>OY856409.1:1860444392-1860661892 GCA_963693085.1 Alisma plantago-aquatica | reverse complement strand
ATAGACACTCTCTCGGTTACAATGATACTTGCATTGCTTTTCTTCTTTACATGTTTGTCGCACACTTGTCCGGTGGAGAATAATCTTCTTTTTTGATGTCTTTCTCTAACGAACACTTGTGTGTTTGAGAATGCTTCTTTTTTCTAATGCTTTCTTTCGTCATTACTGACGTATCTGATGTATTATTGCTATTGTTCGTCATTGCTTACGTCTTCTTCAGCGACTAGTGCAACTGTGGCTATCTCTTTCCATCTTATCATGGCACGCGAGACATATCTTTCCTTCGTGCTTTCTTAGCTGGCAAAACACTTGTTGGCATTTGCAGCTTGACTTTATTTGTACAGTTTCTATCTTTTTTAGAAACCTTTCTAGATTGATTTTTTTTTATATGTTAGTTCTTCTTGTATTGGAAAGAATAATTATATTGTCCGATGCTTTGTGTAGCCAGCTTCGGTTCTCGTTGGTTAATTTTTCTAATACTTGGCAAAGGACTTTTAGTCCCAGAGCTCTTCTGACTTCAACAAATTCTTTATTGACTTTGTTTCCTTCAAATTCTTTTTGGAAACTTGCTTCTATTTCTTTGACGTATTCTGGAGAGGATATTCCAATTTGGATGCAATGTACTGGATTAAAATTATATTTATTCTATATCTAGTATATTCTATTTGCATAGGCATTTCTTTATTAGCTATTCCGTAATAGAAAATATGTTTTCTTTGAGTAATCTTTTCAAAAGGTGATGTTCTAAATCCATCAGAATTTTCCAATCTTAATTCAGTGTTTCTTATTCGATTGAATAATTTTCTATCTATTAATACTTCTTAAAAGAAATTTCCTTCTTCTTCCTGATATTCTTCTATTATTTCTTTTTCAGTCTGATTCTGTGTCTGAGAAATAATAGATCGATCCATCTGATTGTTCATCATCTGTTATTTGAACAAATTCTTGAATGTTTTCTATTTCAGAAAGTTCTTCCTCTATAATTTCTTTGAATTGTTTTTGGTTAATTTTCTTAGATCCTCTTTTTGGACATTCATTGGCATAAAGTCCTATTTCTTAGCATATAAAGCATTTGCATTCTTTTGGTTTCTTTGTATTTTTATTATAATTCTTCTTTTTTCTATAATATTTTTGTTTTGGTTTTGGTTTAAATCAGAACCTTTTTCTCTTTTTAAATTTATTTCATGCAAAAGTACCTGACCCTTGAGGATTTAAAGCAATGTAATTATATCCTCAATATATTGGACAATGAGAAGACACATTAGGAGGACGAATAGAATTCCAAAAATGAAATTAGAAGAATGGTGTGCTGAAGCTACACTAAGCAGAAAAACAAATAAAGTGGTAAAACAAAGATTTTGTTGTTCACAATTGACCCATCCAATTGGATGGGTCAATTGTGAACAGCAAAGTCCTTGTTTTACCACTTTATTTGTTTTTCTGCTTAGTATAACTTTAGCACACCATTCTTCTAATTTCATTTTTAGAAATTCTATTCGTCCTCCTAATGTGTCTGCTCGTTGTCCAAGATATTGAGGATATAATTGCATTACTTTAAATCTCCAAGGGTCAGGTACTTTTGTATAAAATAAATTTAGTAGACATTTTATTGGTAACATTTTCTCTATTTGTTCTATCATATATTTTATAGAAATATTCCTGAAATTTACATATATATTCATCTATTCGACGCATATCGCCGAATTTTAGATTATATAGTAAAAAGATAAATCTCTGTTTTTCTTTTTCTTTTTCTACATCTTTGTTTACATTCCATGTTTCTCCTAGAAATTCTCTTCTTAATTCATTTTCATAGTTATTTAGCACTTGAGCTAATGTGGTTGTTGTTCATTTTACTGCTTCTTTATCGTTATCTGTTAATCCTTTCCACCAATCTACTAAGATTCCTTGGAAAGTTAAACGACAAAATCTTGATGTTGTTTCAATATCATAACTTTGTGATGTTATTGATAAATATGTTGCTTTCGCCCATCTTGTTATAGCTTCGTCAATATTTCTGACACAATTTAGATTTAAATAAATTCTGTTTGCACTAATATATTCTTGATTCATATAATCAACTGGGATTTCAAAAGTAATATTTCTTGGTCTTCTATCAGATGCCCAATTTATTCCTTCATATCTATTCCTCAGTAGGTTTTCTTCTAAAGCTAGGATCTGACCAGTATCTAGCTCCTGGTTGTTCTGGTGTCTCATTTCTACTGCTTTGTCCGCTAGGGACAGTAGTAGGAATGGGCATAGTTACTTGACTTCCAGAAGTCTCTCCTTCTGTAGGTTTGATATTTATAGTTCTGACTTTTTCCGTTAATCTCACAATTTCTGAACTTAAACTATCTAGTTCTTCTGCATCGACTTCTAAATATTTGTTTTCTAATTATTCAATTTTAAAGTCATATGTTTCTTCTATCTGAAGAGGACATAAGCTTATTTCATTTCTACTTGTTTGGAATAGATTTATTTTTTATATACATTTGTTATTTTGTTTTTCATATAGATATTCCATTGTTCTCTGTAATTCTACTATCATTTCTTGAATCTCTTGAAAGGTTTTTGAATGGTTTTCATGGACATGTGCTTCTAATTTCTTATACATATTATTCAATGTTTACTTCAAATTCTAAATTGAAAGCTTTGTATATGTTATTATCTAAATCTTCTAACTTGTTTTGTTCATACTTGATTTCATCTTCGTATTTTGGATTGTTACTTGGCTCTGATACCACTTTTCGTTGGCAGAATTTTTTGATTCTGTTATCATGCTTCAAAAACATACTCGAACTGCCCTTATGGGTGTTGTATGCTTTTTTGGCTTTATCATTCTGTCTATGATTATTACTTATTTTAAATAGGATTCTTAGTATTTTTGTTCTTAATTCAATTTTTAGACGGATAAAGCTTTTTCACATAATCAAATTCATTGCATAATAAACTAGCTTATAATAGAAAGATAATAATACTCTGAGTACCATAAAGAGCAAGATAGTATGTATACCTATGTTGCCCACCTCATTTCCCTCTATCTTCAACGCCAGTTGATCTTCTCTTAACGATTTCTAAGAGAAGTAATCCTTAGACCTGGACGTTCCGGATCTCGAATTCCTTATCATCCTATAGCCTTCATGTCCTTGCGTTCGTACACACTCCTTTGCTTGATCAAACTTTTTGGACGACGGCCTCTGGGATAGAATAAGAGAGAGATGACTCTCGACCGGTGAAGATAAAATGAAATGGGGGTGTAACGGGTTACACACATATCTTCCTTCTTTATGGTAGTACATAAATTATTCTCTTCCGGCTAAAGCCTGTTTCTTACGCTATGAGAGTTAGAATACAAGACTCATATCAAGAACTATGATAGAATCTGGAATGAAATCTGGAATAGAATAGAGACGTCACTCTTTTTATTGATCTGAGAAACATAGAACATACATACACTACTCTCTCTGGACTCTCCTCTACCTCGAGTGTCCCTCCCTACAAGTCCTCGAGAATTTATATAGACACTCTCTCGGTTACATTGATGCTTACATTGTTTTCTTCTTTACATGTTTGTCGCACACTTGTCCGGTGGAGAATAATCTTCTTTTTTGATGTCTTTCTCTAACGAATGCTTGTGCGTTTGAGAATGCTTCTTTTTTCTAATACTTTCTTTCGTCATTGCTGATGTATCTGATGTATTATTGCTTTTGTTCGTCATTGCTTACGTCTTCTTCAGTGGCTAGTGTTGTTGTGGCTATCTCTTTCCATCTTGTCTTGGCACGTGGGACATATCTTTCCTTCATACTTTCTGAGCTGACAAAACACTTGTTGGCATTTGCAGCTTGACTTTATTTGTCTGGTTTCTATCTTTTTTAGAAACCTTTCTAGATTGATTTTTGTTGATATGTTAGTTCTTCTTGTATTGGAAAGAATAATTATATTGTCCGATGCTTTGTGTAGCCAGCTTCGGTTCTCGTTGATTAATTTTTCTAATACTTGGCAAAAGACTTTTAGTCCCAGAGCTATTCTGACTTCAATAAATTCTTTGATGACTTTGTTTCCTTCAAATTATTTTCGAAAACTTATTTTTATTTCTTTGATGTATTCTAGGGAGGATACTACAATTTGGATGTAATGTACTGGATTAAACTTATTTAATTTTTCCTAATCTTCGGATGCTCAGAAAATCTTGATATAAATTTTACTAGTAGGTTTTACTAGTGGGTTGTTGCTTTTAAATTCTTTAATTGTTTTGATAATTTCTTGGGACAACCCTTGAATTTCTTCGAGGTCTTGGCTCAAATATATTAGGTTTGTTGCTCCAATTCTGAAACAGTTCTTAATAATTCTTAGATCAGCTCCTTTGTCAAAGGATATTCTGGGATAAATTCCCGTGTGATCTGGAACACAAGTCTCTGTTGTTTTGAGATTGTAAACAATCTCTATTAGAGATTTGTATTCATTTTTACTTTTTGTTAAGAAATCTATAAGGTTCAATTACAGGACATAATCCTGCTCACTCTGAGCTACCCTGAATTTAAATATGCTTTCGGGCATCAGTTTTATATTATCCGCTTTATTGCGGGATTCTTTCTCCGAAGAGATTGTATTCTCCGATGTTAGGCGGTAGCTGTTTTCTGAGGAAATTGCAGTTTGAAAACTGATTCTTGCCATTTGGCTATCATCTTTCTCTGAAGAGATAATTTTTTCAACTGTAAAGCTGGTCTTAGCAGTTTTAAAACTACTTTCTCTTATCGTTAGGCTAGTATTGTCAGTAGTTTTTTGACTACTGATTGAATCAGAGATTTGGAGGGATATATCAATTGGTCTTTTACCTGTTGCTTTATCCATCCGTGTTGTTTCTGATCGTTTTTGCTGTATTTCTCTCCTGAAGAAATTCAGATCTGCAATTATTCTTGCAATATCTTGTTTGCTTTCCTCAATATTGTCAATAATTTTGTCTTGTTTTTAAATCATTTCAATTAATTCTACGTAATTGTCTTGTAACTGATTACAATTACGTTGTAATCGGGGCTCTAATTCTGCAAGTTTCTTTTCAACTTGCTCCTTTAAATGATTTATTTCTTCTATTATACCTCATTGGCTCACATCCTTTAGTTATTGGATGTGTCAATTGTGAACAACAAAGTCTTTGTTTTACCACTTTATTTGTTTTTCTGCTTAGTGTAGCTTCAGCACACCATTCTTCTAATTTCATTTTTGGAAATTCTATTCGTCCTCCTAATGTGTCTGCTCATTGTCCAATATATTGAGGATATAATTACATTGCTTTAAATCCTCAAGGGTTGGGTACTTTTGCATGAAATAAATTTAAAAAGAGAAAAAGGTTCAGATTTAAACCAAAACCAAAACAAAAATATTATAGAAAAAAGAAGAATTATAATAAAAATACAAAGAAACCAAAAGAATACAAATGCTTTATATGCCAAGAAATAGGACATTATGCCAATGAATGTCCAAAAAGAGGATCTAAGAAAATTAACCAAAAACAATTCAAAGAAATTATAGAGGAAGAACTTTCTGAAATAGAAAACATTCAAGAATTTGTTCAAATAACAGATGATGAACAATCAAATGGATCGATCTATTATTTCTCAGACACAGAATCAGACTGAAAAAGAAATAATAGAAGAATATCAGGAAGAAGAAGGAAATTTCTTTTAAGAAGTATTTATAGATAGAAAATTATTCAATCGAATAAGAAACACTGAATTAAGATTGGAAAATTCTGATGGATTTAGAACATCACCTTTTGATAAGATTACTCAAAGAAAACATATTTTCTATTACGGAATAGCTAATAAAGAAATGCCTATGCAAATAGAATATACTAGATATAGAATAAATATAACTTTACTTCGAAAGGAAGACTTGATGAGAAAAATGGAAAAAATATAAGATAGATCTAAAATAGGATGGTTTCACATAGGAGCTATTCAAATGATGATAAAAGTAACCTTTAGAGAGGGAATAGATTCTATAATTAATACCACTTTATTTGTTTTTCTGTTTAGTGTATCTTCATAACACCATACTTCTAATTTCATTTTTAGAAATTCTATTCGTCCTCCTAATGTGTCTGCTTGTTGTCCAATATATTGAGGATATAATTGTATTGTTTAAATCTCCAAGGGTCAGGTACTTTATTATAAAATAAATTTAGTAGAATTTTATTGGTAACATTTTCTCTATCTATTCTATCATATATTTTATAGAAATATTCCTGAAATTTACATATATATTTATCTATTCGACACATATCACAGAATTTTAGATTATATAGTAAAAAGATAAATCTCTATTTTTCTTTTTCTTTTTCTACAAATCTATTTACGTTCCATGTTTCTCCTAGAAATTCTCTTCTTAATTCATTTTTATAGTTATTTACCACTTGAGCTAATGTGGTTGATGTTCCTTTTACTGCTTCTTTATCGTTATCTATTAATCCTTTCCACCAATCTGCTACGATTCCTTGGAAAGTTAAATGAAAAAATCTTGTTATAGCTTCGTTAATATTTCTGACACAATTTAGATTTATATAAATTTCGTTTGCACTAACATATTCATGATTCATATAATCAACTGGGGTTTCTAAAGTAATATTTCTTGGTCTTCTATCAGATGCCCAATTTATTCCTTTGTATCTATTCCTATCAGTAGGTTTTCTTCTAAAGCTAGGATCTGACCAGTATCTAGCTCCTAGTTGTTCTGGTGTCTCATTTCTACTGCCTTGTGCGCTAGGGACTGTAGTAGGAATGGGCATAGTTACTTGACTTCCAGAAGTCTCTCCTTCTATAGATTTGATATTTATAGTTCTGACTTTTTCCACTAATCTCACAATTTCTTGACTTAAACTATCTAGTTCTTCTGCATCAGCTTCTAAATATTTGTTTTCTAATTATTCAATTTTAAAGTCATATGTTTCTTCTATCTGAAGAGGAAATAAGCTTATTTCATTTCTACTTGTTTGGAATAGATTTATTTTTTATATACATTCGTTATTTTGTTTTTCATATAGATATTCCATTGTTCTCTGTAATTCTACTATCATTTCTTGAATCTTTTGAATGTTTTTCGAATGTCTTTCATGGACCTGTACTTGTAATTTCTTATACATATTATTCAATGTTTACTTCAAATTCTAAATCAAAAGCTTCGTATATGTTATTATCTAAATCCTCTAACTTGTTTTATTCAGACTTGATTTTATCTTCGTATTTTGGATTGTTACTTGGTTCTGTTACCACTTTTCATTGGCAGAATTTTTGATTCTCTTATCATGCTTCAAAAACATACTCGAACCACCCTTATTGGTGTTGTATGCTTTTTTGGCTTTATCATTCTGTCTATGATTATTACTTATTTTAAATATGATTCTTAGTATTTTTATTTTTAATTCAATTTTTAGACGGATAAAGCTTCTTCGCATAATCAAATTCATCACATAAAAACTAGCTTATTGCAGATAGATAATAATACTTTGAGTACCATAAAGAGCAATATAGTCTGTATACCTGTGTTGCCCACCTCGCTTCCCTCTATCTTCAATGTCAGTCGATCTTCTCTTAATAATTTCTAAGAGAAGTAATCCTTAGACCTGTACGTTTCGGATCTCGAACTCCTTATCATCTTATAGCCTTCATGTCCTTGTGTTTGTACACACTCCTTTACTTGATCGGACTTTTCGGACGACAGCCTCTGAGATAGAATAAGAGAGAGATGACTCTCGACCAGTGAAGATAAAATGAAATGGGGGTGTAACAGGTTACATACAGATCTTCCTTCTTTATGGTAGTACAAGAATTATTCTCTTCCGGCTAAAGCATGTTTCTTACGCTATGGGAGTTAGATTACAAGACTCATATCGAGAACTAAGATAGAATTTGGAATGAAATCTGGAATAGAATAGAGACGTCGCTCTTTTTATTGATCTGAGAAACTTAGAACATACACACACTACTCTCTCCGGACTGTCCTCTACCTCGAGTGTCCCTCCCTACAAGTCCTCCAGAGTTTATATAGACACTCTCTCGGTTACATTGATGCTTACATTACTTTTCTTCTTTACATTTTTTTTGCACACTTGTTCGGTGGAGAATAATCTTCTTTTTTTATGTCTTTCTGTAACGAACACTTATGCGTTCGAGAATGCTTCTTTTTTCTAATGCTTTCTTTCATCATTGCTGATGTATCTGATGTATTATTGCTTTTATTCGTCATTGCTTACGTCTTCTTCAGTGGCTCGTGTTGTTGTGGCTATCTCTTTCCATCTTGTCTTGGCACGCGGGACATATCCTTGCTTGGTGCTTCCTGTGCTGGCAGAACACTTGTTGGCATTTGCAGCTTGACATTATTTGTCTGATTTCTATCTTTTTTAGAAACCTTTCTAGATTGATTTTTGTTGATATGTTAGTTCTTCTTGTATTGGAAAGAATAATTATATTGTCTGATGCTTTTTGCAGCTAGCTTCAGTTCTCGTTGATTAATTTTTCTAATACTTGGCGAAGGACTTTTAGTCCCAGAGCTCTTTTGACTTCAACAAATTCTTTGTTAACTTTGTTTCCTTCAAATTCTTTTCAGAAACTTGTTTCTATTTCTTTGATGTATTCTGAGGAGGATACTCCAATTTGGATGCAATGTACTGGATTAAACTTATTTAATTTTTCCCAATCTTCGGATGCTGAGAAAATCTTAATATAAATTTCACTAGTAGGTTTTACTAGTGGACTGTTGCTTTTAAATTCTCTGACTGCTTTGATAATTTCTTGGGGCAACCCTTGAATTTCTCCGAGGTCTTGGCTCAAATATATTAGGTTTGCTGCTCCAATTCTGAAACAATCCTTAATAATTCTTGGATCAGCTCCTTTGTTAAAGTTGATTCTGGGATAAATTCCCGTGTGATCTGGAACACAAGTCTCTGTTGTTTTGAGATTGTAAACAATCTCTAATAGAGATCTGTATTCATTTTTACTTTTTGTTAAGAAATCTGTAAGGTTCAATTGCAGGTCATAATCCTACTCACTCTGAGATAACCTAAATTTAAATATTCTTTCAGACATCAGTTTTATATTATCTGCTTTATTGCAGGATTCTTTCTCCAAAGAGATTGTATTCTCTGCTATTAGACGGGACCTATTTTCTGAGGAAATTGTAGTTTGAAAACTACTTCTTGCCATTTAACTATCATCTTCCTCTGAAGAGATAATTTTTTCAGCTGTAAAGCTGGTCTTAGCAGTTTTAAAACTACTTTCTCTTGTCGTTAGGCTAGTATTGTCAGTAGTTTTTTGGCAACTGATTGAATCCGAGATTTAGAGGGATGTATCAATAGATCCTTTACCTATTGCTTTATCCATCCTAGTTGTTTCTGACCCTTTTTGTTGTATTTCTCTCCTTAAGTAATTCAGATCTGCAATTATCCTGCAATATCTTGTTTGCTTTCCTCAATATTGTCAATTATTTTGTCTTGTTTTTGAATCATTTCAATTAATTCTATGTAATTGTCTTATAACAGATTACAATTAGGTTGTAATCGAGTCTCTAATTCTGCAAGTTTCTTTTCAACTTGCTCCATTATATTCTCTTGATAAAAAATCTGTAAGAAAAATAGTTTCACTTTAATAACTTATATGTCAAAAATATATTCTGCAAAAAATGTCTGCCATCTGCTTAGTCATTTATATTCTGGTGTAGATGATAGATTGTTTTTAATGAGAACTTTTACCTGAGTATTATCTACTCGTGCTAAGAATTTTTTAGGTAACAAAAAGTAAGAGAACTTTTTAATTCCCTTTTTTAAGGCTAGTAATTCTTTCTTATTTGAGTGATATCTTTTTTTTTGTGTCGGTAAACGTTCCAGATGTATATCTATATATTTTTTTTGTTTGTACATCTTATTTCTTTAAGACTGCTCCCCAAAATTCTTCAGAGGTGTCAGTTTCTATTATCAAGTCATCTCCTTCTAAAGGAAGATCTAATCTTGGTAGATTTTTGAATTTTTCTTTTATAAACCTAACATGATTTATAAGTTCTTCTGTCATGAGGAAGAAAGCAATTTTCTTTAATAGTTTTTTTAAGGGATTTCTTAATTTTGCCAGGTTTTTGATAAATGTTCTGTAAGGAAGATCTGTGTGTAACCTGTTACACCCCCATTTCATTTTATCTTCACTGGTCGAGAGTCATCTCTCTCTTATTCTATCTCAGAGGTTGTCGTCCAAAAAGTCCGATCAAGCAAAGGAGTGTGTACGAACACAAGGACATGAAGGCTATAGGATGATAAGGAGTTTGAGATCCGGAACGTACAGGTCTAAGGATTACTTCTCTTAGAAATTATTAAGAGAAGATCGACTGACATTGAAGATAGAGGGAAGCGAGGTGGGCAACACAGGTATACATACTATCTTGCTCTTTATGGTACTCAAAGTATTATTATCTTTCTGCAATAAGCTAGTTTTTATGTGATGAATTTGATTATGCGAAGAAGCTTTATCCGTCTAAAAATTTAATTAAAAACAAAAATACTAAGAATCATATTTAAAATAAGTAATAATCATAGACAGAATGATAAAGCCAAAAAAGCATACAACACCAATAAGGGCGGTTCGAGTATGTTTTTGAAGCATGATAACAGAGTCAAAAAATTCTGCCAATGAAAAGTGGTAACAGAACCAAGTAACAATCCAAAATACGAAGATAAAATCAAGTATGAACAAAACAAGTTAGAGGATTTAGATAATAACATATACGAAGCTTTCAATTTAGAATTTGAAGTAAACATTGAATAATATGTATAAGAAATTAGAAGTACAGGTCTATGAAAGACATTCGAAAAACTTTCAAAAGATTCAAGAAATGATAGTAGAATTATAGAGAACAATGGAATATCTATATGAAAAACAAAAAAACGAATGTATATCAAAAATAAATCTATTCCAAACAAGTAGAAATGAAATAAGCTTATGTCCTCTTCAGATAGAAGAAACATATGACTTTAAAATTGAATAATTAGAAAACAAATATTTAGAAGCCGATGCAGAAGAACTAGATAGTTTAAGTCAAGAAATTGTGAGATTAGCGGAAAAAGTCAAAACTATAAATATCAAATCTATAGAAGGAGAGACTTCTAGAAGTCAAGTAACTATGCCCATTCCTAATACAGTCCCTAGCGCACAAGGCAGTAGAAATGAGACACCAGAACAACTAGGAGCTAGATACTGGTCAGATCCTAGCTTTAGAAGAAAACCTACTGATAGGAATAGATACAAAGGAATAAATTGGGCATCTGATAGAAGACCAAGAAATATTACTTTAGAAACCCCAGTTGATTATATGAATCATGAATATGTTAGTGCAAATAGAATTTATATAAATCTAAATTGTGTCAGAAATATTAAAGAAGCTATAACAAGATTTTGTCATTTAACTTTCCAAGGAATCGTAGCAGATTGGTGGAAAGGATTAATAGATAACGATAAAGAAGCAGTAAAAGGAACATCAACCACATTAGCTCAAGTGGTAAATAACTATAAAAATGAATTAAGAAGAGAATTTCTAGGAGAAACATGGAATGTAAACAGAGATGTAGAAAAAGAAAAAGAAAAATAGAGATTTATCTTTTTACTATATAATCTAAAATTCTGCGATATGTGCCGAATAGATAAATATATATGTAAATTTCAGGAATATTTCTATAAAATATATGATAGAATAGATAGAGAAAATGTTACCAATAAAATTCTACTAAATTTATTTTATAATAAAGTACCTGACCCGTGGATATTTAAACAATACAATTATATCCTCAATATTTTGGACAACGAGCAGACACATTAGGAGGACGAATAGAATTTCTAAAAATGAAATTAGAAGTATCGTGTTATGAAGATACACTAAACAGAAAAACAAATAAAGTGGTATTAATTATAGAATCTATTCCCTCTCTAAAGGTTACTTTTATCATCATTTGAATAGCTTCTATGTGAAACCATCCTATTTTAGATCTATCTTATATTTTTTCCATTTTTCTCATCAAGTCTTCCTTTCGAAGTAAAGTTATATTTATTCTATATCTAGTATATTCTATTTGCATAGGCATTTCTTTATTAGCTATTCCATAATAGAAAATATGTTTTCTTTGAGAAATCTTTTCAAAAGGGGTTGTTCTAAATCCATCAGAATTTTCCAATCTTAATTCAGTGTTTCTTATTCGATTGAATAATTTTCTATCTATTAATACTTCTTAAAAGAAATTTCCTTCTTCTTCCCGATATTCTTCTATTATTTCTTTTTCAGTCTGATTCTGTGTCTGAGAAATAATAGATTGATCCATCTGATTGTTCATCATCTGTTATTTGAACAAATTCTTGAATGTTTTCTATTTCAGAAAGTTCTTCCTCTATAATTTCTTTGAATTGTTTTTGGTTAATTTTCTTAGATCCTCTTTTTGGACATTCATTGGCATAATGTCCTATTTCTTGGCATATAAAACATTTGCATTCTTTTTGTTTCTTTGTATTTTTATTATAATTCTTCTTTTTTCTATAATATTTTTGTTTTGGTTTTGGTTTAAATCTGAACCGTTTTCTCTTTTTAAATTTATTTCATGCAAAAGTACCCGACCCTTGAGGATTTAAAGCAATGTAATTATATCCTCAATATATTGGACAATGAGCAGACACATTATGAGGACGAATAGAATTTCCAAAAATGAAATTAGAAGAATGGTGTGCTGAAGCTACACTAAGCAGAAAAACAAATAAAGTGGTAAAACAAAGACTTTGTTGTTCACAATTGACCCATCCAATAACTAAAGGATGTGAGCCAATGAGGTATAATAGAAGAAATAAATCAATTAACGGAGCAAGTTGAAAAGAAACTTGCAGAATTAGAGCCCGGATTACAACGTAATTGTAATCAGTTACAAGACAATTACGTAGAATTAATTGAAATGATTCAAAAACAAGACAAAATTATTGACAATATTGAGGAAAGAAAACAAGATATTGCAAGAATAATTGCATATCTGAATTGCTTTAGGAGAGAAATATAGCAAAAACGATCAGAAACAACACGGATGGATAAAGCAACAAGTGAAACACCAATTGATATATCCCTCCAAATCTCTGATTCAATCAGTAGTAAAAAAACTACTGACAATACTAGCCTAACGGCAAGAGAAAGAAGTTTTAAAACTGCTAAGACCAGCTTTACAGCTGAAAAAATTATCTCTTCAGGGAAAGATGATAGACAAATGGCAAGAAGCAGTTTTCAAACTGCAATTTCCTCAAAAAACAGCTCCCGCCTAACAGCGAAAAATACAATCTCTTCGGAGAAATAATCCCGCAATAAAGTGGATAATATAAAACTGATGCCCGAAAGAATATTTAAATTCAGGGTATCTCAGAGTGAGCAGGATTGTGACCTGCAATTGAACCTTATAGATTTCTTAATAAAAAGTGAAAATGAATAAAGATCTCTATTAGAGATTGTTTACAATTTCAAAACAACAGAGACTTGTGTTCCAGATCACACAGGAATTTATCCCAGAATCAACTTTGACAAAGGAGCTGATCAAAAAATTATTAAGGATGGTTTCAGAATTGGAGCAGCAAACCTAATATATTTGAGCGATGACCTTGGAGAAATTCAAGGGTTGCCCCATAAAATTATCAAAACAATTAGAGAATTTAAAAGCAACAACCCACTAGTAAAACCTACTAGTAAAATTTATATCAAGATTTTCTGAGCATCCAAAAATTGGGAAAAATTAAATAAGTTTAATCCAGTACATTACATCCAAATTGTAGTATCCTCCCTAGAATACGTCAAAGAAATAGAAGTAAGTTTTCGAAAAGAATTTGAAGGAAACAAAGTCATCAAAGAATTTGTTGAAGTCAGAATAGCTCTGGGACTAAAAGTCTTTTGCCAAGTATTAGAAAAATTAATCAACGAGAACCGAAGCTGGCTACACAAAGCATCGGACAATATAATTATTCTTTCCAATACAAGAAGAACTAACATATCAACAAAAATCAATCTATAAAAGTTTCTAAAAAAGATAGAAACCAGATAAATAAAGTCAAGCTGCAAATGCCAACAAGTGTTTTGTCAGCATAGAAAGTATGAAGGAAAGATATGTCCCGCGTGCCAAGACAAGATGGAAAGAGATAGCCACAACAACACTAGCCACTGAAGAAGACGTAAGCAATGACGAACAAAAGCCATAATACATCAGATACATCAGCAATGATGAAAGAAAGTATTAGAAAAAAGAAGCATTCTCGAACGCACAAGCGTTCGTTAGAGAAAGACATAAAAAAAGAAGATTATTCTCCACCGGACAAGTGTGCGACAAACATGTAAAGAAGAAAAGCAATGTAAGCATCAATTTAACCGAGAGAGTGTCTATATAAACTCTCGAGGACTTGTAGGGAGAGACACTCGAGGTAGAGGAGAGTCCAGAGAGAGTAGTGTATGTATGTTCTATGTTTCTCAGATCAATAAAAAGAGCGACGTCTCTATTTTATTCCAGATTTCATTCCAGATTCCATCATAGTTCTTGATATGAGTCTTGTATTCTAACTCCCATAGCGTAAGAAACAGGCTTTAGCCGGAAGAGAATAATTTATGTACTACCATAAAGAAGGAAGATCTGTGTGTAACCCGTTACACCCCCCATTTCATTTTATCTTCACCGGTCGAGAGTCATCTCTCTCTTATTCTATCCCAGAGGCCATCGTCCAAAAAGTCTGATCAAGCAAAGGAGTGTGTACGAACGCAAGGACATGAAGGCTATAGGATGATAAAGAGTTCGAGATCCGGAACGTCCAGGTCTAAGGATTACTTCTCTTAGAAATCGTTAAGAGAAGATCAACTGGCGTTGAAGATAGAGGGAAATGAGGTGGGCAACACAGGTATACAGACTATCTTGCTCTTTATGGTACTCAGAGTATTATTATCTTTCTGCAATAAGCTAGTTTTTATGTGATGAATTTGATTATGCGAAGAAGCTTTATCCGTCTAAAAATTGAATTAAAAACAAAAATACTAAGAATCCTATTTAAAATAAGTAATAATCATAGACAGAATGATAAAGCCAAAAAAGCATACAACACCCATAAGGGCAGTTCGAGTATGTTTTTGAAGCATGATAACAGAATCAAAAAATTCTGCCAACGAAAAGTGGTATCAGAGCCAAGTAACAATCCAAAATACGAAGATGAAATCAAGTATGAACAGAACAAGTTAGAAGATTTAGATAATAACATATACGAAGCTTTCAATTTAGAATTTGAAGTAAATATTGAATAATATGTATAAGAAATTAGAAGTACATGTCCATGAAAACCATTCGAAAACCTTTCAAAAGATTCAAGAAATGATAGTAGAATTACAGAGAACAATGGAATATCTATATGAAAAACAAAATAACGAATGTATATAAAAAATAAATCTATTCCAAACAAGTAGAAATGAAATAAGCTTATGTCCTCTTCAGATAAAAGAAACATATGACTTTAAAATTGAATAATTAGAAAACAAATATTTATAAGTCGATGCAGAAGAACTAGATAGTTTAAGTTCAGAAACTGTGAGATTAACGGAAAAAGTCAGAACTATAAATATCAAACCTATAGAAGGAGAGACTTCTGGAAGTCAGGTAACTATGCCCATTCCTACTACTGTCCCTAGCGGACAAGGCAGTAGAAATGAGACACCACAACAACCAGGAGCTAGATACTGGTCAGATCCTAGCTTTAGAAGAAAACCTACTGAGGAATAGATATGAAGGAATAAATTGGGCATCTGATAGAAGACCAAGAAATATTACTTTAGAAATCCCAGTTGATTATATGAATCAAGAATATATTAGTGCAAACGGAATTTATTTAAATCTAAATTGTGTCAGAAATATTGACGAAGCTATAACAAGATGGGCGAAAGCAATATATTTATCAATAACATCACAAAGTTATGATATTGAAACAACATCAAGATTTTGTCGTTTAACTTTCCAAGGAATCGTAGTAGATTGGTGGAAAGGATTAACAGATAACGATAAAGAAGCAGTAAAATGAACAACAACCACATTAGCTCAAGTGCTAAATAACTATGAAAATGAATTAAGAAGAGAATTTCTAGGAGAAACATGGAATGTAAACAAAGATGTAGAAAAAGAAAAAGAAAAACAGAGATTTATCTTTTTACTATATAATCTAAAATTCGGCGATATGCGTCGAATAGATGAATATATATGTAAATTTCAGGAATATTTCTATAAAATATATGACAGAACAAATAGAGAAAATGTTACCAATAAAATGTCTACTAAATTTATTTTATACAAAAGTACCTGACCCTTGGAGATTTAAAGTAATGCAATTATATCCTCAATATCTTGGACAACAAGCAGACACATTAGGAGGACGAATAGAATTTCTAAAAATGAAATTAGAAGAATGGTGTGCTGAAGTTATACTAAGCAGAAAAACAAATAAAGTGGTAAAACAAGGACTTTGTTGTTCACAATTGACCCATCCAATAACTATAGGATGCGAGCCAATGAGGTATAATAGAAGAAATAAATATAAATTTAAAAAGAGAAAAAGGTTTGGATTTAAACAAAAACCAAAACAAAAATATTATAGAAAAAAGAAGAATTATAATAAAAATACAAAGAAACCAAAAGAATGCAAATGCTTTATATGCCAAGAAATAGGACATTATGCCAATGAATGTCCAAAAAGAGGATCTAAGAAAATTAACCAAAAACAATTCGAAGAAATTATAGAGGAAGAACTTTCTGAAATAGAAAACATTCAAGAATTTGTTCAAATTACAGATGATGAACAATCAGATGGATCGATCTATTATTTCTCAGACACAGAATCAGACTGAAGAAGAAATAATAAGAGAATATCAGGAAGAAGTAGGAAATTTCTTGCAAGAAGTATTAATAGATACAAAATTATTCAATCGAATAAGAAACACTGAATTAAGATTGGAAAATTATGATGGATATAGAACATCACTTTTTGAAAAGATTACTCAAAGAAAACATATTTTTTATTACGGAATAACTAATAGAGAAATGCCTATACAAATAGAATATACTAGAAATATAATAAATATACATTTACATCGAAAGGAAGACCTGATGAGAAAAATGGAAAAATAAAAGATAGATCTAAAATAGAATGGATTCACATAGGAGCTATTCAAATGATGATAAAAGTAACCTTTAGAGAGGGAATAGATTCACCCTTAAATGTTATATTAATGGATAATAGAATTAATGATAGAAGAGATGCTACGTTAGGAATATTACAAAGAAATCTTAGTCATCAAAAACTAATCTTTAATATTTATCCAAAGATATGGGTAAACATTAAAGATAATAATATAAATAGAACCTTAAGCCTAATACAAGATTTTCAAAGAATGGAATTCATGAAAAAAGGATCCATTCCTTATTCAATACCATATATAATAAGCTATGCTCTTTGTAACACACATCACTCTGAAAAATTTGAAGATAAATATATTATAATGCTTCCTAATATATTCAAAGATATAGTAAAATTAAAAAGGCAGACATAATTTTAGAAATAGAGATACCAGAAAATATAAATATAGATGTCTCAGAAAAACCCTTGGTAACAGATAATAAAATCCGAAGAAGATTACGCTATGAGGGAAATCAATTATAATTAACTAATGGAGATAGAATAAAAGAAGCTAGAGCAAGTACGGATAGATATAATGGAAGATTAAGACCAATATTTAGAAATTTGCAAAGAACAACAAGTTTAAGAATTCTAGCAGATAATAGAAATGCTAGAAACTATAAATTATATGGAAAATACTTCAACGGACAAGAATGGAATATGACTACAATATTAATAGATTCAGGAGCAGGAGCTTCATTTATCCAACAAGGAATGATACCTTATATAGAAAAAATACCTATAAGATCACCTGATGCATATACGAATTTTGATGGACAAGAATATGAAATTACATATCAAGCCATTGTTCCAATTGAAATACAAGATATAAAAATTGATATAACACTCTATATACAATCAGATAGTCGTAATGACGACATAGAAATTATATTAGGAATGAGTGCACTACAACAAATGGAACCATTTTCACTACAATGTGAAGGACTATATTTTACACATAATAACTAAGAATATTTTTGGAAAAAAGAAAATGACTAGTATACATAGTGTATATATAGTAGAAGGAACTGTATACGAAGAATATAAAATATAATACTTTCATGCATTCCTAGATACAGGTGAAGGGACTCGCATTTCTCGAAGACAATGCTTTCCTGAAAAATATATTACAACACTACCTACATTATATAGAAAAGATTTTACAGGAAAAAGACATGCATTAACTCATGGAGTGAGAAAACCTAAAATTATTTTAGGAAACTATATAGTTACATGTCCACCATTTTATACTCCTGAATATGCACAACAAGACATATTATTAGGAAATAACTTCACACAAAAATTTAAACTATATATCCAACACCAACATTATATTCAACTATTGACACTTGTGATCATTGGATTATAATAAAAAGAATTCAAAAAGCCTATAAAAGAGAAAATTTAATTTTTGCAATAAACATGGTGATTATAATACAACTAAACAACAACCAATAAAACAACCAATAAAATGACAAATCATTGCACAACTCCATATATAAGATATTGAAGCATTATTTGAAAAGAACTCTAGTGGTAATCCATTAGCCCTTTGGAATATTAGTCAATAATGGGCTACAATAGAACTAATTGATAATACTTAAATAATCAGAGTAAAACCTATGAGATATAATCCTATTGACATCGAAGAATTTTGAACCCAATTACAGGAATTAGAAATATCACAATTAATACAAAAATAAAAAAGCCCTCATTCTAGTCCAACATTCATGGTAAGAAACCAAGTAGAAATAAAAAGAGGAAAAGTTAGAATGGTAGTTAATTACAAACAACTAAATCAACATACTAAGTTCGATGGATATTTTCTTCCACACAAAGAGACTTTAATAAATATGACAAGAGGAAAAAACATTTATTCAAAATTTGACTGCAAATTAGGATTTTATCAAATAAGATTAGATGAAAAAAGTATACCATTGACAACATTCAGTACTCCACAAGGACATTACGAATGGACAGTAATGCCTTTCAGATTAAAAAATGCTCCACAAATATATCAAAGAAGAATGGATAAGATATTCGAACCTTATAATTCCTTTTGTCTAGTATATGTAGATGATATTCTTATAGCTAGTAAAAGTGAAGAAGAACATACAAACATCTACAAATATTTTCCCTTTTCTTCCAAAAGGAAGGAATAATATTATCTAAAAAGAAAATAGAAATCTGTAAATCTAAAATAGAATTCTTAGGATTAAAATTAGACTCAAGCGGAATAGAGAAAATCATTATGTTCCCAGTCAAAATAGAAGACAAAAAACAACTTCAAAGATTTTTAGGATGCCTAAATTATGCAGAACAATTTATCAATAACCTAGCAAAATTAAGAAATCTGTTACAAAAACTATTAAAGAAAAATGCTATCTTCCTCATGACAGAAGAACTTATAAATCATGTTAGGTTTATAAAAGAAAAATGCAAAAATTTACCAAGATTAGATCCTCCTTTAGAAGGAGATGAATTGATAATAGAAACTGACACCCCTAAAGAATTTGAAGATAAAGATATTATAATGCTTCCTAATATATTCAAAGATATAGGAAAAATTACAAAGCCATAATTTTTTGATTCTGTATACCTGTGTTTCCCATCTCGCTTCCCTCTATCTTCAACGTCAATCAATCTTCTCTTAACAATTTCTAAGAGAAGTAATCCTTAGACCTGGATGTTCCAGATCTCGAACTCGTTATCATCCTATAGCCTTCATGTCCTTGCGTCTGTGCACACTCCTTTGCTTGATCAGACTTTTTAGACGACGGCCTCTGGGATAGAATAAGAGAGAGATGACTCTCAACCAGTAAAGATATAATGAAATGGGGGTGTAACATGTTACACACAGATCTTCCTTCTTTATGGTAGTACAAGAATTATTCTCTTTCAGCTAAAGCATGTTTCTTACACTATGAGAGTTAGAATACAAGACTCATATCAAGAACTAAGATAGAATCAGGAATGAAATCTGGAATAGAATAGAGATGTCACTCTTTTTATTGATCTAAGAAACTTAGAACATACCTACACTACTCTCTCCGGACTCTCCTCTACCTCGAGTGTCCCTCCCTACAAGTCCTCGAGAGTTTATATAGACACTCTCTCGGTTACATTGATGCTTACATTGCTTTTCTTCTTTACATGCTTGTCAAACACTTGTCTAGTGGAGAATAAACTTCTTTTTTGATGTATTTCTCTAAAGAACACTTGTGAGTTCGAGAATGCTTCTTTTTTCTAATGCTTTCTTTCGTCAATACTGATGTATCTGATGTATTATTACTTTTGTTCGTCATTGTTTACGTCTTCTTCAGCGGCTAGTATTGTTGTGGCTATCTCTTTCCATCTTGTCTTGGCACGTGGGACATATCCTTCTTCGTGCTTTCTGAGCTGACAAAACACTTGTTGGCATTTGCAACTTGACTTTATTTGTCCAGTTTCTATCTTTTTTAGAAACCTTTCTAGATTGATTTTGTTGATATGTTAGTTCTTCTAGTATTGGAAAGAAAAATTATATTGTACGATGTTTTGTGTAGCCAGCTTTGATTCTCATTGATTAATTTTTCTAATACTTGGCAAAGGACTTTTAGTCCCAGAGCTCTTCTGACATCAATAAATTCTTTGTTGACTTTATTTCCTTCAAATTCTTTTCAGAAACTTGCTTCTATTTCTTTGACGTATTCTGAGGAGGATACTCCAATTTGGATGCAATGTACTGGATTAAACTTATTTAATTTTTCCCAATCTTCAGATGCTGAGAAAATCTTGATATAAATTTCACTAGTAGGTTTTACTAATGGGTTGTTGCTTTTAAATTCTCTGTCTGCTTTGATAATTTTTGCGGAAACCCTTGAATTTCTCTGAGGTCTTGGCTCAAATATATTAGGTTTTCTGCTCCAATTCTGAAACAGTCCTTAATAACCTTTGTCAAAGTTGATTCCGGGATAAATTTCCGTGTGATTTGTAACACAAGTCTCTGTTATTTTGAGATTGTAAACAATCTCTAATAGAGATATATAGAGTGTTAAGAATTCTGTAAGGTTCAATTACAGGTTATAATCCTACTCACTCTGAGATACCCAAAATTTAAATATTCTTTCGGGTATCAGTTTTATATTATCTGCTTTATTGCGGGATTCTTTCTCCGAAGAGATTGTATTCTCCGCTGTTAGGCGGGAGCTGTTTGCTGAGCAAATTGCAGTTTGAAAACTGCTTCTTGCCATTTGACTATCATCTTTCTCCAAAGAGATAACTTTTTAAGCTGTAAAGCTGGTCTTAGCAGTTTTAAAACTGCTTTCTCTTGTCGTTAGGCTAGTATTGTCAATAGTTTTTGACTACTGATTGAATTAGATATTTGGAGGGATATATCAATTGGTCTTTTACCTGTTGCTTTATCCTTCCATGTTGTTTCTGATCCTTTTTGTTTTATTTCTCTCCTGAAGCAATTCAGATCTGCAATTATTCCTACAATATCTTGTTTTCTTTCCTCAATATTGTTAATAATTTTCTCTTGTTTTTGAATCATTTCAATTAATTCTACGTAATTGTCTTGTAACAGGTTACTATTACGTTGTAATCGGGTCTCTAATTCTGTAAGTTTCTTTTCAACTTGCTCCATTATACTCTCTTGATAAAAAAATCTGCAAGAAAATTAGTTTCACTTTTAATAACTTCTATGTCAAAAATATATTCTGCAAAAAATGTCTACCATCTGCTTAGTCATTTATATTCTGGTGTAGATGGTAGATTGTTTTGAATGAAAGCTTTTACCTGAGTATTATCTACTCGTGCTAAGATTTTTTTAGGTAACAAAAAGTAAGAGAACATTTTAATTCCCTTTTTTAAGGTTAGTAATTATTTCTCATTTGAGTGATATCTTTTTTCTATGTCGGTAAACGTTCCAGATGTATATCTGTATATTTTTTCTTTTTGTTCATCTTTTTTCTTTAAGACTTCTCCCCAAAATTCTTTAGAGGCGTCAGTTTCTATTATCAAGTCATCTCCTTCTAAAGGAAGATCTAATCTTGGTAGACTTTTGCATTTTTCTTTTATAAACCTAACATGATTTATAAGTTCTTCTGTCATGAGGAAGAAAGCAATTTTCTTTAATTGTTTTTGTAAGGGATTTCTTAATTTTTCCAGGTTTTTGATAAATTATTCTGCATAATTTAGGCATCCTAGAAATCTTTGAAGTTATTTTTTGTCTTCTATTTTGTCTGGGAACATAACGATTTTCTCTATAATATGTTCCTGCAATTCTATTCTACTTGAGTCTAATTTTAATCCTAAGAATTTTATTTTAGATTTACAGATGTATGTTTTCTTTTTAGATAATACTATTTCTGCCTTTTGGAAAAGAAGGGAAAATATTTGTAGATGTTTGTAATTTTCTTCTTCACTTTAACTAGCTATAAGAATATCATCTACGTATACCAGACAAAAGGAATTATAAGGTTCGAATATCTTATCCATTCTTCGTTGATATATTTGTGGAGCATTTTTTAATCCGAAAGGCATTACTATCCATTCGTAATGTCCTTGTGGAGTACCGAATGCTGTCAATGGTATACTTTTTTCATCTAATCTTATTTGATAAAATCCTGATTTGCAGTCAAATTTTGAATAAATGTTTTTTCCACTTGTCATATTTATTAAAGTCTCTTTCTGTGGAAGAAAATATCCATCAAACTTAGTATGTTGATATAGTTGTTTGTAATTAACTACCATTCTAGCTTTTCCTCTTTTTATTTCTGCATGGTTTCTTACCATGAATGTTGGACTAGAATGAGGGCTTTTTTATTTTTGTATTAATTGTGATGTTTCTAATTCCTGAAATTGGGTTCTAAATTCTTTGATGTCAACATGATTATATCTCATAGGTTTTACTCTGATTATTTTAGTATTATCAATTAGTTCTATTGTAGCCCATTCTTGACTAATATTCCAAAGGGATAATGGATTATCACTATAGCTCTTTTCAAATAATGCTTCAATATCTTGTATATTGAGTTGTGCAATGATTTCTCCTTTTATTGGTTGTTTTATTGGTTGTTGTTTAGTTGTATTATAATCACCACGTTTGTTGTGAAACTTAAATTTCTCTCTTTTATAGGATTTTTGAATTCTTTTTACTGTAACCCAGTGATCACAAGGTGTCAATAGTTGAATATAATGTTGATGTTGGATATATAGTTTAAATTTTTGTGTGAAGTTATTTCCTAATAATATGTCTTGTTGTGCATATTCAGGAGTATAAAATGGTGGACATGTAACTATATAGTTTCCTAAAATAATTTTAGGTTTTCTCACTCCATGAGTTAATGCATGTCTTTTTCCTATAAAACCTTTTCCATATAATGTAGGTAGTGTTGTAATATATTTTTCAGGAAAGCATTGTTTTCGGGCAATGCAAGTCCCTGCACCTGTATCTAGGAATGCATGAAAGTATTCTATTTTATATTCTTCGTATACAATTCCTGCTACTATATATACACTATATTTACTAGTCATTTTCTTTTTTCCAAAAATATTCTTGGTTATTATGTGTAAAATATAGTCCTTCACTTTGTAGTGAAAATGGTTCCATTTGTTGTAGTGTACTCATTCCTAATATAATTTCTATGTCGTCATTACGACTATCTGACTGTACATAGAGTGTTATGTCAATTTTTATATCTTGTATTTCAGTTGGAACAATGGCTTGATGTGTAATTTCATATTCTTCTCCATCAAAATTTGTATATGCATAAGGTGATCCTATAGGTATTTTTTCTATATAAGGTATCATTCCTTGTTGGATAAATGAAGCTCCTACTCCTGAATCTATTAATATTGTAGTCATATTCCATTCTTGTCCGTTGAAATATTTTCCATATAATTTATAGTTTCTAACATTTCTATTATCCGCTAGAATTCATAAACTTGCTATTCTTTGCAAATTTCTTAATATTGGTCTTAATCATCCATTATATCTATCTGTACATGCTCTAGTTTCTTCTATTCTATCTCCATTAGTTAATTGTAACTGATTTCCCTCATAATGTAATCTTCTTGGGATTTTATTATCTGTTACCAAGGGTTTTTCTGAGACATCTATATTTATATTTTCTGGTATCTCTCTTTCTGAAATTATGTCTGGCATTGTAATTTTTCCTATATCTTTGAATATATTAGGAAGCATTATAATATCTTTATCTTCAAATTTTTTAGAGTGATGTGTGTTACTAAGAGCATAGCTTATTATATATGTTATTGAATAAGGAATGGATCCTTTTTTCATCAATTCCGTTCTTTGAAAATCTTGTATTAGGCTTAAGGTTCTATTTATCTTATTATTTTTAATGTTTACACTTATCTTTAGATAAATATTAAAGATTAGTTTTTGATGACTAAGATTTCCTTGTAATATTCCTAATGTAGCATCTCTTCTATCATTAATTCTATTATCCATTAATACAACATTTATGGGTGAATATATTCCCTCTCTAAAGGTTGCTTTTATCATCATTTGAATAGCTCCTATGTGAATCGATCCTATTTTAGATCTATCTTTTATTTTTTCCATTTTTCTCATCAGGTCTTCCTTTTGAAGTAAAGGTATATTTATTCTATTGCTAGTATATTCTATTTGCATAGGCATTTCTCTATTAGTTATTATGTAATAGAAAATATGTTTCTTTGAGTAATCTTTTCAAAAAGTTATGTTCTAAATCCATCAGAATTTTCCAATCTTAATTCAGTGTTTCATATTCAATTGAATAATTTTCTATCTATTAATATTTCTTGCAAGAAATTTCCTACTTCTTCCTGATATTCTTGTATTATTTCTTCTTCTGTCGGATTCTGTGTCTGAGAAATAATAGATCGATCCATCTGATTGTTCATCATCTGTTATTTGAACAAATTCTTGAATGTTTTCTATTTCAGAAAGTTCTTCCTCTATAATTTCTTCGAATTGTTTTTGGTTAATTTTCTTAGATCCTATTTTTGGACATTCATTGGCATAATGTCCTATTTCTTGGCATATAAAGCATTTGCATTCTTTTGGTTTCTTTGTATTTTTATTATAATTCTTCTTTTTTCTATAATATTTTTGTTTTGGTTTTGGTTTAAATCCGAATCTTTTTCTCTTTTTAAATTTATATTTATTTCTTCTATTATACCTCATTGGCTCACATCCTATAATTATTGGATGGGTAAATTGTGAACAACAAAGTCCTTGTTTTACCACTTTATTTGTTTTTCTGCTTAGTGTAGCTTCAGCACACCATTCTTCTAATTTCATTTTTAGAAATTCTATTCATCCTCCTAATGTGTCTTCTCATTGTCCAATATATTGAGGATATAATTGCATTGCTTTAAATCCCTAAGGGTCAGGTACTTTTGTATAATATAAATTTAGTAGACTTTTATTGGTAACATTTTCTCTATCTGTTCTATCATATATTTTATAGAAATATTCCTGAAATTTACATATGTATTCATTTATTCGGCACATATCACAAAATTTTAGAATATATAGTAAAAAGACAAATCTCTATTTTTCTTTGTCTTTTTCTACATCTCTTTTTACATTCCATGTTTCTCCTAGAAATTCTCTTCTTAATTCATTTTCATAGTTATTTACCACTTGAGCTAATGTGGTTGTTGCTCCTTTTACTGCTTCTTTATCGTTATCTGTTAATCCTTTCCACCAATCTGCTATGATTCCTTGGAAAATTAAATGACAAAATCTTGATGATGTTTCACTATCATAACTTTGTATACCTGTGTTTCATAAGGTGATCCTATAGGTATTTTTTCTATATAAGGTATCATTCCTTGTTGGATAAATGAAGCTCATGCTCCTGAATCTATTAATATTGTAGTCATATTCCATTCTTGCCTGTTGAAATATTTTTCATATAATTTATAGTTTCTAGTATTTCTATTATCTGCTAGAATTCTTAAACTTGTTGTTCTTTGCAAATTTCCTAATATTAGTCTTAATCTTCCATTATATCTATCCGTACTTACTCTAGCTTCTTCTATTCTATCTCCATTAGTTAATTGTAACTGATTTCTCTCATAACATAATCGTATTGGGATTTTATTATCTGTTACCAAGGGTTTTTCTGAGACATCTATATTTATATTTTCTGGTATCTCTATTTCTGAAATTATATCTGGCTTTATAATTTTTCCTATATCTTTGAATATATTAGGAAGCATTATAATATCTTTATCTTCAAATTTTTCAGAGTGATGTATGTTACTAAGAGCATAGCTTATTATATATGTTATTGAATAAGGAATGGATCCATTTTTCATGAATTCTATTCTTTGAAAATCTTGTATTAGGCTTAAGGTTCTATTTATATTATTATTTTTAATGTTTACACTTATATTTGGATAATTATTAAAGATTAGTTTTTGATGACTAAGATTTCCTTGTAATATTCCTAACGTAGCATCTCTTCTATCATTAATTCTATTATCCATTAATACAACATTTATGGGTGAATCTATTCCCTCTCTAAAGGTTGCTTGTATCATCATTTGAATAGCTCCTATGTGAATCCATCCTATTTTGGATCTATCTTTTATTTTTTCCATTTTTCTCATCAGGTCTTCCTTTCGAAGTAAAGTTATATTTATTCTATTTCTAGTATATTCTATTTTCATAGGCATTTCTCTATTAGTTATTCCGTAATAGAAAATATGTTTTCTTTGAGTAATCTTTTCAAAAAGTGATGTTCTAAATCCATCAGAATTTTCCAATCTTAATTCAGTGTTTCTTATTCGATTGAATAATTTTCTATCTATTAATACTTCCTACAAGAAATTTCCTGCTTCGTCCTGATATTCTTCTATTATTTCTTCTTCAGTCTGATTCCGTGTCTAAGAAATAATAGATCGATCCCTCTGATTGTTCATCATCTGTTATTTGAATAAATTCTTGAATGTTTTCTATTTCAGAAAGTTCTTCTTCTATAATTTCTTCGAATTGTTTTTGGTTAATTTTCTTAGATCCGCTTTTTGGACATTCATTAGCATAATGTCCTATTTCTTGACATATAAAGCATTTTCATTCTTTTGGTTTCTTTATATTTTTATTATAATTTTTCTTTTTTCTATAATATTTTTGTTTTGGTTTTGGTTTAAATCTGAACCTTTTTTTCTTTTTAAATTTATATTTATTTCTTCTATTATACCTCATTGGCTCACATCCTATAGTTATTGGATGGGTCAATTGTGAACAACAAAGTCCTTGTTTTACCACTTTATTTGTTTTTCTGCTTAGTGTAGCTTCAGCACACCATTCTTCTAATTTCATTTTTAGAAATTCTATTCGTCCTCCTAATGTGTCTGCTCGTTGTCCAATATATTGAGGATATAATTGCATTACTTTAAATCCCCAAGGGTCAAGTACTTTTGTATAAAATAAATTTAGTAGACTTTTATTGGTAACATTTTCTCTATATGTTCTATCATATATTTTATAGAAACATTAATAAATTTACATATATATTCATCTATTCGACACATATCACAAAATTTTAGAATATATAGTAAAAAGATAAATCTCTGTTTTTCTTTTTCTTTTTCTATATCTCTGTTTACATTCCATGTTTCTCCTAGAAATTCTCTTCTTAATTCGTTTTCATAGTTATTTACCACTTGATCTAATGTGATTGTTGTTCCTTTTACTACTTCTTTATCGTTATGTGTTAATCCTTTCCACCAATATGCTACGATTCCTTGGAAAGTTAAATGACAAAATCTTGATGTTGTTTCAATATCATAACTTTGTGATGTTATTGATAAATATGTGGCTTTCACCCATCTAGTTATAGCTTCATCAATATTTCTGACACAATTTAGATTTAAATAAATTCCGTTTGCACTAATATATTCTTGATTCATATAATCAACTGGGGTTTCTAAAGTAATATTTCTTGGTCTTCTTTCAGATGCCCAATTTATTCCTTCATATATATATCCATCCATCGACGATGTCACATGTTTAGCTCACTCTGCGAGAAGATGTACATCAAGTTCTTATGATCTGTAAAGATCTGACACACTTCCCTGTAAAGATAGTGTCTCCAAATCTTTAACGCATGAACCACCGCTGCCAACTCCAAATCATTAGTCAGATAGTTATCCTCATGTTTCTTAAGTTGTCACGAAGCAAAAGAAACTACATGGTCTTCCTGCATCAGCACACATCCTAAGCCCTTCTTGGAAGCATCGCAGAAAACAACATAGCCCTTCCCAGGCTCTGGCAGGACTAACACTGGAACACTAGTCAGCTTCTCCTTCAAACTGTGAAAAGCTTGCTGACAACGATCATCCCAGACAAAAGGTACATCCTTCCTAGTCAACTTTGGCATTGGCAATGCAATCACACTGAAGTCCTTTATAAACCTCTAGTAGTATCCTGCTAAACTCGGGTAATTGCGAACTTCAGTCGGCGTCTTCGACTGTTCCCATTCTGCAACTGACTCCACCTTCCTGGGGTCCACTTTGACTCCTACATATATCACATGACCCAAGAAAGTTACTTCTTTCAACCAGAACTCACACTTACTAAACTTGGCATACAACTGATGTTGGCAAAGGAGATTCAACGCTTGTCGAAGATGCTGTTCATGCTTCTGACTATCCTGACTATAGATCAAGATGTCATCTATAAAGACTACAACAAACTGATCTAGAAATGAACGGAACACCTTGTTCATTAAATCCTTGAAAGCAGCAGGCACATTGGTTAGCCCAAACGGCATAACCACAAACTCGAAGTGACCATACCTTGTCCTAAAAGCTGACTTTGGTATGCCATTCGCCTTAATCCTCAACTGATGATATCCAGATCGTAGATCGATCTTTGAAAACACTGTAGCACCACACAACTGATCGAACAGATCATCTATCCTCGGCAATAGGTACTTGTTCTTGATCGTGACTTTGTTCAACTACCGATAATCTATATACAACCGCATCGACCCATCCTTCTTCTTAACGAACAACACTGGAGCACCCCAAGGCGACGTACTTGGTCGGATGAAACCTTTCTCCAATAACTCTTATAACTACTTCTTTAGCTCTGCCATCTCTACTAGAGCCATACTACACAGTGTCTGTGCAACTGGTTGTGTTCCTGGAACCAGATTGATCTCGAAATCAATCTCTCAAGGTGGAGGAACATCGGGGAACTCATCAGGGAACACATCTGCAAACTCTCGGACAATCGTCACCTCCCCAAGGCTAGGACCATTTGCCTTGGTATCCACAACGTGAGCTAAGAACGCCTTACATCCTTGCTGTAGCAACTTTTCTGCCACCATTGCTAACACTTGACACATCGGAAGAATCTTCCTATCTTCTTGGAAGATCCACTTCTCTCCACAAACCTCAAACATTGTCTGCTTGGAACCACAGTCCGACACAACCTTATACTTATCTAAGGTATCCATCCCAATGATCACATCGAATCCATGCATATCAAGTGGTACGAGATCCACTTGTATCATGTGTCCCGAAAAAGATAGAACACAGGATGGGCACTCCTCTCGAAGCATCGAGGAACCATCAAGAGGGGTTTCTAACAACAAGCTATCTTTCTTACAAGTAACAAGTAACAGACAGTTATCAAGCATAGAACGTGCGATAAAAGAGTGTGTAGCACACGGGTCAACCAGAACAGATATAAAGCAAGAAGAAGATAAATCAGAATGAAATAACTCCATCTGACCTGTCACTACTCCCAGGTTGACTATCGCCTCCGGTTGACTCATAGCATAGAATTGAGTCGTTTCTTTCTATCCACGTCCTCTGCTTCCTTGAGCAGACGATCCCATTTGCGACGCTTGACCGCGTCCTCGCCCTCTGCTACTACTGGGTTGTTGTCTATCTGCCCCTTGTTGATTCTACCTCAGATGTTGTGTCACTTCAACATCTTTACTTGGAAAATTTGACTTCCAATGCCCGATCTGACCACAAAGATGGCATGACTGGTCTCGTTGTTGTGGCCTAGACGGCCCTGTCACTGCTACAGAAGCTGTACTATTTGCCTTTGATGGCGAAGAACCATATCCTCTTCCCTTACTCAGAGACCACTGTGACGGTGCACTGGAACCTCTTAACCCAGAATGTGCTAAAACCCTCGGCTTCTTGAAGCCATCGAACATCTGTCTCTGGAACTGAGCAGGCCTCTTCTTGATCATGGCCTCTCTCTTTTCCCTAACTGACCGTTCAATCCTCTGGACAGATTTCACAAACGTGGCAAACCGCTCTCGGTTCTCCAACGCAAAAGTAGGTGTTGCCAGTTCCGCACTCAGGCCTTTCCCAAAACGTCTGATCCACTCGTCATCAGTCGTTGCCATGTGAGGAAAAAACCTTAATAGGTCCATGAACTTGGCTTCATACTCGGTGATGTTCATCGTTCCTTGGCACATGCGTTCAAACTGGTTGATCTTCTCATCCAGATACGTCTTCGGAAAGTATCTGCTGACGAACTCGTGCTGGAAAACCTCCCAACCGATCACCTCACCGGGTCACTTCTCCTCCTCGATGGCCCACCAGTAGCCAGCACTACCCTTCAGAAGGTAGACAACGTGCTTGACTTTGTCTGCTTCGGGGATGTCGAGGATCTAGAAGGCCTTCTCAAGACCTGTCAAGCACAAATCTGCATCCGCTGGATCAGCCGTCCCAGCATAGTCTGAAGCTCTGACTCGGCGAAGCCGCTCAAAGGTCTTTCCAATACCTAATGTTTTACCATGGGGAGCCTGTGCTCTCGGCGGAGGCACTGGCAATCTCTCTACCATGAGATTCATCATAGCCATCATCTGCCCCATAAGCTGTTGGTAGGTAGGGTTTTGAAGAATGGTTGGGTCAAGTTGGGGAACCTTAGGCACCCGATCTTCATGTGCCTGCCCTTCAGCTCCATCAACTGATGCAGCCTCGCTGCTCTCGACAACATGTTCTTCATAGTTTCCAGACATCTTGGCTTTTTCTTCCGCTGAGGGCAGAAGATAATTTTAAGAAAATCTGGAAAACTCACAAGAACAGACACAACTTAGTCCTAGATCCCTGTAAACTCAGCGAACCTAGAGCTCTAATACCAAGCTTGTGGCGACACATCCCGCTATTACACAGACAACAAGGTGCCACGCGAAAACGTGCGGAAAACACCATAAACCACTAAATTACCCAAAACACGGGGTAATTAAAATTGATTTCGGGAAGTAGATAAACCAAAAACTATTACATTCAGATCTTCATCCTGCAAGAAGACAGGTTATATAAACATCTACAAGTCTAGATACGTTTTCACAGCTTAACATATCAGTTGTCTTGTCATCACATGAGTTCATCACCTGTTTATATATACATAACGGGCCACGTCTGGCTAGCAGCAGGATATACAAAGCTTCATCATCTAGACATCGTAAAACAACGTCGAAACGCCACTGAGGACCTGAGAGTATAGGGATGACTCTAAGACTCTACTACAAAACAACCAAAACAACAACATATCCATCTCTTGCCTTCTAGTGCTCATCTCACTGCTCGGCCGCAACCCCGCGACCACCACCACGTCTAGCACAAACACCTAAAGAGGTAGTAAACCAACGGGGTGAGACACACAGTCCCAGCGAGAAACATAACTCCCCGCTGAAACCATAAAACCTTATAAAGATTAAAGCAGCAACAATAGATAACTGATAAAGCGTAGAATAAGAGCAGTCTATAGAGCAAGGTTGTTATTACCATGGACCTTACCAAGATGTACGGAATGCATATAACCAAGTATTTCTTTATGGAACATGATTGACAAGCTAAGATTTATAAGATCTTACCACATAACATAAGGAACATATAAGTAACTACAATGTATAATAAGATCAACTACACAAGAAGGGCCTCAACCAATGTTCTGTGTTTTGCCTTAAGCAATAAATACTATTCGGCTGGATTACGTATTATTATGCCATGAGGAAGTGAGCCGTACCGCTCAAATCCAACCTTTGGTTGCGAAACCCAAGCTGGTGCCATACAAGGTCAATGGAAGAGCCGGACTCCACGACCTCCCACCTCGTGGTCAGTGCATGAGAACCAAAGTAGGACCACCATCTCATGCTTAAGTGGCCTCAACCACAGGGTCAGCTCCCGCAGGCTACCCTTTCTCTAGCCCACCTTGGTACAGGTCTCGGCACTAGTATATCTGAGCCATGGGCCAATTCACCGTGCTCCCTGAGCCATGAACACATTCATGCTCTATCACACTGAGCCATGGGCTTGTTCACCATGCTCTTACACACATCTTGAGTCTACAACCGAAGTTGCACTCTAACCTCCTCATTTTCAGCTAGGACAAACCACACATATTCAATAATATGCGCTTCCAGGTTAACCCGTAGGAGAACCTGTTTTACCATCACCAGCTACTGACGATGATGGATCTATGGCCAGGGCAAACTACATGAGAGATTCATGTGTAATTAGTTAATGTATTTTAAGTAGATTGTTGGGGCAAACAAGTGGTATCACATATATAACATTAAGCTACATTATTGTTACCACCATCACAATATCCCCGGATCTCAATCCCTCATCACAAGAAACCACTACCTCATAAGACATTTTTATCACTGGGGATAACAATCCCAGATCTCATCATCAGAGGATAACACCTCAACTAGGCACTTTAGCCAAACTCAAGTCCTCAGACCTAAACACATTATACAAGTGATGCATGTTATCTCATCAACAAGAGTGACCATCAATGCAATGTCATTCAAACATATATACCTCATATCCCTTTACCTGGCTATGCATCCGCATGAAACACCTGCATGGTTAGTATACACAATCATAGAGATAACTAAAACCATCATGGATTAACAGAAGGACCATGTTATCAAATATAGGGCAACATTGATGATTATACGCTTTATCATTCATGCCTCAAATCTGTAACCATAGACATGGGTCACATCATCATGTGAAGCAGCTCATGTGCTACCAAGCTTAACATTACTCATCATATATATATATATATATATATATATATATATATATATATATATATATATATATATATATATAGGATTCAAAGTGATCATAACACATGTAACATTATTATTAACATGAAACCATCATCTATATACAACCTGGGTTATCAAAACCATTACTAAAACTCTCACAACCCTTACTAAAAGAGGTGGCGGGTAGTGTGTCCCTCACCACAACTTGTAACGGGTAGGGTAGAATCCCTTATCAAAAGTGTATCGGCCTAGACACATATCGGCCAACCACAGCAGGTAACGACCATCACCCAAGGGTGTCGTGCAGCTAGAGGTCAAGGCATATCGTGCACAAGGAATAACATGCAGCTAGGTTGGAGGAGTGTATCGTGCAAGGGCCAAGCATGACACAACTATGTATCCTTGTCAACTGAACCCTATCACCCATCTAAGGTGTAGGTACCTATCGGGCAGCCACACCACTCACACGCCCAAGGCTCTCACAACCAGCACATAACGCCCCAACACAACATGGTATCGCCCAACACTAAGGTAGCTCCTTGAGCTCTAAAAGGTCCAAGGTATATCGGGCACCAAACCACTACCTTAGCTAGGTGTATTGGGCAGGGCACTCAACAAGGCATATCACCCAACACACAAGAGTATCGTCCATCAACCGTACTCCATGTAGGCATAATGGCCGAGGGTACAACTCAAACAGGCAGCAAAAACCCAACATCATATCGTGCAAGATACAACCCAACAAGATCATCATCAACCTCAAGCACAAGGGCACCAAACCCTAATTGATCAAGAAGATCGGCTCACCTCTCAACAACCAAGAGAGAGGGGTTTTGCACAACCTCTATTGAAACTCGGGCAACCACAAGGATCAACCTCAACATAGGTCTACATCTACTAAAAAGCTCACCTCTCGAATCCATGGTGAGAGGATGATGTTGCTCAAGCAACTAGAATACAAGCTCACCTCTCAACTTAAATGAGAGAGGGGTATTGCTCATATTACTAGAGCTCAAGCTCACTTCTCTAGACCAAGGAGGGAAAGGAGTGTTGCTCAACAAGGAAACCCTAAATCATGGTTCGGCTAACTAGGGTACAAAGGTACAAAACCTCAACCATAACAACAAGATCACTATAACCACAAGATTAAAGGTGCAACTAAGCAAGAACCATATCTAGGAACATACATGGTCGATTATGATCATAAGAAAACATACAAGAATATAGAAGAAGGTAATATGGTTATGGTTAGGAGTTATGTAACTCGCCTTAAGCAAGCTCCGAGCTCCTAGCACCAAGCACACCTTTGGCCACCTCAAGAGGAAGAAGAAGAAGAAAACTCCAAAGAGAAGGATCGGCCACCAAGCTTTGCAAAGGAAGCGGTGTCATGCAACCAAAGGGGAGGGGAAACTAAGGAACTAAAGGGATCCTTAGCAAGAGAAAGGGAACACATATATAGAAGAGGATGGAGGAGAAACCAAGGTAAAAAAAGGCAAAATGTCGCCCACCTTGGGACACTTGTCCATGGGCAATGTCACCTCTCTAACTTGCCTTAAACACATGTCCAAGGCCATTGCCACATGCAAGCATCAAGCGCCAAGTGTCCACTAGTGGTGACACAAACGAGGTCAAAGGGTCAAAGGGGGTCCATTGACGATACACCCCAACACCATGCCCGACACACCTCCCTGGGCGTCACACCTATGGCCGTCATAACCATGGTCGGCACAAGGTCCAACAAGGTCAAGCAAGGCACAACAAGGCCCACCAAGGCTCATCCAAGCCCAAGGCAACTCAAGCAACGAGCCCAACCCTTCCTCTCAACACTAGAGGAAGCAAAGAGAGAGAAGAACACTTCTCAAGGTGACAACTTGCCCATCTACCCTAGACTTGGGTAAATTGCAAGTAGCACCTCCAACACACAACAAGCACAAACAAGCCCTAATCACCACTAAAGGTGATTAGCAAGCAACTAAACATCAGGGTTAAGCAAATCAAACAGGATAAGCCCTAAATGGAGGTCAGGGTCCTTACATATTCCAAATGAATATTAGACATGTTGTTGTTACCCATAACAATTATGTATACTATATTAGAAAAAAGTAGTACATGAATTATTCAAATTGATACATTCGTGTTGGAGAAGTGGCATGGTAAAACAACCAAACAACATGGTAAATCAAGGAAAGACAAACAAAACTACCATGGCCAGTTAGCGTTGAAGGTAAATATAGAAGACTTCTAACAAAAAGTAATGTATCATGTAGATTGTAGTTTTTTTTTGTATCCGTTGATTATCATTTTTATGTCTTTAAACTAGATATTACACCAATTTATCCAATTATTATACACAAATGCCACGTGCAATGCACGTGCATTAACTAGTATTATCCTAAATATATTATTTGTTGTCGTCTTACATATTTAGTTAGGTCTCTAATTCTAAACGGAATTCTATGTATAGAAAAGTAGGAATTTTCATTAATTTTCTATAGTAATATTATTAGTTATTTTTTCTAATTAGTATGAATTGAATATTAATTTTTTAGATTTTCTATGTTATTACTTCCATTTGGTGTGTACGACTTTCTTAATTTATACATAGTGATACTATAGTTAATAGAAATTTGTTCAAATTGTGGTGCAGTGCGGTTAACCGTTTTTGGTGGTGCAGATGTGGTTTCTCATATAAAAAATCGCAGTAGATATGGTGCAGATATAATGTTTGATTTTTTTATGTGGCGTGGTGTTGATTTTGCTATAAATCACATCATACATGCACCACTGCCATCCCTAGCTACTTGTGACCTCGCCCCCACTAGAGCATAATATCTCAACATTGGATAATCTGACTGAAAACCATGCAGCCAACCGCGATATGTTGTCTCATATTTGACCACAACAATCGTTTCCAATACAACTTCCGATGTGCAGACTGATCAGCTAGTTGACGATATGACATTTTACCTTTTGCTCAAATTTTGTACTCGATGTACCTACCGTCATAAACGAAACCGTAATTTTCCTAGTAATTGGCCATGCGGCATGCTACAGGTATTTACATTTGCTCGCCAGTAATGGTCCCAAGCATTTTATTACGTAAACGGTTGCCATTGATTGCTGTGGGGTCGCCGATGATCCAGCTCGCTGTACCGAACCAATTTGATGCATTGTGAGATGGAAAGAGAAACGAATTTGACAAGAAAGATGAGTTTGATAGTGTTTTTTGACATCTCACTGGGGAGGATGGGACGAATTCCCAAGATGAAGAGGCTCAACTTCTCAGTATCTTTGTGTGGTTTTGTTTTGAACGTCTTCACATGTAATCTCTTCGTTCTGCGTGCTGTTTTGGTGGGATACAGTGCACAATGTGGTGGATATTTCTCTAGATGTCTTAGTTGATGTGTTATTCTCCCTTTTTACTGGATGGATGATTTGGATTGCGTTGGCTGTGTTAGGGAATGGTGTTGATGATGCTTGGATCTCCATGTGCCAGTTAGAGGAGTGGTTTTACTTAGATAGTTGTAGTTCTTTCTTTATGTTTTATGTTTTCTGTTGTTGAGAGGTTGTCCTAGGGGCTCCTTTTGCACGGTGCCGGTGTAGATTGTATTGGGTATTTGTTTTTTGATGGGGCTGCACGAGGATGCCGGATGAATAAATACCATTGATCCCTCCTTAATTAAAAAAATAAAAAACGAAAGAGAAACGAATTCCTAATCAGATGAACTATATAGATGCAAGTACTTAATAATTTGGCAAAAAAATCTAAATAGCACATTTGCCAATTTTAATTACCTAAATGACACGTTCTTGAATTTATTGCCCAAAATGGCACATTTTGGAGCAATGCGTCCCCTGCTGGGACGCATTGCTCTCACGCGAGACAATGCGTCCCGGCGGGGGACACATTGGTCCCACTGGAGGCAATATGTCCCGGTTCGGGACACATTGCTCTGTTGTGGGCCAATGCGTCCCAACACGAGACACATTGGTCTCACAACAGAGCAATGCGTCCCGAACTGGGACGCATTGCCCTCCTGTGGGACCAATGCGTCCCCCGCGGGGATGCATTACTCAATGTGTCTCCATGCAGGACACATTGCTCCAATGCGTCCCCATGCAGGACGCATTGCGTTTTTTAATCATATTTTTGCAGTCACTGATATTGTTTCATGGTTATTGATATGTATATTAACAATATTGAATATATTTGTACATTTATAATTCATTCACTTGTATTTGGATGTCTATAATATACCCAATTATTATAAATTTGTCAATTTCAATAGGTCATAACATGCATATGGAATATATAAGTGTATTGCAACCAACATCGGTTGGTTCCTAATTGATTATATAATAAGAACTTCATCCAAAAAAATGAGATAGAAATTAAAAACAAGGTTAAAACATAAACCAACATGACGAGAAAATAATACACAACAGAACAATATGATAGATAACTATACAATAATACACAACAACATGATCCAAAATGAACCAATGTGATATCATAATATGATAGATCCACATACAATAGATGTCCTCACAAAGGCATACATACGAAATTATACAATATATAAAAAACTAAGTATGTCGTCCTCGCCCACGATGTCCTCGCCCACCTCCCTCTACATCAGGATCCTCTGTACCGATGTCATCTGGAGACGACTGAACTGGGGACAACTACGTAGGTGGCTGCTAGCGAGCATCAGGGAAGAAATGAAAAGGTGGAGGTGGGGTGAGGGGTCTCTGAAAACCAGGATAGGATGCATCAGATGGGGTGCATCCTGAGAAATCAAACGGAGTAGGTGAATATGTGACATAAGATGGTGGTCGGCTCTCGGGAATAATTGGTGGTGGGAATGGAGTGTATGGAACAGAAGAAGAACTTGCTCCATAGTATGATGGTGGTTGAGGTGAGGTGATGAATGAGGAATATGAAGCAGCTCCTGAAAAATATGGCCCTGTCGGTCCCTATGACATAAACTGAGAAGTGAGAGTGGGAGTGAGCTCAGCAGTAGGAGTAGGAGTAGGAGTAGGAGTGGGCTTAGGGGTTGTGGTATGAGTGGGTATGGGATCCCACGGTCGAGCATAGTCGGGAAGACTATCAAAGTAACTCCCCTGGATGTTGTAGATGTCATCTCTGATCTGTGTAGGGGCGTGCTCTAATGCCGCTCGGATCGCCACCTGTGTTTGTACCTGTAAAACAAAGTATGTACACATAATAAAGACCAATTACATATATTACAAATAACAAAGATAAATAATAACAATTTGTAAAAGAAATAATAATGATACTCACAAATTCCTGCTGGCGCTAACTTTGCGGGTAGTATATGCTTGGAGGCATAGCTGGAGGGGGCACGATGTATTGTGGATGATACCATGCATAATGAACCTGAGGATTGAAGACTGTATCAGCTGGTGGAGCGGGAGGTAAGCTCTCACGTCTGTTGTTCCACATCTGCACCTCCTGCCTATAATGAAGCATCCAATCCTCAGCCGCATGACCCCTCCCATCTATCCGACTAAGCTGCGACAGCTCAAGAGTAGGTTGTACTTGAATAAAGCTGAACTGTCCAAGTACTCTGTCGGAAAAGTGCCACTCTGCTATTGTGTAGCACAATAGAGGCACTCGTGCCAACCAAATATCATTACCATCTCTACAAATGGCAGGCAATCTCTCGAGAACCTCATCAGTGTAAGGAGTCAACTCTATCTGTTATTCATATAGACAACGTGTATCATACAAAATGGAGTAAATTACAAATAAATAAAACATACCATACAACAGAGGTAAGTAAGTTATACCTGTGAGGGTAAAATCTGGTCAAATGCTGAATCGTAAAACTGAATTGTTCCCCTGATAGTTTGACTCCTTTGGACAAAGGTAGGCCACCTATTAAATTGACAAACTAAATTTAGATAAACACTACATAATATTTGGACAAATATAAAAATTAATTGTGTAGATCTTTAACCTGTAACCCTAGGGAACATCTTCTGGCCAATCATCCCAGCGCATTGCAATTCTACCTGGGCGTCCAATTCCCAACCTCTCCCAACACCACAGCTGTAATAGGCACACACAACCTGATAGATGGGCAGTTCTCCTAGACCGGGTGGTTTCCTTATACAGCTCCATATATAAGAAAGCTAGAGTTGCAGCACCGTAAGATAGATGGGCAGTTCTCCTAGACCGGGTGGTTGCCTTATACAACTCCCTATATAAGAAATCTAGAGTTGTAGCACCCCAAGATAGAGTGCCACAACGTCAATATAGGCATCAGCTGAAAGTGATAACAAGGTTCTGTATGCATCATCATCATCAACTTGTACGAGCATATGATTTTCTCCAGCGAAAAGATAGGATATTTTGATAGAGAAGTGGTTGAGATTGATGTCAAGTGTTGTATAGATATATGATTTTAGTTCAGATAGGGTATTAATAAGTGAAATGTTTATGGGTCTAACAGATCGACTAGAATAAGACCCATCAGAGAGAAATTGCCCATCATATCGCATCTCCACAATTCGTGAATTTGAACTAGATGCCATGTTCCTATATTTTAAAATATTATATTAACATCAGAAAGAAATTCATATTTTATGACATTATATTAACATAAATTAATATTTTAGAGCAGTGACATCAATTTGGAATTAAATTTATTGGACTACTTTTTCTATAACATTAACAATGAACAACAATTAAGAACAATAATTTTGCTATTTTTTTCAGTAAAATTAACTAACATTTCATAACAACAATTTTGCTATTTTTTTAGTAACACTAACATTTCAGAATAACAATTTTGCAATTTCGAACAATAATTTTTCAGGTATTAAGAAGCCTTCAATTGTCATTTTCTACATCATTATTTCAGTAATGTGCAATTAAAGAGTAACAATACAATTATTTCAAATCTAATATTTCGTACTAAAGTTAAGTTCATATTTTGAAATTTTAATTTTTTGTAGAATAAATACCTGAAATGGAGAGTTATGTGTTGACAATCGAAGAATACAAGAAGAGAAAGAAGAAGCTCCAAAATCGTCTCCGAGCAATAGAAGATATCAGCTCCAAGATCGCCCGAAATAAGCTAGAAATCACCCAAAGTAATAGAAATCCGAGAAAAAGCTCCAGAGCAATGGGAGTATAGAGCAAGAGTAAGGAAATGAAGAATGGTGTGAGTTTGGGTGGTTGTTTTCGGCCAATATATATAGGGGAGCAATGCGTCCCGGTTGGGGACGCATTGCGCCCATGTGGCACCGCCTCGCGCCGCGCGGCGGCCCCAACAGTAAAATAGTTGTTGCCCAAGGAGCAATGCGTCCCCGTCCCGGAAGCATTGCCCGCGTGGCAATTTCTAGCCGTTGGGGGCGTCTCGGCGCGCGACGCATTGGTCCCACAAAGGGCAATGTGTCACGGTTCGGGACGCATTGCCCTCCTGTGGGGTCAATACGTCCCCCTCTGGGACGCATTGCTCTCACACGAGACAATGCGTCCCGGCTGGGGACGAATTGGTCCCACGGGAGGGCAATTCGTCCCGAACCGTGACACATTGTCCTCCTGTGAGACCAATGCGTCCCTCGCTGGGACGCATTGCCTCCCGTGAGAGCAATGCGTCCCAGCAGGGGACGCATTGCTCCAGAAATGTGCCATTTTGGATAATAAAATCAAGAACGTGACATTTAGGTAATTAAAATTGGCAAATGTGGCATTTAGGTTTTTTTACCTAATAATTTTGTAGGACTGACCATATTATACATTCCCGACTAGAGAGAAATGTGAACGAAGTTGTATGAATTAATCTTTACAATAATAAACGAGATGGTCCAAGAGGATCTACTGTAATAATGCCCCGCCCAATTGTATTTGTCTACATTGATATGCTTGGCATAACGTCGTGGATAGCCTTATCAGCCACTAGGTCAATTATAGGTCAATCCGACAACACGTTTTAGAGTTGCATGTGACAGATCCTCCAATGTTACGTACTTAATGCGTTTAGTTCAGTCAACTACAACTTGAAGCTGCATATTCATTCCTCACGGAAGGACAGTGTTACCTTATCATGCATTCTGGAACGGATATAGAAACCTCAGGCCGATATTCAATAGATGGAAGACAGGCAGATTTGAAAGGGAAACATTACGTAGGCTATTTTAGGTATAATTAGACAGATGCGCGCGACTTGGCCACTTGGGACAGAATAGTTGTACCTAATTTTACGAATGTATCTTTTCTTATAGTTTCTCAGAATTTCCAATTTTGCTTCCACGTTGAAATTTTTTATTCAGGATTTCAAATATATCTTTCTATGGTTCTATCAATTCTGTTTTGACCGCGTAACACTGTTTGAGCAGCACTGGAGAACCTATAATATCGCTCGTTTACAGTAATAATATTGGCACGGCACAACAGTGCAACAAAGTCACGTAGCAGTTGCATCGCCATGGCGAGAGCCAAGAGCAACATAGTAATGCAAATGGCATGCGGCACATCTAACGATGTTTCTGGGAAACAATAGAAATGTACTCCTTTATTAAGTTATTATCCTTTCCAGGTTGACCGTATCCTCATTCCATCCTAATGTTCTGACCATGCCATATACAGTAGTATCAAAAGTAAATCTTTTTTTCGTAATAAGTGACGATTTCGTTATTTTCGCAGTTAGGCTGGCACGATCTGTGTCAATAACTAAGGGCATGCTTGGTTTGCCAGATGTAGCTTGATTGTTGTAACTGATGCTCCAGGAAATGGAAGGAATCCTGTGTACTTTCAGACAAGTGAGAAATGATGGACCGACTTTTCCTTCTGAAGTTGGCCAAGCGGCGAAATCCTGCTTGGCCGCACTATCTCGTTTTCTTATGCCATACAGAAAAGGGCGGACTGTCAGACAGTTCTCATGGAGGTGAATCTGAAAATCCATCTACTGTGATTATCTGAATGTTGCCATTCCTATGAATTCGGCTACATACAACAATCTAAACATGCCATAAATTATCTAATTACAGCAGTTGCGAAGTGTAGTGATGCAGTGTAGTGTGGTAACGAAAAGTCTAACATTCTCCATCTTCAAGTTAAGAGGTGCCTTCAACTATGGAAAGTCAAATCTTTTAAAAAACAATATTCACCTAGATATATCTATATTCTTATGTAATGAGTAGTATTGTTTGTTGTTTTGTCTGTAAGGTTCTGATTGGTTTGGTATAAGTTATAAGTTATGTGGAACTCATATTTTGGAAACTCTAATTCAACTTTTGGAAGTCGAGTATTGTTTACTTCTATTTGATTACTTTGTTGTACGTATAAATATGGTAATCGTAAAAAAAGATTGTTGATTTTTACTATGTAATATATAAGTAGGATGGGAATGACATAAAGAATGAATCATAAGCATGAATAACCATAATATTTTAAACTATAACAAACACAACAAGTAGTCATGGTGCGGATGTTGCTCATTTAAGAATTATTTTCATATACTATAATCATTATGTTAATATATATATATATATATTACGGTTAAAATCACATTACAATACTTTTATTTTATTTTGTAGTTACAAAGAGTTATCATATTACTTACATTTTATGTGTTTGTAAATATAACTTTTGATTGAGCATTGGTTAGCACAACGTACACTATTATTTTTTAGTATATTAGCCACGAACGGTTATAGTTAATTATCACTTTTTACATCATATTGTTTAAATATGAAGACTAAACATTTGTTAGATAACATTTTTTTTCGCGATGTGATTACTTTTTTATAGCGTCCATATAATTTTAATTTGATGTACCGCACTGATAGTTGGTATTATAGTGTAAAAAGTTTTACATGTTGTGATTATATTGTATACTATTTTGTCATATTATGGTATGATTTTGAAAATAAAGAATACCCACATCGCTAACATTTCTACTCATAAATATTTTACATGTGTCATTTATGACGAAAGAAGAATATAATTGTAGGAGGAAATGTTGTTAGTTGTTCTGAAGCTCATTTTCTGCTTTTTTTGAGAGGGAACTCAGGAATTGTATTTTGTATGTAAGTCTATAAGTCAGGGAAGTCATGGAACTCTAGTTCCAACAGTTACTTTAAACTAATCATGAAAACATGCTTAAGGAACTTCAGTTCATAAGTTTTCCACACTAGTTACGAGAAACCAATCGGAGCCTTAGAGACATGCATGTCTCGTCTCATCTTATGTAATCAGGGAGATTGGCCTCTTTTCCCTTCTCATATTCTCTCTTCTTCTGATGTATCTCAGTCTCACTAAACACATTATACACCCCTTTACTATAATTATATTGGTATATACATGACATTATGTGTGTGACACCCTTCCCCCTTTCCCCCTCATTTGATATCAAGCATGGAATCAGATCTGTGACAGGTCCACATCTCATCGATCCATGGAAAAAGGAAATTATGATTTCATGTCCACTACAAAATCTCACAAACATCATCCTCTTCTTTGTTGATTCTTTGATTCCCCCTTCACCGTGTCACAATGATCTGAGACAACCTTTCTCATGCATCATCATAGTTCAGAGTTGCATCGTCTAATAGTGAATTTCTTCTTCCTTAATAAGGATTTGATAATCAAACCTCGCTAGCATGAAAAATTCTTGTTCTCTCCTTGATGATCAACATTGGTGTTGTCTTCCTTCTCTTCTTTGTCATCACACATATCAGAATCAACTTCTTCATAGAAAAAAATTCAACATCTTTCTCTTCAGACTTTACTCTGCAATGTTCCATAAACTAAGAATCGATGTTCATTGCTTCTTCATAATCTCCTAGTCTTTTTCTCAACATCATCAATTTTGCATGTCTAGTCTGTCGGTCTTCTCCTCTATGGTATATTTAAATAAACATCGCTGACTATAATTCCACTTTATGCTTTGGCATCTGACTCTGGATCAACCATCTCTCAGCCTCCTCTCTCGACTTCTCTAGTGTATCCCTATCTTGTAGGACTTAATATGTCCAATTTTCTATCTATTCATCTAAGCCATAACAACTACCTCATCTGAGAATGACAAGTCAAGATTCTTATGGAATCATGTTGCACGGAACACTTTCTTTTTTTAGGAAAGTCAGGAGGCAATCTTATTCATCCCGCCCTCCTCTTACGAGAAAACAATTTAAAGGTTTATAATCACTAATAAGATTTTCAAAATTAAACATGGCAGTACTACTACCATTACATATATCATAATCTAGTATACTATCAATCTCACTAGGTGGTCTGGCATACCTAAAGTTGTGCATTTGATGCTTGAGATGCAATTTGGCCAGCAGGTCAGGCATCATGTTTGTTTCCCTAGGGCTGAACTTCACAGTTCTGAGGTCCCCTACAAATTTTTGTATCCTTGCTATCCAATTAGCATATTTGGGGAAGTCTTGTGATGCCCTTTAATCATGTTCATGACCTTTAGACAATCACTTTCAATAGTCACCTTGCTTAGTATCATACTATCGGTAAGCTTCAGGCAGAAGTGGATGCTCTCTAGTTCATCCATTGTTGGGTCTGATGTATGTATCAAATTGTCCATGTTGGTTATGTATGTCCTGAGAGTCAATCATGTGATGATTGTAATGGAATATCATGTAAAAACTATTTGATTATTAATCGAAGGCAAGATTCCTATTTGTTCTATTTAATTTAGTTATGAGATAATGGTCATGGTGCGTCTCCGCTAGTGGTGCTTTTACACCCCACGAGGTCGGAGCGCACGGGATATGGGATTGTGCTTTCAAAATTTATATGGTCCCACACTGACTACCTACGTCTACTAAGACACTACACCCGCAGGCGCACGGGGTCATATCGTAGTATAGGTGAGGCGGCAAGTACGGGGTCGATCCGCGAGGATAAAGGGGGCGCTAGAGTTAGACGGCGTGAGCTACGTTCCTAGTGCGGAGAGTAGGGTTTTTAGGGTTTTAAGGTTGATTGTTGGTTGATTAAACTAAGAGAGCGAGTAAGAAATGCAAAAAGGAAACTAAATTATGAAAGAGCAAGTAAACTAGCAAAATAAGTTATCAAACTAACTAAACAGGGACAAGAAGGGTTACACTACTCTAGCAAGCCAAGAAGCAAAAACGAACTAAACTAACCACTAGCAAGAGCAAAATCCTAAGTTAGCACTGAAGAGTAAAATTAAGCAATTAACTAAGTTAGACTAGAGAAATTGAATTAAGCTGGCATTAACAAGCAAACTAAGCAATCAGGTTTTTAAGCAAGGTGATTAAGGTGGGTGGGATGTTTGGGGGATGTCACTTTGATTTTAGTTGGGGGAGTTCATTAAACATGCATGGTGCTCAATTCATATATAGATTACCAAACCAAACAACGAGGTCAATGTCATTAGAACATACCCTATACTACTAGTAGAAGACTAGGGTTAGGTGTAGTTCTAGTGAGATTGGCCAAAACTAGGTTTCTAGGGTAAGTGATAGTGGGCAATTGAGGGTTGAGGGTAGAGATGGGAGTGGAGATGAAGGGGTTAATCCTCATGCCACTAGCCATTCTAGCCTTTAGAAGGCCCTAGGAAATTCCATCACTCTCACTTACACTAGCCACTTAAATCTCACACTCATTTGTAAGAGGAGGGGTGTGTATGTAGGAACAAAGGGGGCTAGCTAGGGATCCACTAGTTGGACCTAGGAGCCATTCCTAAGATTGCCACATACACCCCAATTCCTCCTAGAAATGAAGTGTCATCAAAAACCTCAAAACAAGAAATTCATACAAGAAGCACAAACCACATGCAATAAGATAGGAAAAGAGATGGAAGCAAGAAGGAATCATCATAAATATGAGTTGAGTTCATTACAAGAATTTATCCCCCAACATGGTATCAAAGTAACATTTTAATCCCAAACAGCCCACCACAAGGGGGCTTAGCTATACATAGTCATGAAAATAGGAAAAAAAGGGGGTAGAAGAGGAAGAAACTCCATGAAGCTTGATGAAGTGGCCTTCTTCTTCACCTCCAAGCAGCTGCAGACGTTCTCCCTCCTCCAATGGTGCAGGGGTGCATGAAAATGGTGGAATGGATGGATAGAAACCTAGAGAAACTAGGTTTCTATGGTGGAAATGGGTGGGAAATGGATGGAAATGGGATTGAATGCAAGGAAATGGGTGGATTGGAGCAATGGATGCAAGGGAGTAGCTAGGTGACAGATGGAGAGTGCTCTCTCTCGAGCCCTAGAAGCAACTAGTGCTTATATAGGGGCTAGGGCTAAGTAGGGGTAGAATAGGAAAATCAGTGAAAGTTGTATAGGTTTTGGGGTGGTAGCACGGCCGTGCTGGCCAGAACGGTCGTGCTGGCCAGAACGGTCGTGCTGGGTAGGAGTGAGCATGGTCGCGGTGGAGGGGAATGGCCGTGTTGGCTAAGTGTTAATTTAACAGGTTGGTGGGTGAAAACGAAGGCTGGTGGCACGACCGTGCTGGGCAGCACGGCCGTGTTGGGTACTAGGTAGAACGGCCGTGCTGGGCAGCACGGCCGTGGTGGCGGAGTTGGGAGGAGGTCGTTCTGAGCACCACGCCCGTTCCATCTTCATCCAACACGGCCATGGTGGCTGACTTGCTTGAACTTCAATGATTTGTCGATCAACCTGTAAATTTGCTCAATTGCCAGCACGGTCGTTCCATGGCACCACGGCCGTGCTGGGGTCTTCTAATGCTAGCATGGCTTTCAACTTCATAAATCTTGGATGCCTTTGCTTGGAGACGATTCTTGGCCATTGGAGGTAGGTTGAGGGATACTTTGGGGTCTTCTTTGGGTCCCTCCATGTGTGGGGAAACCGTAGGATTCCTTCTTTCTCTCTCTTCCATCTAGGCATGGTCCAAGTACCTGAAAAGCAGTGCAAAGAACATCCATAAGCATATTTGCAATGATAACCAAATTAGGGGTAAACGCTTGTAGTCTAACATGTCTAGATGTGATTTGAGTGCAAAACGACACAAGATGGATCCCTAAAATGGGGCTACATCATGTCATATTATAAATGTCTAGAGAATTATATTACTCAATGACGTATGTTATCAAGTTACTATCCTTGTGGATGAGATCATACCGATTTTAAGAGTATATATACATATTCTCATTATGTCCCTAATTGGTTGTTATTGTGGAAGGTTGATAGACAACCATGACACATAAGATCAGAGTGTTAGTTGGTTGATGACTAATCTCATTAGTCATGATATGGCGATATCAAACCAAGCACATAGATACATGTTAGAGAACAATGTATCAAATAGACCCACCATGAGACTGACACATGGAAGTCATAGTCAAGTCTCACAGTGATGGTGGTGGTTGTAGTTCTTAGACCTAAAATCACTGCACTCAATACATGTCGTTGGGTACATTTTGAAATTATCAAACCAGTCCTAAAACATGGGTTGTTATAAGGGTGATGATTGGGTGGCTTTGACACATGGGGATTGACTGTGAGTGAGAGATTGGGATTTGTCCCTCCTATTGGAGTATGATGTTCTAGGCCTCTTGATGAGCGAGATTGAGAAAAGCATGGCCATGCACATGTGGGTCAATATGTGATATTAAACTTACATATACCACAAACAGTCTACTCTTGGTTCAAGAAATAAGATTGAATAATAATGAGGGTGACTGCTCCATGCCTCTAGTTCAATCTAGACATCGGCGAGAAAGGAACTATACACTACAACGTCGTACACAGATTCTAGGTTGAAGTTGTTGCCCAACTTTCCATTCATTTGGGTAACTTTGATGTGCGACTTGGAACCACTCCTTACTTGTGATGTCGTAAGTTGTTATGGACATTCACTTCCTACGTGGTATGGGACCTATAGGGTCACACACATTGGTCTCGACCTAGAAAAGAAGTTCAGATCTTGAATAACATTTGAATTAAATGCTAAAGTGTTTAGGAATTTGATTCACACAACAAACAAGCTGACAACACTGCCAAATGCTCATCTTAAGTGTTGAGACGGTCGTCTGGAAGTGCTAAAAGACTGTATTAAGAGTTGGGATAGGCTTCTGGGTGTCAGGCCTATTGTGAGTTGAATTTGGATAAGGAAAGAACGGACCCAACCAAACTGACTTGACTCGGGTCACCAGACGATATCTCACATGGGCAAAATCGTCAAGTTTAGTTGGATAAGGTTCTAGATGCTTCATTATTTGTTTCATTTGAACAATACTTGTTGCACAAAGAAATCAATGTCTAACGTTGATGGGAATTGATTTGCCCAAATTATTTACAACTGTGAAATTTTGAAATGACCATCTCACATTGCGAGACAACTGTCTCACAGTACGAGATGACCGTTTTGCTTGCAAGATGACAATTTTGGTTGCCGCAAGTGTTACATCCACACCCTATGATTACCACTAATCATGAGATTAGGGCATAAGTTTGAGGATTATACTTAATACAATGTTCACTCCCCACTTATTCTTTTTCCTTTATCTCAAACTCTTGTTTTTTTTCGCATCCAATCACATAAAAAAATTTACAAGGGAATTAAACCTTAATTACTCAAATATGATCTCAATATTAATGATACACATCTAGACATTCATTTTGTTCCTCACACTTCCATGTACATACAACATGATAACCAAATATATACTCTATCATTAAGGAAACACATATACAAATCATTATTTTGAATTCTCTCTCAACTCTATACACGGACCTCGAGTGACACAGACCGACTGAACATTACTAATCTCATACTTAACTCCTATGACAAATTTATGTTGATGCATTGACATCTTCATTCTACGAGTTATCCCTAAAAACATTGTGAGTATAGGGGTGATCCTACTCGCTCAGTGAATGAGTACTTCAAAGAAACAATCTAAAGCACTAATATAATTATAGATATACTATTTTGCAACTGATATCAATTATAACAAAAGTAAGCTTTAAAGAGACTAATCATTCACAAATATAAATATGGCAGAATACTCTAGACATCTACAAGAGTGAATCAATATATGAACATGCTTGATTAACCACAAAGAAAACTAATAATCTAGAAACATACAAAGAATAATTGAATAACTACACACACTTAGTTAACCTCTTATTCATCATATAATGCATCAATATTAATATACAAATATCTAAACATTTTTCTCATTATTCTCTTTGTAATCTTTCATTAACCTTGACTTGAGCTGAGCTAGCTACTATTATGCTGGAAAACTAAACATAACTAACTGATCTGACTAATGTACTATGTATCTGAACTCAATTGAACTCAATTAACTGTTCTTTTACTTTGCCCCTGAACTCACTTGGATTGTACCATCCAAGAAAAAGTCATTAATGCGTGACCTACCATACATGTCTTAAGGTAAACCCAGGACCTTAAGACTACTACTAACTACCTCGGTCTGCAATGAGGTTGCCACATCTAGCCTAATGGTGGCTAAACAATGTCTGTAAATTGTGGCCCCTTGTCCTGGGTACTCAGGAGGGGTGCCTCTAGGCTAAAAAGCCTCAACTCTATGTAATGTGGTTCCACTAGGGCTGGCACTTGAAATGGAGTAACTTCCAGAAGAAGTAGGTCGACAAGGGCTGTATACTTCAACTGGTGGGTACCACTGGATCTCTATATATTATTGGATACCCCTACTACTAAAATAGTACCACCATGATCTCTGGTTATTGTTGTATATTATGCTACTAAACTCAAGTACCACCGTATGTCCAATCAGTTGATGTTAGATACTTAGTTCTGGGCTATTTATTCCTATATTTGATAGTCCATAGCTTGTTTCACCCATCTCAATATAGACCTCCAGGGTGGGTTCTACAGTGTTCAGGGCATCTACTATTACTAATGTAGTTTTAATGACTACTTGAGCTATTGGACTGAATTCACTGATAATACTTAGTTGAATGCATAACATATTGATTACCCTTATCTTAGGGTTTCTCATTTCTTGGATGTTTAACATATTGATTACCCTTCTCTAAGGGTTTCTCATTTCTCATGCACATAAAATAATTCACATATGTTCAAACAAATATCATGTCTAATGATATAAACATTTACATTCAACATTTCTCGTATTCATGCATGGAATCAATGACATCCCTATCTAGAGAAATGTCCTTTCTATTTTTTTAAATTACCATAACAAATTTGCATTTCATGTTAATTAATTCAGCTAGAGATTTTTGCATCACAAATCAAAATGTGTATCCATATAAAATGATATTCAACTAGAAACTCAAATTATCACTTAACTCATTTCAATCAGTCATGCATATGAAACCCTGGTATGAATTTAACTAGGTTTCCAAGATATTCATTAAAATATCATGCATCAAGAATAACCTTAAATAAATGAATTTATAACAATAAAAGAATCACATTAGTTGAATTCATGAATCTATTTGCAATCTTCCAACTTTTCATTCATTTAGGGTTTCACCCTCTTTACTCATATATCAAGAAAATATTGATATCATCAAATGAAATATAAGATCTTATTTGACATATATGTACTACTCACTCAGATAAAACAATCACTTGTAACCAAGAAGATTCAACTAGACAAACCTCTTTATTCAATTATACAACAATTTTAGTCATAGCCGAAAACCCTAGATTTTGCTATTTTCAAGTAAACTCTGCAATTACTTTAGGAATTCTCATTTAGGTAATTTGTATGAATTTATAGTATGATTTTTCAACTGGAATCCATCACAATAGATAAATAATATTATTTCATATCATCTTGCAAAAGCTAGGTCAAAAGGGTAGTTTAGGGTTTGTAGTCGCATACAATACAAGTAAAGATTATTGATCATTTAACTCAATTTTGTACAATCTACTATTTAAAGGAAGTACTCACTCACCCTAAGGTGTGAAAACACCTTAAAAAAGTAGCTCATCTCTGAAAAACTCAAACGCATATCAAAACCCTAGCAAATCACCAATTTTTTCTTCCTTTCAAGCCAGAAACCCTAGAAATGGGGGATTATGAAGAAAGAGTGAGAAAAAGGGAACGTATGATACCATTTTCAATCAAATCAGAGGAGGGATGGAATCTTGAAATGTGAGAGAAGATTTACCATGAAAGGCTCTGCAAAAAAGCTAAACTTACTTGATTTCATCATATCTCAGATAGAGAAATCCTAGATAAGGAATTCCATCACTTTCTTCTCTCAAACCCTAAATCTCCCTCTCTCTCTAGGATTTCATTTCTCTAAAATGGATCACAAAATATGAGAGCTACTTGGGTGATAGATTGCTCATATAGAGCAATTTAGGTTATTGGGTAATTTACACGTCAACCCCTCACTATAATTTTTCTTATTTCATCATATTGTTCTATTATAAAAAATTTATTGTAATTCGTTTATTTCAGAGGTCAAACATCCTCCAAAAATTATGAAAATTTATCATGATGTGTTAATGTAATTTCATAAATCCAGTATAAATTTTATATTATTAGGAGTTACTAATAAATAATTAAAAATCAAACACTACACTGTTGAACAACACTCTACCAGCATTTTAGTTGAAGTATAGTTCGACCGAGAACCACATTCAAACAACACCAAAATATTCCTATTTTTTTCTCTAATATGTATGATTTAGTTATCCATATCATATCCAAAATTCAAATAAATAAAAATTCTTAGAAAATATGAAAAATGATTTACCACACTGCTATCCAGATCAAATTCCATATTCATGTACTATCAAAACCCTAATGTTTTCCGATTAGGGTTTACATTTCTCAAACCCTATTATGTAAAATCATAATTAGAGTTTCTTCTTAAGTTTGAAACATAACAATTGATCTACTATCATTAATCAAGTCTAAATGATGTTTAATCTAATCAAGCATGTAATCATTCAGGTAAACCCTAGTTTACCAATTAAGCACAAATGTGGTCATTACAATTCTCACCCCCTTAAAAAGTTTCGTCCCTGAAACATAAATACACAAACAAAGTATATTCAAAGTTTATTTTAAATTTCTAAAATCTTATGTGTCACTATACTCTTGTATTTCATATTTGAATGTTATTTTCAACATTGAGTCATTTGTTTCTCTTCTAATCTCAACATATTTTAAGCCACTTCTCAATTATATCTGAAGAACGTTTTTTGTCACAATTAGTAATAGGAAAGAGATAGATAAACAACTATTTTTTTGCCATACCCTATTAATATGTTTCCTTGATACTAGTAATCTGATCCCACTATCTTAATTCATAAACATCAATCTGTACTTATTTTTCTACATCACATCAAAGTTATTAAAGACAGTTCACCTTTCTATTTTGAATTTCACTATTTTGCCACTCTAATAGAAAAGCACTCATGAATTGCAAGACTAGAAGTAACAAAAATTGTATAAAACTTAGTCAGACTATTGATATGAATGATTGAAACCATAAAACACATTACAATTTAGTATATTGCTCGCACATGTACAATTGAAGTCATATGTAAAACAAATTTTCATCCCTTGATATGCCTTCAAAAAACTATACTTCTTTAAAACTAATTCACATATTGCTAAAAGCCATTTATTTTCTCTAATTTCTCTTCTTATGCATTACAACTTCTTTTTACTTATCCTTCTCATTTTGATCATGAAGAATAAACATCCCTAACATAACATTCAAGGTAAGAATAGATTATTCATCATTCTTGCTATCACTGCAAGAATTTATTTTAGATTACACTTTGCTCATGTTACACTTCTCCTTTTATTCAAATCACACTTCTTATCTTTCAAATATATTTCTTATCCTTCGTTCATATTCATTTCCATATTGTTTATCTATCTTTCACATTTGCAACCATAAAAACCATGAATGTTATAACTGCTATTTTCTTTTCATATTGATGATCTTGGGATTTTATTTTATAGAGATGTTCATGCTCAAGGTCAAATCACTATGGACATCCCTTTAACTGTTACAACCCTAAACTATCTAGGGTTTGATCCTTATAAAATAAAACATGATGTTATTGTGACATGATTTTACTACCTTATTTCGATATGCAAACCTTAGCTCTCTTGAGGTATACTAAAGTCTCCCTTGTCTTTACCACTTGAATTTTCTTTATCTTACTTGACTATTCTGATAGATTGCTTTCTTGATCTACCCTACTAGGGTTTCATCATCATATTATGTGTCATTAGTATATTAAGTAGATGTGTCAATCATGATGGTTGTGTATCGTTTATGATTTATTTCCTTATCACTTCATCTCATGTTACACTCACTAATGAGGATACATAAGAGAATCTGATTTTGAGCCACAAAATTATAATCTTTGAGTATTCACTTAACATGATTCTCATATGAGTCATCATCAAGGAGATTGGACTATTTCACATTTCCTCACATCTCACAATCTCTCTCTTTTATCATCTATATTACTCCCTCATGTTTTAGCCCCTTCTTTATTTTCTATCATCAACTACCTATTTGCTACTCTTCCCTACGCCATTATTTACTTTTACTTATCTCTTATGATCATGTTTATCACTCGTGTGTATGCTTTCATATTTCATGCCATATAAACTTTCTTATCATCCTTTTACTTTTATCTAGTTGAAATTCTAATTCAACATCCTCCCTACTAGCTTCATCTTATGCTTAATGCATTACATGTCCTTTATTTCAAATCAAGCATCTCATGCATGGGTCAACCATAACTTCCATTTCAATCAAGCTTTTATGTTTTGAATACAATTTACCTGTATATGAGTTATTCATTTATTTAGTCGCACCTTTGTTCTTCTTTTAAGATGTAGTTCCATTTCATCACTGGGAACCTATTGAACACACTTGATGTCAATTGGTTGCTACTAAATAGAGACATTGAATCAAAAGCTAGTAACGATGAATACTTTAAAATTTATGATAAACATACACATTCCATGCTCCTCGTTATATCATGTAACCCTTCTTTCTAAATCAATCTCATCATTTCCATCACTTTTTTTCATCTTAGTTTCTTATCCTAGTCTTATAATTTACATGTTTATATAGTTCTCTTCACTTTCATTTTTTGGAACTTCACTTCTATGTACTTATTGCATACTTAACTTTATTTTCTCCTATTTTCCTTTTGTTGTAGAGTACATAAGTACATTTTACTCGATTATATGATCCATTCATTCTAATTGATTCTTTCTATCATGGATTTCCATGTAGTTTTCTCTTATCTTTCCTTGATTTTAGATTGGATAAAGTGTCACAATTAGTTATATAGTTTAGTTCTCTTTATCCATCCTTTCTTCTTCATTTTGTATGTTACATACTAATGTATGTCTTTTAACTATATCCCTCTTCCTTCATTCCCAACTTAGGATTTCTTATCTGAGGCCCCAAAGTTGGATCTCAGATATCAATTCCAATTGATTCTTAAGTATTCTAATCTTTACCTTATATTTCAATATCTTAGTGTATGTACATTCTCACTATGATGTGGTCCTAATTTATCTAGAGTCTACTGTTATTATATTGTTAACAGGAGTCATCAGATCCCTATAACGCATCCTACTAGCCAGACCAGGCCGAACCTGCTGTCCTGAAGCCAAGAGCTACTCAGGATTAACTGACTTCTATATACCTCAAACATATAGAACGAATATCCACTCATGCTAAATTCATTTAAAGATAACTTCTGGTCTAATTGATACAAAGATTGTAAACAATAATTGAATTAACTTCATAGTGTACAAAAATCTTAAAGGACCACATATATTTCAAAGAACTGAATATTCAAATTCAAATATATAAGACAATTTCCATTGATTTCCAATCAAAGAAACAATATAAAACAAGAGTTACCTCACATTCTATTCGTATGCTCAATTCATTCATTTCTTTCCAGTCTTCTAACCCTAATATTTATAGGGGTTCTCTCTAGCACATCCTTCCTCTACATACCTGGCCAGGGCATGTAGAGAAGAATAGACAGAGTAGCTTGATACTGGTCAACCTAAGTAATCAGATATCGGGCTAGGGTACCTAAATACTTCGACCTCCCAGAGCTATAGATACATCACCTCCTAGTTGCCACACTAATAACTCTGACTTTCTATTTTACTGGTCCCTAACAACTCAACCTAAGCTCTAATACCAAGTTGTTACACCCACACCCCACGATTACCACTAATCAAGAGAATAGGGAATAAGTTTGAGGATTATACTTAATACAATGTTCACTCCCCACGTTTTCTTTTTCCTTTGTCTCAAACTCTTGTTTTTTTTGCATTCAATCAACTAAACAAATTTACAAGGGAATTAAACCTTGATTACTCAAATATGATTTCAAAATTAATGATACACATCCAGGAATTCATTTTGTTCCTTACACTTCCATTTACATACAACATGATAACTAGATATATACTCTATCATTAAGAAAAAACAGATACAAATCATCATTTCGAATTCCCTCTCAACTCTATACAAGGACCTAGAGTGATAGGGACCGATTGAACATTACTAATCTCATACTTAACTCCTATGGCAGATATATGTTAATGCAATGACATCTTCAGTTTATGAGTTATTCCTAAAAAAATTGTGAGTAGAGGGGCGAGCCTACTTGCTTAGTGAATGAGTACTTCAAAGAAACAGTCTAAAGGACTGATATAATTACATATATACTATTTTGCAACTGATATCAATTATAATAACAATAAGCTTTAAAGAGACTAATCATTCACAAACATAAATATGGTAGAATACTCCAGATATCTACAAGAGTGAATCAATATATGAACATGCTTGATTAACCACAAGGAAAACTAATAATTCACAGACATACAAAGAATAATTGAATAGTTGCACACACTTAGTTAACCTCTTATTCATCATATAATGCATCTGTAGTAATATACATATATCTAAACATTTTTCTAATTATTCTCTTTGTAATCTTTCGTTAACCTTGACTTGACCTAACTACTGAACTAACTATTACTATGTTGGCCAACTAAACATAATCGACTGATCTGACTATTGTACTCTTTATCTTAACTCAATTGAACTCGATTAACTTTTCTTTTACTTTGCCCATGAACTCATTTGGATTGTACCATCCATGCAAAAGTCACTACATCGTGACTTATCGTACAAGTCTTAAGGTAAACCCAGGACCTTAAGACTACTACTAACTACCTCGGTCTGCAATGAGGTTGCATTGTCTATCCTAACTGCAGCTAAACAGTGTCCGTAAACTGTGGCCCCTTGTCCTGGGTCCTTAGGAGGGGTGCCTCTAGGATAAAATGCCTCAACTCTATGTAATGTGGTTCCACTAGGGCTGACACGGCAAACAAAGTAACTACCAAAAGAAGTAGGTACACAAGGGTTGTATACTTCAACTGGCGGGTACCACAAGATCTCTAGTTATTATTGGATACCCCTACTACTAAAATAGTACCACCAATATCCAATCAGTTGATGTTAGGTAGTCAATTCTGGGATACTTCTTCCTATATCTGATAGTCCATAGCCTATTTCACCCATCCCGATATAGACCTCCAAGGAGGATTCTATGGTGTTTTGGGCATCTACTATTACTCTTGTAGTTTTGCTGACTACTTGAGCTATTGGACTGAATTCACTGATAATACTTAGTTGAATGCATAACATATTGGTTACCCTTATCTTATGGTTTTTCATTTCTTTGATGTTTAACATATTGATTACCCTTCTCTAAGTGTTTCTCATTTCTCATGCACATAAAAGAATTCACATATGTTCAAATAGATATCATGTCTAATGATATGAACATTTACATTCAACATTTCTCATATTCATGCATGGCATCAATGACATCCCTATATAGGGCAATGCCTTTTCTATTTTCCTAATTACCATACCAACTTATGCATTTCATGCCAATTAACTCAGATAGAGATTTTTGCATCACAAATCAAAATGTGTATCCATATAAAATGATATTCAGCTAGAAACTCAAATTATCAAATAACTCATTTCAATCAGTCATGCATATGAAATCCTGGTATGAATTTAACTAGGTTTCCAAGATATTCCTTAGAATATCATGCATCAAGAATAACCTTAAATAAATGAATTTATAACAATAAAAGAATCAAATCAGTTGAATTCATGAATCTATTCGCAAACTTCCAACTTTTCATCATTTAGGGTTTCTCCCTCTTTACTGATATATCAAGAAAAATTGATATCATCAAATGAAATACAAGATCTTATCTGAAATATATATAGTACTAATTTAGATAAAACAATCACTTGTAACCAAGAACATTCAACTAGATAAACCTCTTTATTCAATTATACAACAATTTTAGTCATAGCCGAAAACCCTATATTTTGCTATTTTCATATAAACTCTACAATTACTTTTGTAATTATCATTTAGATAATTTGTATGCATTTCTAGTATGATTTATCAATTGGAATCCATCACAATAGAGAAATAATCTTATTTCATATCATCTTACAAAAGTTAGGTCAAAAGGGCAGTTTAGGATTTGTAGTCGCATACAATACAAGTAAAGATTATTGATCATTTAACTCGTTTTCAAACAATCTACTATTTAAAAGAAGTACTCACTCCCCCTAAGGTGTGAAAACACCTTAAAAATGCAGTTCATCTTTAAAAAACTCGAATTCATATCAAAACCCTAGCAAATCATTAGATTCTTCTTCCTTTCAACCCAGAAACCCTAGAAATGAGGGATTATGAAGAAAGAGTGACAAAAGGGAAGATGTGATACCATTTCGAATCAAATTACAGGAGGGAAGGAATCTTGACATGTGAGATAATATTCACCATGAAAGGCTATGAAAGGAAGCTAAACTTACTTGATTTCATCAGATCTCGGATAGAGAAATCCTAGATCAGCAATTCCACCACTTTCTTCTCTCAAATCTTAAATCTCCCTCTCTCTATCTAAGATTTTTTTTCTCTTGAATAGATCACGAAATATGAGAGCTACTTGGGTTCTATCTTGCTCATATAGATAAATTTAGGTGCTTGGGTAATTTACACATTAACCCCTCACTATACATTTTCTTATTTCAACAGATTTTTCTGTTATAAAAAATTATTGTAATTTGTTCATTTTAGAGGTCAAAAATCCTCCAAAAATTATAAACATTTTAGCATGATGACTAAAATTTAATTTCATAACTCCTTTATAAATTTCATATCATTATGAGTTACTAATAAATAATTAAAAATCAAACACTACACTACTGAACAACACTCTATCAGCATTTCTGTCGAAGTATGGTTCAATTGAGAACCACATTCAAAGAACACCCAAAAATTTTGAAATTTTCTACAATATGCATGATTGAATTATCCATATCATATCAAAAATTTAATTAAATAAAAATTCGTAGAAAATATGAAAAATCATTTACCGCACTGCTATACTAATCAAATTCCTTATTAATCTACTATCAAAACCCTAATTTTCGCCAATTAGGGTTTACATTTCTCAAACCCTAATTATTCAAACTAAAATCCTAATTAGAGTTTTTCTTAGGATTGAAACATCACAATTTATCTACTATCATTAATTAAGTCTAAATGATGTCCAATCTAAACAAGAATGTAATCAATCAGGTAAACCCTATTTTACCAATTAAGCACAAATGTGGTCATTACATCAGGCTGTAAAGTTTCTAGAATTGTTGCAAAAGTTTGAGTTCTTCTGGTCACTTTCACTCCCGCATAGACTGGGAACATAGACCCAAACCCTTCCTATAGATAGAGGGGTATTGGGGGACTTCCCAGAGTACAACATAAAATATTGAGAAATAGTTTCTCTGACAAACGTTGTCCTCTCTGGTTGTGGTAACCACGAGAGCCCGAGCAAGTTCTACCCGACTAGGGATGAACAACAAGGGAAGTAGTAATTGAGATCATTGTCGTGGGAGAGTAAGTCGATGACTAGTACACTACCAGAGAGGGATGACTCCTTTCTAATTATTCTAGTAGGACGACAAGAGTTCTAGGCGGTCTGTGTGGATTACCATAGAGGTGGTAGGCTGTTATCTACCTCTAGGGGGACAACGTCAACCAACATTCCATGATAAGAGGATTGGCTAAAGAAGACGACGTTCATGGCTACATTCTGTGGTGCATACCAAGAGGCACAATAGTCAGACGCATCCCAGTGCAACTAGGATTCAGAGTTGTGCAGCTACAACGATGAAGATTGTTGTTGGACTTGCTCCAAGACCACATATATCCCATTAGCCATCCTTCCTACATTATAGTTATTGACACAATCTACTGATTAAGGGGAATAAGGTAGATAATTTTTTTGTTTCCAATTCCTGCTCTGTATCCTTATTTCCCTACAGTGGTATCAAAACCAACTTCAATTTAATATATTACCGAATAATCGATATGGTCATATTTGGTTTTGTCGTTCAATTATTGCATGCGATGCGAATAATATCTTGTCAAATCCAAACATCAAGATAATACCAAACTAACGTATATATGATATATATGTGCAATTGATACATGTCACCTAAAAGAGGTTTTTATGGTCGTTGTGTAGCACGATTATGGTTAATAACCTCTATATTTTATGCATGGTTATATGGTTGGTCATCCTCTTATCTCAGTCTATGTACTGAGCCTCTATCTTATATTTCCCATGTAAGGTTAATTCTTTTCTACATTTTCTACCCTCAAATGTAACTCGAAGTTTTTGTATAATCATGTAAAAGTAGAATAGTTTATTTTATGTTATGACAAAGATGTAGACATCCCAAATACGAGCCGATTGACTGAAGGACCTTAGAAGACATGGTGGACAAGCCAGACTGGTCACATGGTGGATTTGACTGATCTACTAGAGGAGCCAAGCAATGGAGGATAGAGGAGCTAGACGACCGGTGACATGACCTAACAACTGGCGATGAGGTGAGTCGATCGATTCAAGGGTTCAATCGATCAGCCCAGATTGACAAGAATGGATGTTCATCAACAATAGGTTTCTGCATGTGATGTAGACCTAGATGACCATAATTCCTTGTGTATTCAAGGGTTTAGCATTAAGTTGTCTGTAACTATCGCCTTCATTTATTGCATGTTTTTGTTGTGGGATATAGCATGTATATGATACATACTATATATGTGGTGATTGGATAAACTATATGTATTTATACAAACTCCCTCAACTAAAATATTAAGTCTTAGATGCCTTCCATTAGCAATACACATTAAAATCTTGATCGACTAAATGTAGATTTGCACGAAGCATGGTGTTTCGTCTATCTCGTGGCTGTGATGGTAGATATGTAGATTTGCAAAAATCATGGTGCATATTTATCGTATTTGCTATTGGGTTGGGCTTAACTGGTGACCTGGAGAGCCCAAATCTAGAGTCATGCAGATGATCTTGGTAAGGAGTTGCACATATCATCTATCCAAGAGTTGCATATGATGCAATTGGCATGATGTCCTACCTAAATACACATGTTGTGGGAGATTGGCAAAAGCTGACTCATGACTTGATAAAATATGGATCTTGGCCCACTAGAATATTTTACGCTGCAATATTCTGAATTGATATTGAGGTCTATCAATTTGAATAAAATAGAGGGAGAAATAATTATTAAAGACCTAGATTAATATTGTCAAATCAAATCAAATAAAAATGATTTTTGATAAATACAAATTTTCTCTTATAGAATCAATGACGAACAAATCTGATTTGTGATTGGTCCTGAAGAAGGACAAACACGACGGGAAAAATTTCCATGAATGGTTTTGGACTTTGAGAAGGGTTCTCATTGAAGGGTGAAAGTTCTATGTCCTTAACAAACCAGTGCTCGAAATACCTCCTCCTGATGCACCAAGGGAACAAGCGGATCCTTACTGGAACCATGCCAATGATGCCTTAGATATTAGGCACCTTATGCTAAACTGCATGAACTACAAGTTGCATTAGCAATGGTGACACATCTTAAGAATGTAACACTTGGTCTTGACAGGCAAGTAAGGAATGCTATGTTAAAGGTGTTTCTTTATTCAAACCTGACAGAGGGAACCTCAGTAGAAGAACATTTTCTCAATATGATTGGACATGTGTATCATCTTGAAGAGATGAGATTCACCTTGAGCCCAGAGTTGTCTACGGATATGAAAACACTATGCCAAAATCATATAGTCATTTTATTTCATGTTACCATGTGAGTAATTCGGCTGGACAGATGTCAAAATTACTTGCCATTTTGATTCATGTTGAAGAAAAGGTGAAGAAGGACATGCCTGTGATAGTGATTGGTAGGGTTGAGTCCAAGGATCAAAGAAAAACTGAGAAGAGTTCTATGATCAAGCCTAAGTCCAATTCTTCAACACTCCAGATAAGGAGAAATATAAGTACAAGAGGAAATCATCCTTTGTACTTGAAGGTTGTCAAGAAGCAGAAGATGGGGATCATGATCTCCACTTCAGGTATATACATTATTCAGATAAATCTATCTACTTCATCATATTGGGTATTAGATACTTAATGTGGATCTCACATATGTTCTCTTATGCATGATCTGAAAGGAAGTAGGCCTTTGGGAAATGGTAAGGTGGAATTGTGAGTTGATAATGGCGTAAGAGTTGTGGCATGTGTAGTTGGAACCTATAGTATATCTCTACCCACAAGGCTTGTAATAGAGTTAAAGAACTGCTATTATGTACATGCTATAAAAAGAAACATCATTCATGTATCTTGTTTAGACAAGAATGCATTTGAATTCCATATTCAAAGTGGTCGATGTTCTATTTCAAAAGATGGGATCTTTTATTGAAGTGCCCCTATGTCTTATGGTCTTTACTTGTTAGATCATAAGACAGATGTATATCATGTTAATACCAAAAGAGTGAAACTCAATAACTGAAACAAAACATACCTTTGGCATTGTCGTCTATGGAACATAAATGAGAATTACATATCTAAACTCTATAAAGATGGTTATTTGGACTCTTTTGATTTCAAATCAATAGAGACATGTGAATTTTGTTTGTTGGGCAAGAAGGCTAAAACCCTTTTCATTGGTAATAATGAGAGGGTTAGTGATCTATTAGGACCGATACATACTGATGTGTGTGGACCTTTTAGAACAACTTCTAGAGGAGGGTATCAATACTTCATAACTTTTACTAATGACTTCAATAGGTATGGCTATGTTTATTTAATGAAACATAAGTAAGTAGCTCTTGAAAAGCTCAAGGAGTTTATGAATGAAGTATAGAACCAACTTGGTAAAAGTATTGTGGAACTTCATTCAGATCGAGGTGGAGACATTTAAACCAATAGTTTGGAGACCTTCTTAAAGCCGATAGGGATTAGATGTACAAGAGGAACCTAAAGATTCACTAAGTGTTGTCGAATCTCAAATTCCTCAAGTGACATAGGAACCTCATAGATCTAATAGGACATGCCTTGTGCCTAAAATATTTGGATATCTTGTAATTCAGGAAGGCAGTGAATTGGTCATAGATGATGAGCCAATTTCCTATCAAGATGCTATAGAGGGACCAGAGTCTGAGAAATGGCTTGAGGCAATGAGATCTAAGATGGAATCCATGTACACCAACAAACATGGACTTTAGTGGATCCACCTGAAGGGGTAAAACACATAGGGTGAAAATGGGTCTTTGAGAAGAAGACCGACATAAATAGCAAAGTACAAACCTATAAGGGAAGATTGGCAGCAAAGGGTTTCAGACAAGTTCAAGGTTTTGACTATGACCAAACCTTTTCTCCAGTGGCCATGGTTAAGTCCATCAGAATCATGCTTGCTATTGTAGCTTATCATGACTATGAAATTTGGCAAATGGATGTTAAAATCACATTCCTTAATAGGAATGTTGTTGAGAATGTGTATATGACACAACCTAAAGGGTTTATAGATCCGAAGTTTGCAAATAAAGTCTGTAAGCTAGAAAGGTCAATCTATGCATTGAAGCAAGCGTCTCGGAGCTGGAATATTTGTTTTGATGAGAAAGTCAAAGGGTTTGTCTTTATTCAAAAATAAGATGAAGCTTGTGTGTAGAAGAATGTCAATGGGAGCATAGTGACATTCCTCATATTATATGTTGATGACATACTATTGATGGGGAATGACATCCCTACATTACAAAGGTAAAGGAATGGCTTGGAAATACATTCTCTATGAAAGACTTGGGAGAAGCATCATACATATTTGAGATAAAGATCAATAGAGATAGATCTAGAAAGCTTATTGGACTAAGTCAGAGCGCATACATTAACAAAGTGTTGAAACGGTTCACCATGGAGAACATAAAGAGAGGAAACTTGCTGATGTGGAATATTATTTGCCCTAAAAATCCACTAGGAATACAATACCTAGAGTTTACCAAAACGAAAGTGTAATAATGCCACCCGCAAGTGGGTGGATCCTATCATAGTATAGTTAAGGATAAACCCAAGGGACAACATTTTTAAGAATTATCTAGTTGAAGTAACCTAGCAAGAATTAATAGTTATCAAAAAAGTTGAGATTGGTTTGTTTAATCTAAGATTGCAAGAATAAAAAGAGCTAGATTAAGGTTCGAGTTATTAATAAATGGAAATACTAGGGTGGAACTGGGTTTCTCTCCAACTACTCAAATTTGTGTAACCATTCAAATTCAAACTTGTATGAAGATATAATTGGAGTAATGCAAGCTTCCCCTTTTAGTGTCAAAAACTTGCATGAGTAGATATCCCTATAAGTTCGATGTCTTGTTACTTACGGATCCTGTATCCACTACTCTAGAGACTTTCAATAAGAAGTTATCATCAGGATGTCAACCAATGCTAATCAATATTCAAATCTTAAATGTTGAAGTTCTCATTGCAAAATATTATAATAAATAACGTAAAGAAGGTGATAAATCCACAAAACATGCAATAAATGATTATATATGAATTACATGAGTTCATACAAGAATTGGAACATGAATGAAATTGCATGAAACGAGTAGTGGGACTAGTCCCCACACCCCAGTGAAAAGACTACTCCCTCGACATGGTGAGATTAATATCAAAGAAGAGGAAGAGGATGCCATCATGGTCATAATGGTGGAGGAAGCATCTCGGTTTGGGGTGCGATGATTGACTTCCTTCTTACTTTTCCTTCCAGGAACTAACCCTCACTTGCAATGGAAGCAAGTGGAGGAACAACAACTCTAGAAAGAGATTGATCGCCCAAGAAGGGAGATCAAAGGACTGGAGTTGCAGATGAAAGATATATGTCGATCTATGTTTGAGGTTGATAGGTGTCAACCGGCTAGGTAGATAGATCTAGCTTGGTCAATAGGTCTCATCCTTGATCTGATCTCGGCTACAGCCCTTCGGTATTTCTATCTCCAAAATTTCTAAGATGAGTTGTACATCTGCGCTAGGGGCCTATAGGTCGTTGAGGTTGTTGACCTCTTTCCATCGGTGTTGACCATTTTTTGTCAATTGACGGGTATGTCAGTCGATTGATTTTGGACTTCTAGTCACCGGTATGTCATTCGACATGATTTTCCACCTTGAGATTTGATAAAGTAGTCGATTGAAATTGTGGTTGTCGACGAGAGTGTTGACAACATTGTCAACTAATGAGATGATTTTTTGTCAGTTGTTGGCTGATGACATTATTGAGCAGGGGGTCGAAAGAGATGTCGACCTCGGTTATCGATGGATTGTATGTCGATCTTGATCATCGAAGAGTTTGAGTGTCGACCAGGGAGGTTGATACTACTGTCGATCATTGAGTTTGTCAAGTAGGGAGGTTGACAAGGTTGTCGACCTCTTTATTTTCTCATTGATTTTAACATCAATTGGCATGTTGTTCGACATGTCAAAATTGTCCTCAAACACAAAATTGGTGTATCGATCTACCTTCTGAAAGTACACAAAATCCATTTTTTGTCGAGGCACTGCCCCATAACCCTTCAACAGGACCCCCTAGGAAAACTTACTATAAAGTGATAGAATTCAAAACCTGCAAAGGGAGTCAAGAAAAGTATCAAACTCCTACAAATTAAAATAAAATACTAAGTAGATCAAAACAGAGCTATTCTAATGAAAACTAAGCTATATGAATGCTAAACTAGACTAATAATGCAGCTAAAACTAGGATGAATATGCATTCATCACCTGCCTACGTGTCATAGTGTCCCTATCTCTAGAGCTCAATGTACCAATTCTTGTAAATAAAGGGAACACATGAGTGTGATTCCATATGCCTCAATAATTGAATCAATCATGTATGCAATGTTGTGTACCCATCCAGACATCTCGCATGCCTTGAGCATGACGAGCATATATCAGTATGATCTAGGTGATGCTCACTGGATAGCCGTTAAGAACATCCTCAAGTACTTGAGAAGGACTAAGGATCAGTTCTCGGTCTAAGGCGGAGAGGAAGAATTGGTGGTAAAAGGTTACACTGATGCAAGCTTCCAGACAGATCAAGATGATTACAAATCAGAATCAAGATTCGTATTCTGCCTCAACAATGGAGCTGTGAGCTGGAAGAGTTCCAAGCAAGAAATAGTTGTCGATTCTACAATAGAGGTTGATTATATTGCTACATCAATTGTAGCAAAGGAGGTTGTATTGATCAAGAAGTTCATTACAAAACTTGGGGTGGTTCCAAGCATCAGCGACGCAATAGAGTTATATTGTGACAACAATGGAGCTATTGCACAAGCTAAGGAACCCAGATCACATCAGCACTGAAAGTAAGACAAAGGCAATTCCATCTCACATGAAAGATCATGCAGGATAGAGATGTAATGATTTACAAAGTACCAATTGATTTGATCCCTTAAGATAGGCACTCTCAAAGAAGAAGCAAGATAATCATGTAAGGTCACTCGGAATAAGATTCATGGGTGATTGGCTCTAAGTGCAAGTGGGAGTTTTTTGGTTATGTATGCCCTGAGAGACAATAATGTGATGATTGTAATAGCATATCATGTAAAAATTATTTGATTATTAATTAAAGGCAAGCTTCTAATTTATTCTATTTAATTCATCTATGAGATAATGATATAACATTATAAATGTCTAGAGAATCATATTACTCAATGACATATGTATTCGAGTTACTATCCTTGTGTATGAGATCATACAGATGTTAAGAGTAAAAATACATATTCTCATTATGTTCCTGATCAGTTGTTATTGTGGAAGGTTTATAGATAACAATGACATTAGTCATGATATGATGATATCAATCCAAGCACATAGATAAATTCTAGAGAATACTATATTAGACAGACCCACCGTGAGACTGACACATGGAAGCCATCATCATGGAAGTCATAGTCAAGTCTCATAGTGATGGTGGTGGTTGTAGATCTTATACCTGAAATCACTGCACTCAAAACATGTCATTGGGTACACTTTGACATCATCAAATGCAGTCTTGAAACATGGGTTGTTATAACGGTGATTATTGGGTAGCTTTGACACATGGGGATTAACTGTGAGTGATAAATATGGGATTTATCCCTCCTACTGGAGTATGATGTCCTAGGCCTCTTGATAAGCGAGACTGAGTAAAGCATGTCCATGCGCATGTGAGTCAATATGCAAGATTGAGCTTACATATATCTCAGATAGTCTTCTCTTGGTTCAAGAAACAATATTGAATAAAAATGAGGGTGGCTTCTCTATGCCTATGGTTCAATCTGGAAATCAATGATGAACGAACTATATAAACACTACAACACCATACACAGATTGTAGGTTGAAATTGTTCCACAACTTTTGATTCACTTGGGTAGCATTGATCTGAGACTAGGGACCACTCCTTTCCTGTGATGTCATAAGCTGTTATGGTCATTCACTTCCAACGTGATATGGGACCTATAGGGTTACACACATAGGCCTCGACATAGAAGAGGAGTTCAAATCTTTAATGACATTTGAATTAAGTGATAAAGTGTTTAGGCATTTGACTCACACAACAAACAAGCTAACGACACTGCCAAATGCCCATATCAAGTGTTGAGATGGCTATCTAGAAGTTCCAAATAACTGTCTCAAGAGTTGATATGGGTGTCTGGGTGTCAGACCTATTGTGAGTTGAATTTGGTTAAGGAATGAACCGACCCAACCAAACTTACTTTTCCAAAGATGGCCATCTTGCATGGGCAAGATGTTCAAGTTTGATTGAGGAAGATTCTAGATGTTTCCCTATTCGTTTCTTTTGAGCAATACTTGTTGCACAAGGAAATCAATGTCTAACATTGATGGGAATTCATTTGGAAAATTTGTGTACTACTGGGAAACTGCAAAATGATTGTCTCACAGTACGAGACGACTGTATCTCTTGTGAGATGACCATTTCGGCTGTCGTAGGGTGCAAAGCTTGCAGAATTGTTGTGAAAATTCAAGTTCTTCAGGTCCCTTCCACTCTCGCATAGGTTAGGAACATGGACTTAAACCCCAACTACAAAAAGAGGGGTACTGAGGGCTTCCCATAGCACAAAACAGAAAATTGAGAAACAATTGCTCTAAAAAATGTTGTCCTCTTTGGTTGTGGTAACTATGAGAGCCCGAGCAAGTTATACCCAACTAGGGAGGAACAACACGGGAAAGAGTAATTGAGATCATTCTCATGGGAGAGCAAGTCAGTGAATAGTGCACTGGCGGAGAGGGAAGACTCCTTCTGATCATTCCAGTGGGATAATGGAAGTTCTAGGCAGTCTGTGTGGACTACCATAGAGGCGGGAGGTCGTTGTCTGCCTCTAGGAGAACAATGTCAACCAGCAGTTCATGATAAGAGGATCTGCTGAAGAAGATGATGTTTGTGGCTACAATTTGTGTTGCAAATTAGGAGGCACAACACTCATATGAATCCCAGTGCAACTAGGATTCAGAGTTGTACATCTACAATGATGAGGATTGTTGCTCGACTTGCTCCAGGACCATGTATATCCCATAAACCATCCTTCCTACATCATAGTTACTGACGCGATCTACTGATTAAGGGGAATAAGAAAAATAATTTTTTTGTTTCAGTTGCCTAATCTGGAGACTTATTTCCCTACAGGCCACACCTACCATCCATCTTTCCTTTATTTCCCATGGCAATTGCCACAACATCAATGACATCCTCACTACTAGTAGCGTCAGTATTGATCTTGATCGTTCCTTTAGTAGGTCTAGTTCACTGATGCACCATGTGGTTGTTCATTCTGGGATCTTCTTTCTGGGCAATAATGGTGTCAGAAACCATCTTGTTGATATACAACACCTAATATTCAATGTTATATCTTAAGTCATCCAAAACATACTTATTTTGGCATCTCCAGATATACCAACAACATATCGTGAGTTCGATGCAATGTATGTCTCTTGGTCTATGGATATAGTTCAGCCAGTCATTTATGTGGGTAGGGGAAAAGAAGTTGGAGTGTTCAGTACTCCAAATTAGTTGCTTCCATACAGGCCTGACAGGGATCCAATCTGTGAGGTCATGTATAATAGTCTCCACTTTAATATTGAAAAACCCAAAAGTATTATCTAGACACATATGTTTCAAGAATCTCTTGTGATTAGTAAGGATTGCATCGTGATGTGTCGTCCACATGAATATCTCAAGACGAGGTGTGACTTTGATTTTCCATAGCAAAAACCATCCTCCCAGGCGCGGGTGTTTGGTTACTCATTACCAATGAGGAGGTTTGTGTCTATGATGACCTCCACATATACTCTCTCGATTTCCATTCCTCTAGGAATCTCTTGTCCCAATCCCCATTCAGGTTAAGTAGACTATTTACTGTTAGATCTATTAGTTTCTATGGGATGGGTCGAGTAGTGACCTCCTTAATCCTTTTCTACTTTTCCGACCATATGTCAGCCTAAACGTTAATAGTATTTCTTCTTAGTGGGATCATGTGTGAGTTGTTCATTATGAACATTTTCCCTTCAAGTGGCACTTTAGCTATCTTTGAGGCTTGTATTATCCACCCCTCTTGATAATTGATGAATTTTGTATGCAGAGTGTGACACCATAGAGTGTCTCTATTGCAAACTAGCTCCCACACATTCTTCAAAGCAAGTGCCATGCTTCTTTTATGCATGGTTTTCAGGTCGATTCCCACATTATCCTTATAACTAGTAACCTTATTCCATACCACCAACAAGTGGGGATGAGCCTTATGGTTTCCACCCTAGATAAAGCATATAACATCCCAATCGATACAGCCACAAAGGGATAGAGGTAGAATTCTTATTTGAATAATATATGTAGGGATGAGGTTCAAGGTACTCTTAGCAAGACACACACTACCAACAAAGGATAATTCCTTGGTCACCCAAGATCTCATCTTCAAATTTATCTTTTGTAGGACATCCATGTAGGTGAGGGAGTCTGCTCGGTGTGAATGATAGGTACACGTAGATACCATGTGAGGTTTTCAGTCTCTTAGAACTCATAGATATGTTTTATTCTTCTTGGAGTCTTCCTGGGTACCAAGTCAAAGCATGTGTGATCAATGCAAGGGCCTTCCTCTATGAGTTTAACTAGTTTCCATTGATTTGTTGTCACCCTGTGATTAATCATTTCGTAAGGTATTCAATGCACAACACAAATAGATATGGCAAGAGAGGATCACCCTGCTTCAAGCCACAAGTGGATTTGAAACATTTTGTACTTTTCTCATTCCACAAGACAGAGTTTGCCCCACTAGTAACTGGGTGCCTAATGTATTTCTAAATGTTGAAGGGGAGACCTACTTTCTAAATCATATCAACAATGAAACCCCACTTCATTTGGTAGTAGGCCTTCGAGAGGTCAATTTTGTGTCCATGGTTCCAGCCCCCTTCTTTGACATAATGGCATGAATCAATTCCTGGATAAATACAGTGTTGTTTGTGACGCGTCCTCCTGATATGAAGCCACTTTGTACGCTTGAGATCCATGTGGGTAGATGTCATTTGAGGCATTCAATTATAACTTTGGAATAGAGTTTCTAATCTATGTTGTTGAGGGATATTGGCCGCAGCTGTTCACATCTCTTAGGATTTGGTACTTTTGATATCGACGTGATCATGGTATCACACATGTTGTCCAATAAGGTATGCACCACAATGGTGTGTGTGATGAATCTTCCCACAGATGGGCCAAATGCACTGCAGTTCTTTTGTAGGAAAGCTACTATAGCCCCATTTAGATCGCAAACATTATGGGGATGCAAGTGTTCCATTATATTCCAGATGTCCTCGATTGAAGGAGGTGCCCCAATTTTGACTTTCTGCTCTTGAGTGATCACCTCGAAGTGACTAGGGAAAGGTCACCATGGTCTGGGAGGCTTGGCTGTACATCCTATGTGGAGGGGGCAAGGAGAGATTTGAAGTGGTAAAGGACCATGTTTTGTAGGTTGTTTTCATCAGTCACTGACACAATTTTACTGTGCGCTAAAACGCAAGTGAACGCGTCGAGTAGTACAGGCCTTTGTGAGGCCCGAGTCGAACACAGGGATACTGGGAATTGTTGGAGACTCCTACTAACTATTTGCGATCAGCTACGCCGAATAACAAATTGAGAGTTGTTGTTGAAATTAAAAGAAAAATAGAAATAAAACAAAACAAACGATCGATTAAATGTTGATCTAATCAATTCAAAAGGGTATCTTTAGGATTGCGGTTTCACCGCGGGTTTTCATTGTATTAGATTTCAAATAATGCCTCAATTTTATCTCTCTATCCAGGTAGTGGCCTGAAAACAGAATTGCCCACTGTCATTGTGCAATTCACTACCTAAGTCTAGGTCGGTTCCACCGTCGTAGTAACCTATACCCTAAACTAGGTGCATTATGAATGATCTCTCAGTATCCACCATTAATTTTACACCACCTTGGTCAAGGGATTTGTCGATTAATGTGAATTTCGGCTCTTTTCAGCCGTGAATCCTTCTTTCAAAGTGATTAAGGGCATTAGGTTATTATTATGGTGATCAAGCATAACAACATATTGAGAAAACGAAATTATAGCACGGATTTAAGAGATAAAATATGAATTACTATTATAAAATTGTTATACAACAAATTCCCGGGCTACTCCCGGTCCTAAAGACGAAGGGGATTAGCCTCTCATGTTCATCTCACACAAGTACAAGGTAGAGATAGGGGAAATCATATGAAACATATGAAATGAGAGGTGAAACCCCTGAACGGAGAAGAACCGGTTGATCCTTTGCGAAGAACACGTGCTATCCCACCTTTCGATGGTGGAATCCGTCGTCTTCGGTGTCTGAATCAACTGGTATGAGCTTCTAGCCTCCGTTCTCCTCTCTACTGCTCCTCGATACTCGTGCAATGGTTAATGAGATTATCTCCACGTCTGGGCGGCCGTCATTAGGTATATCTCCCTCATTAGGTCGCTAATTAACCACGACCGTCCGATTAAGATCATTCTGAATCAAACACATATCTTACGGTGTCGATACCATCGAAGCGGGTCGATGGTATCGACTTAGTGTGGTAGCGGCAACCCTTCTTTCCTTTCGTCCGAGTGCCTGATGTAGTCTTGATACCATCGACGCGGGTCGATGGTATTGACTACCCTGTAGCGACGGTTTTGTCGTTTTGCGTCGTGGTAGCCTCCGTGCATCGATGGTATTGACTTGGTGTCGATACTATTGACTGCTTCTTCGCCAGCAACCTGATGATAGCTCGATACCATCGACATGCCTGTCGATAGTATCGACTTTTTTTTGCTGATACTCGCGACTGGCAGCCTGTGGTCCAGTCGATGGTATCGACTTCCGTCGATGGTATCGACAGAAGCAGATACTTGTTTTTCCTGAAATTCAAACACGAAACCACATAAATTCACACAAATAATAATATTTTGACAATTAATGCTCAAAATGACAAACTAAAGGGGATTTGACATAAAATAGTAGCAAAGACCAAAGTGGATGAATTATGCAACATTAACCATAAAAAATGACTAATAAAAGCATAAAACACATATCAAACAGGTCTATAAATGCGACTCAAAATCATCGCATAAAACTCCCCTAAGCTTGAACGTTGCTCGCCCTCGAGCAACTAATCCTTAGAATAGAATTGCTAATGTCAACTGAAAAACAACACACCACACACAACATCCCATATGATTCCCACCAGACATTCACATACTGGCCCTCTCTAACCACGGAACAGTAATTACCCTGAAGGCGACAGTAATCATCCATAAAAGAAATTGACCTCAAAACTGATGAACACTATCACATAAGGCAATTAACATAATAAAACTCACCGGTTCTGACTTGGTGCATCTTGTGATCTCCTATACTACGTTGCTCGCCCTATCTACCATCTACATGGAAGCAGTTCTCCTGATATACCTTAGTGAGGAGAAATTCACGGTGGCCTACCAATCCGAGCAACGAGTGGATGAAGATGGGTGGTTCATGGAAGAAAGTGGAAGTATTGTACAGTTTCAACATGCATAAAACAAAAATGTCCTAAATTATGAAAATGCACATGAAAATTACCCTAATGCTTAAAATTGGGTGGAATGATGCATGTACTAACCATCCATCTCAAAACGAAATGGGCATCTATTTAAGCTACATCATGTACTCAATTATCTTGAAATCCAGGTGATATTATGTTCCTTTCTCCTTCTTATTATAGTTGCTTCTACATAACTCTTTTTTTTCCAACCCTTGTATCCATAATTGATAATGAATATTTTAGTTGGCTTATTTTTCTTCATACTCAGAAATTTGCACTACTTAGAAGGTATGGAACAATTTAATTCACCATTGGAGAAAAATTGAGATACATGATATACTTTATGCATGAAAATTATGCATGCAACTACATGGCATGCACCTAAGGGTAATGTGCATGTATCACTATTCTAATTTTTTTTTCTTTCTTTTTATGCAAAACATGTGGAAATAAATTCAATGCAGGACCTATATATATGAAATGTTGTCAAAGAAGTTAAAATTGTAAAGTACTTCCAATTCTTGTGGTGGATTGTGAAAACAATGAGGTGGAAAGATCACAAGACTAGATGACTGAACCTTAGAAAGATATTATGTGTCCCTCCTTACTGACCTGTGTAGTAGTTAAGACGTTTCTCTCTCTTACATCCAATCAGAGTCTCATTACCATTTCGTCAGTTTAGGCTCAAACAACCATTTCCGTCCACTTTCATGAATCATTAGGAGTACAATTGTGAAATTTTGTTTTAAAGTTGACAAAACCAATCATTTTCGTAGGATATGTGCCCAAGGTTAAACAAGACAAGCTTTGCAAACACACAAAAAATTTTAAATTTCCCTTGATTTTCCCATGCACAATTAATGAGATGACACAAACTTTATGACATCCACGATTACACTAGATAGCATGTGGATCCTAACAAAACTAAAATTGCAAGAAACAAATAACAAGAACAAAAACAATAAAGTTAAAAACTAAAAAAAAAACAATAAAAGATAAAGTTGTTCCAACTACCCCCCAAGTTTGAATTCGACTATGGCCTCATAGTAAAAAACAAACTTAAAGATTGGAATAGTGATACCGGATCACTCCTGTGGTGGTGGAGGCGGGTACTGCGGTGTCGTGGGGTCCCAAGACGGGTACTGCCCCTGGAATGTCGGATCGTCCTGGGGCATCAGCGGAGGCTGTGGATACCCCCCAAAATAATTCTGGCTCCAGTAATGATAAAAAAATGGCTGTTGTTGCACCTCCATCCTGTGCAACCTATCATGGATGTTCTGCTGATTCTCAAAAAGAAGGCGCTCATTCTCAAAAATTGCCTATTGATTGACAAAGAGCCGGTTGGTAGTATCTTGAATACCGACAAAAGTGGTTGTGTGGCCATGCTGGGTCTGTTGGATGTCTTGCAGCATCGCGTACAAGCCCTGCATAGAATAGGCATCCTCGCTTGGTTGCGAGGGTGGTGGTGGTGGCGGCGTAGGCTGTGATGATGAAGATGCACCCGGATGCATCCGAGGACGCTTCTGGGGTGCCACTCATGCTCGAAGAGGTGTGAATGCCTCCTCTTCCTCCTCAGCCTCGCCATCATTTCCGTCGTCGCCACCGTCATTGCCACCTTCGTCATTGGAGTCGGCGATGGCTATGATTGGCCACTGGAAGTGTTGCGCCCCCTCGATGTTGAAGACCGGATCAGGCAACGAGCACTCCTGATAGGCATGGTTGACGTGGCAATGCACATACCCCAAACCATCTCGAAGAAGTAGGAGATTGGACCGGTGTAGATGTTGCAAGTTCACCTTGCTTCTTGTAGAGAGAGGAGTCAGCTGCTCGAGATTCAACCCTAGGTAGATGGCCAGCTTAGTGATAAGCCCGCCAAAGTGAATCGGGGCTTTCCTCGTACTCCTCTTCACATCCAATACTCGCTGTAGAAAGAAGGCACCCCAATTGCATTCTTGTCTCTTCAGGAGTTTATACAGAAAGAATAGGTCTGACCCCTAAAATTTGCTGAGGGCCAGATCACCCCGGGCAAAAAGCATAGAACTCAGCATCCGGTGTAGTACCCGGACAAAAGGGTGCTCGAAGTCGGCTACCGCGGCATTGTGGTTGCTCACCGACTTCCCTTGCGGCACCGTCACCAGCTCGGAGAAAATGGCGTCGTAGTCGGTGTGGTTGTCCGGCCACCGGTGATCGTACTGTGAATGGTTCCAGTTGAATATCATGTTGAACTGCTTGAGCGTGAGGGTGTAGTCGTGGTTGTACAGCCGGAAAGACACCTTACCCTTGATCCACTCACGATCGGTAGTTACGATGTCGTTGGGCACGACACAGACGCCCAGTGACGCCATGAACACCGCCACCAATTCCTTGTATGTGGGCCAGTCGCTGAAGAACGGCTGGCCATCTGCATGAAATTCTAGCTCGCCAGGCCTTATTGGTGTGTGGCGGGCCTGCCCCTTCAGAACGTAGGCCAAGTTGTCCTCGAATCCGAGATCTCAGATCATTTCCCAGTCGACATACTGGGTGGGCTCTATCTTCCTCCGCATGATCTCCTCGTAGATCTTCCCGACCTCTGAGGAAGGATGGACAAGTCGGGGACGTGCGATCGACGATGGCGGTGGTGGCACGAATTCCAGAATGTCCATCGAATTCGCACGCGAGGAGGAAGCTCCGACCACATACGCCATGTTTGTGACGAGAAATGGGGATCAGAAAGAGAGCTCGGTGACGTTTGAGAGTTGAATCTCCACTCGATGAAGACCTTCGCTCGGTGCTGCTCGTCGTTAGGCTTGGAAGGGTCTGGGGGTCGCTCGACACAAGAGAAGGAAGTTGCTCTAAAAGCGTGACGTCAACTGACGCAATCACTCCCCTTAAATAGATGTGGCCGGCGCTACTGTTGACCTGTCGATACCATCGACGCGAGTCGATGGTATCGACACTTGTCGATGCTATCCGCCCCCTCACTTGTATCGACGGTCGTTGATGGCTGGATCTGGAAACCCGGATCGCTGACGTGTCGATACCATCGACATTGGTCGATGGTATCGACGCTGCACCCGGATCGACTGTCTTGATGCCGCGATCGCCGTTGATTTGTTCGCGTGGATCGGTGATGTGGATTGTCGATACCATCGACGCGAGTCGATAGTATCGACCCTCTGATTAGGGCAAATCCTCACGAGGCCCGACCGCTGCCTTTTTCACTTGAATGTGTCGATACCATCGACACGCCCGTCGATGGTATCGACTTTCCTGAGTCGATTTCTTCTGTAAATCTTCAGAGATCTCGATGGTATCGACAGGTATCTCAATACCATTGACTTTTTCTTCACGACCTGCCTGTAGGTAGGTCGATACCATTGACGAGGTCGTCGATGGCATCGACGCAGAGTAAAATCCGCAGTCGTCAACCTGTGCCATGGTCGATACCATCGACCAGTGTGTCAATGGTATCGACTCTGCCTCAACCTGCACAAGGAACAAACCGATCACGGTATCTTTTTTTACACTAAAAATTGAACAAAAAAAAATCAACCTACGATTGTACATGAACTACACTAAGGTACCGATGGTTGGGTTGTCTCCCAACAAGCGCCCTTATTTAACGTCTTAGGCTAGACGACTGTAGGGCACCTCATTCATCCGAAAGTGAAATGAGTTTGACCTCATTCACCTTCCTCTTGTAATTTTCACCAAAGTAGAGCTTCAATCTTTGTCCATTCACTAAAAACGTGGTCTCACCATCACGCCCCAAGATCGCGCCGTGTGGTTTGACCTCTTCTACCATGAACGACCCACTCCACCGGGATTTGAGCTTCCCGGGATGCAACTTCAGTCGTGAATTGAACAGAAATACACTATCTCCTTTCTTGAATGTGCGCAACTGGATGTGGCGATCGTGGATTAACTTGGTGTGCTCTTTGTATATCCACGAGTTTTCGTATGCCGTCATCCGCAGCTCATCCAACTCATTCAATTCAAGCATTCTTTTCCTCCCCGCTCCATCATAACTCAAGTTGAGCCTTCTAAGCACCCAATGTGCTTTGTGCTCTTACTCTACCGGTAAGTGAAAAGCCCGACCATACGCCAACTTAAAAGGCGTGGTGCCTATAGGTGTTTTGTAAGCCGTCCTGTACGCCCACAATGCATTCGGTAGTAGGGCACTCCAGTTCTTCCTCGTGGACGCCACCGTACGCTCCAAAATCTTCTTAATTTTGCGATTGGAGACTTCCACCTGTCCTTGATTCTACGAGTGATATGGGGTACCTATGTTGTGTTTGACCCCATATTTCTTCAACAATGTCGAGAACTTATGATTCCTAAAATGCATACCCCCATCACTGATTATCATTCGGGGCACTCCAAACCTGCAGAAAATGTTTTCTTTCACGAACCTACACACTACAGTGGAATCATTAGTCCTGGTGGGTATTGCTTCTACCCACTTCGAAACATAATCAACTGCTAAAAGAATATATAAATTTGAATTTGAGGACACAAAGGGTCCCATGAAATCTATGCCCCATAGATCAAATACCTCCACTTCTTGGAACACATTTAGGGGCATCTCCTGTCTCTTTGAGATATTACCTGCTCGTTGGCAGGAATCACATTGCCTTACAAACTCGTAGGTGTCTCGGAACAAGGCTGGCCAATAAAGACCACTCTCCAGAACTTTAGCTGCCGTACGAGAGCTAGCGTGGTGTCCTCCCGTAGGTAGTGTGTGGCAATGACGGAGAACGCTCTCGTACTCCACCTCAGGCACACACCTGCGTAGGATACCATCCCTGCATTGCTTAAGAAGAATCGGGTCATCCCAAAAATAATATCGTAAAGAATGGAAAAATCTTTTCTTCTCTTGATATGACCAATCTTCCGGGATGATCCCGCAAGCCAAATAATTCACAATCTCAGCAAACTAAGGGTCTTTAGAAGTAACTTTCAAAATATGTTCATCTGGAAATGTCTCGGTTATGGGTATATGTAAATCTTTTTCATCCACCCTCTCTAACCTAGACAGATGATCCGCCACAACATTTTCAATCCCAGCTTTATCCTTGATTTCGATGTCAAATTCTTATAAGAGAAAAATCCACCTAATTAATCTAGGCTTTGCATCTTTTTTCTCCATTAAATATTTAATTGCGGCATGGTCAGTCCAAACGACTACTTTAGATCCAACTAAATATTGCTGAAATTTTTCAAAAGTGAAAACAACGATGAGTAATTCTTTTTCAGTAGTTGTATAATTTAATTGGGCGTCATTTAGAGTCTTTGAAGCGTAGAAAATCATGGCGGGTTTATTTTCCACCCGCTGCCCCAACATGGCTCCTACCGCAAAGTCAGAAGCGTCAGACATGAGTTTGAACGGTTTAGTCCAATCCGGCATTTGAACAACCAGCGCAGAAATCAGTTTCTCCTTCAACACGTCGAACGCATGTAGACATTTGTCATTGAAATCAAATACAGCGTCTTTCTCAAGCAGTTCAGATAGAGGTTTCGTGATTTTTGAAAAATCTTTTATAAACCGACGATAAAATCTGGCATCTCCCAAGAAACTCCTTACCCCTTTAACAGAATTTGGTGGGGGCAATTTGGTAATGACTTCAATTTTTACCGGATCCACCTCTAAACCTTTGCTAGACACCTTGTGTCCTAGCACTATCCCCTCAGTCACCATCATGTGACATTTTTCCCAGTTGAGGACCAAATGTGTGCCCTCGCAGTGCTGTAAAACTTTGTCCAGATTATAGAGACATTCGTCAAATGATGCACCATACACCGAGAAGTCATCCATAAATACCTCAAGACAGCGTTCTACCATGTTAGAAAAGATAGCGAGCATGCAACGCTGAAAAGTCACAGGTGCATTGCATAAACCAAAAGGCATTCGGTGATACGCGAAAGTCCCATAGGGACAAGTGAAAGTAGATTTCTCTTGGTCCGAAGGATCAATTGAAATCTGGTTGTACCCCGAGTACCCGTCGAGAAAACAGAAGTGCGATCGGCCGGCAAGACGCTCTAGAATTTGATCGATAAAAGGTAAAGGAAAGTGATCCTTTAGCGTAGCGGCATTCAGATGGCGATAATCAATACAAACTCGCCACCCAGTGACCAATCGGGTGGTGACAGGTTCATTTAAAATATTTTGGGTGACAGTAATTCCCCCCTTTTTAGGGACTACCTGTGTGGGACTCACCCATGTCGAGTCTAATATTGCGTAAATGATACCTGCAACAAGAAGTTTAATAACCTCCTTCTTCACAACCTCCATCATTCTTGGATTGAGACGTCGTTGAGGTTGGATCACGGGCTTGGCTCCCTCTTCGAGCCGAATCTTGTGCTAACACAATGTAGGGGAAATCCCCTTGATATCTGCAACGGACCACCCAAAAGCACCCCGGTGGTTCTTCAGCACTGTCAACAATTGTTCCTCCTCATCCGCACTCAAATAAGTGGAAATGATCACCGATAACTTGTCTTCCGCAGCTATAAAGACATATTTGAGATGTGGTGGCATCAACTTTAATTCTAACTTCGGCGGGCTGGTCAGATATGATTGAAGCGGCGGGGGAAGTTCACCTAAATCTTCATAGTGCCTCGCATAGAAGCATGGAAGCATCTGAAGCATTTTAGCACACTCCTTGAGTGATTTGCTCCGCATCCAATCATGTGTAATATTTACCAAGCAAGCCTCCAATGGTAATTCAGGATATGCATCAAAAATAGAAATTGCAATAACATCATCTTCCGTAGAAGGCGGAATGTCCTCATTCTCATCATTAGGGAACCCCACAGCTTTACACAGAGATGCTACCTTGGTCTGTTCCATGATGTCCACAGCCAAAGTTCCATTGTCCACTTTGCTCATCACATGAGCCATGTCCAGAAAAGGCTTCCCAAGACAGAGTGAAATATTATTATCCAGATGTTTCACCAAACGACATTGTTCCTTTACTTTAGACGACACAGTACTCGAAGGCATGACCATATCAAATCGGTCATCGGCTATACCCAAGGTCAAACGACCTCTCCCCATCTCCAAAATCATATCGGCTGTAGCTTGGAAAGGACGTCTAAGTAATAGCTCGTTGCCATGTTCATCCCGCATCTCCATGACTACAAAATCTGCTGGAAAAACAAATCTGTCCACTTTCACTAACACATCTTCACAGATTCCATATGGCTTTACCACTGAGTTGTCTGCCAATTGAATAGTCATGTTGCTTGGCCGTGACTCCTTCAATCCCAGCTTTTTGAATGTAGAAAGGGGCATCAAGTTGATGCTTGCCCCTGAGTCACATAATGCTTCACCAAATTTGACTTTTCCAATATAACAAGAAATGTTAAAAAAGCCTGGATCTCGCCTCTTTGGCGGTAAAGTGCCCATGATGAAGGCACTCACTTGCTCCTTGAGCACGACAACCTCTGTATCTGGAATTTTCCTCTTCTTCGTAATGACGTCCTTTAGAAATTTCCCATAAGATGGGATTTGCTCAATGGCTTCCAATAGAGGGATATTGATCGAAAGCTTCTGGAAACTATCTAAGAACTTCTTAAATTGCGCATCTACCTTCCTTGCCTTAGCACTGTTTGGATACGGGACCGGGACCACTTGTGCCCTTTGACGAGGTGGCACATAGGGTGTCTTTTTCTGAGGTCCTTCCTCCTCTACAATCGAGTCTTCAGTAGAATCTACAACTGTGTCATTGACTGAATCTGTGGCCAGTGTGGGCTGCTCCTCATTAGCGTCACCTTCTACTTCAGCTTCTGGTGTGCTTGTCTCCTCGGCCCTTGGATTTAACAACTTCTTGCCGCTTCTTAGCAAGATGGCCTTTGCCAGCTGGTTTCCCCCTGGAACATTGGTGTTTCCCGGAAAACCTGGATGTGCCGGTTTCTTCAAACTGGCTATCTCTGCTGCCATCTGTTCCATGGATGTCTCAATGGTCCTCATTTGCGCCCCATGACTCTGCAGTATTTGCCAAAACTGATTCATAAACTCCCCTTGCTGTTTAATTTGCTAGCTGAATGTAGTCATGAGTTCTTGATTTTGCTTTATCACCTGATTGAGCAGCTCTGTGCTCTTATCCTCTACTACTGGCTGGGGTTTGGAATCCGGATCCTGCAGAAAATTGTTTGGATCCTTCCATGAGAACTTCTTGTCTTTTCTCCATGCGTAGTCATTGTTCCTGTAACCTGGCTGCTGCCTCATAAATTTCACTTGAGCCTCATCCTCGGACTCAGTATCCTCCTTTGCGAGCAATTTCTTTGCGAGAAGATCCATCTTCTCATTTAGTTATTTTATTTCCTTAGATTCTCCCACTGCTCGGACCTACTCCACAATGCCTCTTTCACCCCATGATTGTTTCCTAGCCATGTTCTTTAATATCTCCCAACACCTGGTGTCCGTGTTGTTCAAAAAGAATCCTGACCCAGCTGAATCAAGGTTGCTCCTATCGTGCTCAGAGAAAGCAAAATAGAAGATCTTTACCTGTGTTTCTTTATCTAGCCCGTGATGCGGGCACCGTCTCAGCATGACCTGAAACCTCTCCCAGGTCTCAGAATATGTCTCACCTGCCTGTTGGGTAATGTTATGGATCTTCCTAATCATGTCGTTGGTCTTCTCAGGAGGAAAGAACCTCTCAAAGAAAACCTCCTCCATATGGTCCCAGGACTCCACAAACTCATCATCTAAATTGTGTAGCCATTCTCACGCGGCTCCTGCCAATGAACTCGGGAAAAGCTTAAGATAAAGTGCATCCTGTGGAAACTTGTCGATTTTAACCATGTCACAGTTCTCAACAAACTGACTTATGTGCGCGACAGGGTCCTCATTCTTGAGCCCATGAAAAGCATTGGACTTCACCAGATTTATCAAAGCCAGATCAATCTTATATGTAGGTATGTTGATTTCTTGCTTCTTTATGGTCCCTTTTGACGCAGATGCGGAAGAAGCCTTAATCTTCTCCCATATTGTTTGTGGCTCGTCCATCTCTTCTTGTTCAGGTTCTGACTCTGTTTCTTCTAACTGGTCTCGATTGTGGCTTTCCTCGTCGTCTGGTCCTGGTAGCGGAACCTCTGGTGCGCGACCTACGTAGTCAGTTTTACGTGTCTGTACCATGCACAATACCTGAAAATGGAAAATTTAACTTAGTACTGTGCCTGACGATTGCAAATACTCAGAAAATAGATTATGAATTTTTGGAATGATAAAAAAAGGTGGCCTAGAGTGGCCGTTCACAGCACTCGAAGTGCCAACAAATTGCTGTATCCTTGGCAACGGCGCCAAAAACTTGACGCAATTTTACTGTGCGCTAAAACGCAAGTGAACGCGTCGAGTAGTACAGGCCTTTGTGAGGCCCGAGTCGAACACAGGGATACCGGGAATTATTGGAGACTCCTACTAACTATTTGCGATCAGCTAAGCCGAATAACAGATTGAGAGTTGTTGTTGAAATTAAAAGAAAAATAGAAATAAAACAAAACAAACGATCGATTAAATGTTGATTTATTCAATTCAATAGGGTATCTTTAGGATTGCGGTTTCACCACGGGTTTTCATTGTATTAGATTTCATATAATGCCTCAATTTTATCTCTTTATCCGGGTAGTGGCCTGAAAACAGAATTGCCCACTGTCGTGGTGCAATTCACTACCTAAGTCTAGGTCGGTTCCACCGTCGTAGAAACCTATACCCTAAACTAGGTGCATTATGAATGATCTCTCAGTATCCACCATTAATTTTACACCACCTTGGTCAAGAGATTTGTCGATTAATGTGAATTCCGTCTCTTTTCAGTCGTTAATCCTTCTTTCAAAGTGATTAAGGGCATTAGGTTATTATTATGGTGATCAAGCATAACAACATATTGAGAAAACGAAATTATACCACGGATTTAAGAGATAAAATATGAATTACTATTATAAAATTGTCATACAACGAATTCCCGGGCTACTCCCAGTCCTAAAGACGAAGGGTATTAGCCCTGCATGTTCATCTCACACAAGTACAAGGTAGAGATAGGGGAAATCATATGAAACACGTGAAATGAGAGGTGAAACCCCTGAACGGAGAAGAACCGGTTGATCCTTCGCGAAGAATACGTGCTCTCCCGCCTTTCGATGGTGGAATCCGTCATCTTCGGTGTCCGGATCAACTGGTATGAGCTTCTGGCCTCCGTTCTCCTCTCTACTGCTCCTCGGTAGTCGTGCAATGGTTAATGAGATCATCTCCACGTCTGGGCGGCCGTCATTAGGTATATCTCCCTCATTAGGTCGCTAATTAACCATGGTCGTCCGATTAAGATCATTCTGAATCAAACACATATCTTACGGTGTCGATGGTATCGACCCAGTGTGGTAGCGGCAGCCCTTCTTTCCTTTCGTCCGAGTGCCTGATGTAATCTTGATACCATCGACACGGGTCGATGGTATCGACTACCCTGTAGTGATTGTTTTGTCATTTTGCGTCGTTGTAGCCTCCGTGCGTCGATGGTATCGACTTGGTGTCGATACTATCGACTGCTTCTTCGCCAGCAACCTGATGATAGCTCGATACCATCGACATCCATGTCGATAGTATCGACTTTTTTTTGCTGATACTCGCGGCTGGAAGCCTGTGGTCCGGTCGATGGTATCGACGGAAGCAGATACTTGTTTTTCCTGAAATTCAAACACGAAACCACATAAATTCACACAAATAATAATATTTTGACAATTAATGCTCAAAATGACGAACTAAAGGGGATTTGACATAAAATTGTAGCAAAGACCAAAGTGGATGAATTATGCAACATTAACCATAAAAAATGACTAATAAAAGCATAAAACACATATCAAACATGTCTATAAATGTGACTCAAAATTATCGCATCAGTCACCCATTCCACATCCTTGTTCTTGAGAGTGATAATAGTGTTATGCCTTCTTCTTTGGTTTATGTATGCATGGTAGAACTTAGAGTTGGAGTCCATGTTCTTTAGCCAACTGATGTGAATCTTATATTTTAGTTTCTATGCTTCTTTCCTGAGGATGAAGATAAGTTCCTCCTTCATATCTAGGAACAATTTATCAGTGATTGGATCATACATTTTGGTAAGGCTTGTTTACAGTATATTCATATTATGCATAAGCCTCTCCTTTTGATAATTCTACTTCTTTCTTTCCTCCGTATCCCATTGTATGATCTGTGCTTTGGAAAAATCTAAAGCATCATTAAATATAAGGTTTTGCTATTTATAGTTATGTCAAATTCTTTATGAATGTTCCAAGTGGCTTTCGTATAGAATCTTTGTATGGGGGTCACCTGTCTCACAGGTCAGATGAGAAGTGAGTAGTGGTCTGATGAGATTCTCGGTATCTGTTCGACCGCAGTAGCAAGGAAGACTTGTGGGAAGTTGTAGTTAGGCACTGCTCATTGAGTCTTTCATATAATGAGCCATGTTCCTAGGTATACTTTATGCCAACAAATGATAGGTCCATCAAACCCTCCCCCATGAGAGTTTTGACAAAAATTTGTGCTTCATTGTAGTCAGAGTGAGTGCTTCCTCACTTTTCAATAGGAATCAACATAGTGTTTAAATCACCTACAACCAACCAAGGATATGTAAACCCTTTTCCTCATACATTCAATATGCTTCCACAGAAGCTTAAAGACAACTATATGGGGGGTGGTGTAGATAAGCGTGATCAGAAGTGAATTATTCACCATATAGGTAACGAATTGGCAGTGGTTGTGGATTATATCTGTAATTCAATCCCCTTGCCTCCAACAGATCCATGTACCCCAAATGAATCTTTGGGCTTCATCCCGATGGAATCTATCAAAAACCATAGTATTTATGGTCTAGGTTTCCTTAGCACCAATGATCCATGGCTCAAGTATAGCAATAGTTTTGGGTGTCTAGATGCAATGATTTTCTTCAACATGAAGCAAGTATCTTCAATTTTGATGGCTCTGATGTTCCAGAAGATTATGTTGATCAAGGATATACTCCAAGTTGAATGGTTGGACGTGGTCTTTTAGTCATGTGAGTGATTTTTGGTTCTCCTTGTTTCCATCAAGTTCTACAATTTTTTCCAGCATTAAACATGGGCTCATCCTCCTTTGTGCGCCCAGTTATTTGGCTCAATGTTTTTTCATTTTGGTGGTGTTACTCTTGATCTTTCTACTACAAGCCTTTGTTACAGTTGTGTCTGACTGCTTAGGATCAGTTTTCTTCCTATGAGCTCCACTTTAGTGATTAACAACTTTGGAATATGGCTCTTTTGTTCGATCTAATTTTATCACACATTTTGATGCTAATTCCTCTGATTGAAGTTTGCATGTTATGATCAATTGTTTCATGGAAACATCCTGGGTTGCTTCCATTGCTTATTTTTTTTTCTTCTCATTTTGCATCAATCACCTCATTTACTTTAAGAACAAGGACCGTGTGGTCTGTGGGCATCATTTATTGGGCCAACATGATTGACGGGGGCATGTGTTGAACTGTTGTCTTCCTTGATCTTCATATTCCTTGTGTTGTAATCAATAGATGTTGTTCCGCTACTCTTTTCCTTCCAAACCCTTATAGTTTTTGGGCCAACATATCTTCTCTTAGTAGTAGTCTCTCCCATCATAAGGGTGGCTTCAATGCCTTCCTCAGTTTCTTCAATATTTAATGATGCAAATCTATTTGATTAATTTGCTTTTGGTTCGAAGATTGGGGTATGTCTGACAGTTTCTCATGGTGTCAGCTCCTATAATTTCTCCTATTGTATCTACTTTTCTGTGTTTGCTAGTCATCCTTCTGGATGCCTTGCTTTGTCATTGATTGATTCCCAAGGGTGGCATTCTCATGATGGGGTCTATCAAAAGGATGTTCTTTGTAATTCATTTCCATGTGTCTCATGTTGCCACAATAGGCGCATATGGCCGGGACTACCTCATATTCGACAATATATTCAATGTTGTTTATGAGGATGGCTAGTACAAGGGGTTTGGTAGTATCAATTTCTATGACCAGCTGAGAAAATTTACTTCTAGTTATCCCTTTAGTGTGGTTTTCAACCTTAATAAGCCCACCTAATTCTAGTATCATATACTCAAACATCATAGGGACATATAGGTGTAAATGCAGGTTCAGAACACGTACTGATGTGACTAGAAATTTTGGAATATTCTCCGATGGCTTGAAATTTGGGAACCATTCCTAGATGGCTAGACAATTGTAGAAGATCTTCCAAGGAATGCCTAGCATGGCTATGTCAAAATGCCTCTGGAAGGACATTTGCATCACATAATGCATCAATTCCAACTCAAACATGTTAAACCTGCATGTGATGCCCCAGAGAACTTGGTTCGTCCAACATAGTCTTGTAATCGATCTCTCCTCCAATGAGTTTAACTACCACTACATACCACTAGGGTTCAACCCAATTGTTTTCTGCTTCAGGTTTTGATGTCAATGGTGGGTAGCTCGTCCCTTTATCCAAACTCAATGTTTGTTTTCACCGGCGTGTCGTCAAACAAATTTTCTAGAAAGAATGAGTCACCCAGTTAATTCTTCCCAGTGGAAGGTAGTTCCGGTCGTGACAGTTGGTTGGACTAGTGATTGCTTCCCATCTACGGAAAACCCATCGTGGATGGGTTGATTTCATCCAACACCCAGTTATGTGCGTCGTGTGTGCCTCCACCATGGTCAGGATGGGCATTTTCCATGAGGTGAACATGTTTCCCCTCATGCCACTCCATTAGAGTTGGATACATGTTCCATGAATGACAACACTAATGTCTCCATCCCTCATGCCACCATCATGTACACCATTCATATTATTTAGGTTCTGTGTGTCTCCCCCTTCACCTTTAATGTCCTTACGCCTTCCTTGGTCATGGCCTTGGAAGAAATCCATAACCCCTTCATTACCTCCGCACAACACACTCCCCCTCTACCCCCTCATAATGGCATCTCTTAGTCCATTTACCCTTTCAACACTTTCTTTATGGAACATACTAATTGGCTCTAATATTCCATATGAGATTGATATACCTGATGTAAACCCCAGGTACAAAGCACATATTCATACTTATTGGATAATAAAGGGATGGATCTCTGGATCTATAAGATAAGAAGTTATGGGAGAAGTCATCATATGTAAACCATCCATGGAGGTAATATCTTCCCAAAGTAAGAAATTCACTGAATCTTCTCAAACTAGAGAGTTTGAACTTAAATCTCAACCCAAAATATTTTGACAAGAACTAGATCTCTAGATTATTATCTTAGAAAGTTCAAAAGCATGTGATAAGTTAATGCAAGTGAAAGCATTATACTTATCAAGAATGAGTTTTCACTTTACTTAATAGTCTATATTGTCTCAATTATGACGGCTTTATCATCTCAATGCTTAAACCAACAATCTGACAATACTCTAAATCAATCTCTCCACTACAAAATTTTAAATGATGAAAGTCAAGACGTCTGAATCCTCCTTCTTCTATGGTATTTTATTCTAATAAATTTGTCTCTAAACATAACATGAATCAATAGCATGATCCTCGTCGCAACTACAATAATCATGGTTGTGGAGGATAAGGAGGTCGAGGTTTTAGTCAAAATGTAATCCACGATCAAGAAATTTTGGTAAAAGGACCTATGTAGAATGTATCTAATTTTACATCCCATGGACAAGGTTTTTCCCAAATAACTAAAAAAATTGAGGGAGTGATAAATAACAAATAAGAGATTATAGAGAAGAGCTCCTCGTTTATGCCAACTTTTTGTTAAACATATACATGATGTCGTCTAGTATTTACACAAATATGATAATGACTATCACAATACCATTGCACCAAAAGCACTAATGGAGAACATCATTGTTGTTGTAGTTTCTCTTAGAGTAAATGAAATATATTTTTTAAAATGGCACATTAATAGTGGATCCACTAATCATATGGTAGATAACATATGTACTCTCCATAACCTAAGGATATAACAAGATGGAGATACTATCATTGTGGTAAATGGAATATTCGTTCCTAGTACTCACAATGGTGATGATCATCTCCATAATATCTAGTATCTACCTCTTAAAAACATTCTTGAAGTCCTTTATACAAAGAAAAAAGTGATATTGTTTTTAAGGTGACTCCACTTTTCCTTGCTATGTTGTGTTCACAGATGATGAAGTTTATGTCAAGGACTCAAGGACACATAAGATCCTAGCTAGTGGCCCATGTAGAGGAGCAATGTACATGCTACCTATGCTCAGTAGTCGACATGTTCATGCTAATGACATATATAGTAAAGTTTTCTTTTCAAATAGGTTTAATATAGAAACTAGTGACATTTGAAACAAGTGGCTGGGTTATTCTAATAAAGTTGTACTACATCGAATCATCCAAGATGATTATATAGATAGTTTATCTACATTTAATGATATTTGCAATGACAATGAGTTGAATAAAAGTAGGAAACTTCTAGTTGTTAATAAACATACAACATTAGAAACTTCTTTTCATAAGATTTATTGTGATGTATGGGGCACGAATTTGTAATTTCTATTTACAAATATTTGTAGTATTTTCTTCTTGCATATGACTACATACAATTTAACATGTTGTTTTCCTAAAATGTAGAAGTCATTTCGCAACTATTTTCATTTCCTTCTATAATATGATATCTATGCAATTTAAGTCAATTGTTCATTTTTTTAGAGTGATGGGGAGGGAAATTTATCAATTTTCAACTAACTATTTTTTTTTTGTTGAGAAAGGTATCATTCACCAACATTCATGCATGTATGACCAATCTCAAAATGGAGTAGTCAAAAGGAAATATCGTCATCTTGTGGAGTTAGGTATAGTAATATGATGTTAGAAGTTGGATTCCCAAAGACCTATTGAACATAAGCTTTTTGAACTACTAGATACTTATCAATCAACTGCTCTCCTACATACTTCAACTTAGTCACATTTTGTGTTTTTGTAAAATACTAAGACAAACTATCAACATCTGAGAACTTTTCACACATTATGCCATCATTACTTAAGAAATTATTCATGCAGAAAATTATAGCTAAGATATCTACCTTGTATCTTTATTGGAAATTGTTCTCAACACAAGGGACACAACTCCCTTAATCAATAGAGTAAATGCAATTACATTTCAAATAATGTTGTTTTTAATGAGTTGAGATCTACAAGATGTACCTTTACTTAGAGGAGAGGAAAAACTATTAACATTTTATTATAAGAAAGGTTGTAGATAGTCATACGTAGTGAGGAGGGACAGCCCATTACACTCAATCCATTCTAAAACATCTACCCTTTTATAAATTTGATCATACCCCCTTAGTTGCCACCATGGATAAAGAAGGCACCAAGAAGACAAGAGACAAAATCTTTTTCATTTTGAGCCAATGTGGGTTACTGAGGATTCATGTGAAGCCATAGTGAAGACAGCTTGGGATCAAGCACACAAAAGTAATGTCAAAAGAAAGATATAATGAGTGAGATAAAAGTTTGACTTCTAGATGTCAAATACTTATGGTGATTTTAAAAAAAAAATTAGGTGTGTGTAAAGGGAGCTAACAAAGGCACAAAAAATCCTCCTGACAACCTAACTCTTCGTAGATGTGAAGATCTTGAAAATGAGCTACAATAATGCAACAAATGTGATTGATCTTTCAGGTGTGCAATAACTTGGGTGAATTATATAAAAGAAGAGGGGTGGAATACTGCATACTACCATCACATGGTTCTAAAAGAAACAAAGAACTACATCAAAGGTTAGAAAAATGAGGAAGGGGTGTGGCTGATTGAAGAAAATAGATGGAAGACTCTATTCCAAAATAATATGGATTATTCACAAACTCCCAAATAGTAACATGGAAGAAGCCATAAAAGGTAATACTAATAACATATGGGATGGGATTTTGTCCATGATTGAAAGGAATATATAATTAAATGAATTCAATTGTGTAGTTAGAGAGATGCATAGGCACTTGGGCTGGATGGTTCAAGGCCCATCTTTTTTTCAAAAGTACCGACACATAGTTGGAAGTGATGTAATGATTTACATAAGATGCAGGTGGAGAGGAGATCACTCTATTAAATATTTAAACTCGGCCCTAGTGGTTCTCATCTGAAAAGTTGCTTCACCAAGGGAGATCTCTGAATTTCATCCTATCATCCTTTCCATTATCCCATACAAAATTGCTGCAAAAGTGGTTATGAATAGACTAAAAGCACTCAAGGATGATCTAATCTCAATTAAATAGGGTTCCTTTATTCTAGGAATACTCATAATGGATAATTTCTTTATTTCTTATGACTGTTTTCATGCTATGAAGGTTGATACAAGAAGATAAAGGGACATGCATCTCTCAAATATGATATATCAAAATCATATTACATGATAGAGTGAAATTTTACCAAGTCTGTGACAAAAAAAGGATGGGGTTTGGTGGATATTGAGAGAGAGTCATAGATTGTGTTACCATATCCTTTCCTTTTCAATCAATGGGGATAGATCCAGAACCATCTAGGTGACACAAGACCTTATTTCTTTATTTTTTGTGTGGATGCTTTCTCGTACTTGATTAATGTAGCTGTACAACTTTTTTTTACATCGGATTGGAGTCTACTATGGTGTGTCATGTATCTCACATCTATTATTTTCATATGATAGCATCCTTTTCATGAGGGAAAACCATCGAGAATGCTTGAAGTTATCTGAAATCATCAATCAATATGAAAAAGCATTGAGTCAAAAAGTTAAATTTGATAAAACACAAGTGGATTTCAACAAAGGGGTGGATTGAGAAAAGAGAGAATAAATAAAAAACATGCTACATGTGAAAGAGGTGGACCACATGCATGATATTTAGTAGATCAAAGAAACAAATATTTGCATATATTAACGAAAGAATGATGAGGAAGCTATAAGGGTGGAATGAGAAACTCCTATCCAAGCCAAGAACAGAGGTATTAGTCAAGGTAGTAGCACCAAAAATTCCACCTTATGTGATGATTATTTTATAGTTACAATAGGAATAATTGAAGATATCATTAGTTCAATTGTCCGATTTTGATGGATTGAAAAGAACACTAAAAGGAAGATTTTGTGAATGACATGGACGATCATGTGCAAACCCAAGAGAGAGGGGAGAGTGGTCTTTAGAGAAATGAATACCTACAATCAAGTTCTTTTGTCGAAACAAGTATGGAAACTTCTCACAAAGCAACATTCTATGGCTCTTAGCATTCTAAAAACAAAATATTTTCCTAATGATAGGGTCTTGTATGCTAGGCTAGGTCTAAACCTCAACTTTACATGGATGAGTATATGGACATCCAAATCTCTTATCAAAGAAGGGATTCAATGGAGATTGGGGAACATGGAGAAGATCAATATGTGGAAGGACAACTAGAGTTATTGGCTAGAAGGCCCACTATCACATGTGCAAGGCTTGCACAAAAATCCTCCTTTTGTGGTAAATGATTTACTAGTAGAAAATGTAAGCTGATAAAATGATCCTTTAATAGGGTGGTTGTTCATGATTGGTATTATGGAAAAAATATTGTACACTCCTCACAACACATGAGGGAGAGGACATTGTGTTGCATGGTAGCCAGATCACAAAGGAAATTTCTCAGTCAAGACAGCCTATTGGTTAGGCATATGAGGGAGACACATGTTTCACAGTTGGAGGGAGGAGAGTATGGAAAACATATGGTCTATCATCTACAATTTAAAGTTGTTGATGAACTTGTCACATTATCGATGGACATTGGCAGAGGGAGGGGGGGTCACAGAGAGGCAAGTCCCCCCTCCAACTCTACGAAAATTCTTAAATTGTAGTATTAGATGCCCCTCAACTACAATTTTTGTAATAATAGTAGAAAATGCCCCACCTCAAATATGTTTTTTTTTAAATGTCCCAACAACTCCACAAATTTTTTAATAGGAGTAGAAAATGCCCCCCTCGAGTATGGAGTTTTCTTAAAATAGTAGTACTAAATGTCGCACCAACTCTCACAATAACTTGGACCAACAATACTCTAAACAATTGACTCAAAAAATGTAACTCCAAAAAATGCTCTATTCAATATGAATGCATTTCTTTAAATACATATAAAAGCAAACACCTATTGACAAGGCAGATCTTACAAAAATGCCATTGCAGAGGCTCAGGCAACAAATTTGGCTTCCAATCCTTTCTGGATGGTGAAGCCAATAGATCTAAAAATAAAGTTATTAGAAGTAGATGTTGGTAACATAAGGTTCCTATTAGTTACGTGTTGGAGGAGTCGAAGAAGAGATGTCACATCTTCAGCCAATGCTCCAAAGGTAACAAAGGAAAAAGGTAGAAAATGATGAAAGTTTTTTGCACAAGCTGCTCCATATTTTTTAACATTTTATGCAGCGGCGTCAGAGGCTGCCTGGCCAACTTTAAAGTTACTAGAAAGCATGCCTGTCAGCAGAGACACTCCTGTGAGGTCCACACTTATAATTGATGATGACTAAATGATGTTGACTAAAATAATTGCGGTGTTAGTTTCTACAAAATGGACATGAGAAAGTGCATTAGATGCATATTTTTTCCAATATAGTCTTCAAACAATTGACTCAAACAAGGTAATCGCTGGGGTTCTGGAGGAGGCGTGTTTCTCTCATTTGTTTCTGCCTTGTAGGTTTTTCGCTTGGGTGCTAGTTTCTGACAGGCTATCTGCCTTGTTCCGTCGTATATCAGCGTTTCTTGTTCCTTTGAATAAGGATTGTTTCTCCTTCCTCTGTGAAGGCGGAGGTTTTTTTGGGTTTTTCCCCGGTAATTCAATCGTAGTTACGGCTAAATATCGCTCTGAATTGATCTTATTACACAGTTGTATGGCTTCATTTGAGTTGATATACGAGTAGAATACTGTCTTGTTCCAGCCCCCCTACCACTACTTAACGCTCATGTTGAAGGAATTCCTCAGGAAAAGTTGCTTAAGACAGCCTCAAGGAAGAAGAATCAATGCAGAAATGTCTCTCTCTCATTCCAATATGAGTTGTAGTGCCCTTGTGTTACTGAACGTGACGTTTATATGTTCTGTTTGTATCTTTCTTTCCAGTTGTAGATGTCGTATGGCGAACAAGTAATGAATCGATCCATTTGCTCTAAAAAAAATTATTATCGAAATACACAATCTAGAAAATTAAATTGTGTTGACTTGACTGCATGCAAATATTTAATTCTAACAAAATATATATGAGAAAGTTCATCAGAAGCATTTTTTTTATTACGCTTATATAAAAATGTGCATAATACATAAGAATTTGAAATATGGGATACTCAATTAGCAAGGAAATTAATTTTTTAGTGTGATTTTTGGTAGACAGAGTGGGTCCCAGATGGGATTATAATTTAAATATGAAAATATTTAAATATTGTGTTTAGAATTTATATATATAGTTAAACATATTGTGAAAGAAATCATTATCTTGTGGTTATGTCAAAACTTGTGATACTAACAATTGTCTTTTCAATGAAAATATGAGGATTAGATTTTATTTTTTGCCAATCATCATAACCTATACGTCATTGTAGTCTTGAGTCAGATGCACTCGATACTTTTGTATCTTGATCTTGTATCCACAGTTACCAGCATCAAATGATCATTTGTATTTTATCCATTTGTTAATGTGAAGATTGACAAGAACTGTCAAGATTTTGATCAACTCGCAAAGCAATAGGTACATTCTTGTATATTATTTTTGGTTGATTCGGTTTTCATATTGACATCACCATAATATAATAAAAGTGACAACTATAATACACTAAACATATTGGTGAATTATGTATTGGATGTTCCACTATCTGTATATTTATTCTTGTTAAATTTTGAGATATTGACAAATATAAACCGCCATCATATCTAATATGAAATGTGTGTAATTTCTTATTCACTTATTTCGATTAGATCAATACAATCTTAAGACTACAAGATATGAAGAAATATTAGTGTACAACTGAGTAGCAATGAAGATGCATGCTAGCATACCATAGAAAAGGAGTAGAATAGAAAATTGTGTGGAGAATGAAATAGATCTTGGATTACACTCTAAATTTTATGACTATCATGTTTAGATGTTATACAAAGGTATTATCCACAAAAGGCCATCTTGACTATATAATCACCAGTTTCCTCAAGATATGATTGGTATTAAATTGTGAATATTTAACAAAGTATGATTTTCTGAATTCTCGACATGGATAAAGTATAGTGTTTCTCAGGGTGTTGTTTTTTGTCCATGTTTCATATGGAAAGAAGAAAGTTCATACATATGTATATCAGTCAATAAGATTAGCATTATTATTACTAGTGGTAACATCAATAGTGGAAATATTATTTTTTATCATGAATTCTATCAAAAATCATTGACGCAACCGGAGAATGATAAGTGACTCAATAATTCAATATATTTCTTAAATAAAAAGGAAATATTTGAAACTATTGACAATAAAGTAATAGTGAAAAGATTATGTGGAATGAGAATTCAACTTAAATTGTGAGAAAAAAATTATTTTTAATTTTTAAGTGTAATTGTATATTTAAAAATTATAGTTTAAATATGTTTTAGATATTATTTGAAAACTACAAATATCATGAGATCTTTACATAAATTTTAGTTAATGACTAATTTTATTGGTAATTGTGCCCCCCTCCAAGATATGGCTGACTCTGCCCCTCTTTATGGAGGATGGTCACTAGGGCCTGGTTATGATTGGATGTCTCTGTCTCCAGGATCATCAATGTACTAAGGACGAAAGCTGCAAAATATGTGAGTGGGGGAATTAAACGATTTTGCACATGCTAGAGGAATGCCCAGCTGCATAAAAAATAAGGGGGGTAAGTAATCTACATTTCACATATATTATTCGATATGAGAGGTGATCTTAATGAAGAAGTTTTAAAACTTTCAAATATCAAGAAAATACAGAGATTGATAAGCAAGTCACCAAGTGATGGGTTGCACAGTTCTATAGGAATGCTATTACTTTTGGTGAAGAAAAGGGCCACCCAATTTTACAACATACCATAGGGCACTGGCGATAAACACGTCAGGCGATCAGACATGTTGGCTACCTGCATGCTATGTGGAAGTAGAGATTTACTTGGATACGATTGTGTCAAAAGAGTTAAAGATTGGTTTGGGTGTTGTAATTCATAATGACTTGGAAAGAATGGTAGCCACTTTACAGAAAAGATTGTGATATTGCAGAATGGTCGGACGACTATTTTTGGATCTCAATAACTCCCATCTCTCCCTTTATCTCCTATTAATTCTCATAAATTTTGTACAAAGGTAAAAGAAAACTATTCATCTCCTTTGACCAAACTTTTTTGAGACAAACTCTCTCAACCCAAAAGACCCATATTACTAGCCCCTCTCTCCCAACAAGGCCATGTTTTATCTTCTTTCAAATTTCTTTTCTCTCTGCCCACTATCTCTCGATGTCAATAACTCCCCTCTCTACCATTATCTCTGGGGCTGTAAATGGGTAGGGTATGGTGTGGGTATGGTCAAATCTATAACTGTAACCTTTTAGTTAAGCGGATATAGTTACAGTTATATACCCTCTTTGTCGAAAGATATACCCACAACTACCCATATTTGTATAACTACTGAATATAAGGATGGGTAATTGGGTATACGGTTATGTTTAACTTATTACAATAATACACTACAAACTTTGAGATACAACAAACTACCACACTTAAATTGATAGAGATATCATTCATGGAAAAGAGAAGAGACGAGCGGATTGAGAGAATGACTTTATGACCTTCTTAATTAATTGAAATGTACTTGTGTGGCTATAAAGGTGTGTCAATGGATTTGCTCGTTATCCTACTGCAAGGTACTTATATGTCTAGATTTGAACGGTACAATATGGAACACTACATTCTAATATAAATGTTTACTATTTTAAGGTATATATACTTGCTTGATGTGAGTCCTACAATATGCACCATTACATATTAATGTAAATCATTTATATAAAAATATAAGTAAATGGGTATATGGGAATACAAGGTATGGGTATGTACATAACCATAACCTTACCCTGTAAGAGGCGGGTATGTCGGTATAAGGGTAAGCAGTTACATGATTATAAAAATTTATACCCATGACGGGTTTGGTGGGTATGGGTTTGAGGGTATGCGGGTATACCCATGTCCATTTACAACCCTAATTATCTCCTTTCAACTCTCATAATTGTGCATTATAAAAAAAAAGTAAAATTTCATTTAAAGAAAACAAAAACCTTTCATTTCCGTTGACCACGTTTTTTTGTGATAAACTTTTTTAACACAAAAAAAGTACGTTATTCACCCCTCTCTCTTCATGAAACCATGTTTTATTTACTTTTAAATTTCTCACTATGGATTTCTTTTCCTTTAATAAACTCATCTCTCTAACCCACTCTACTCTTCTATCACATCGTTAACCAAATTAAGATAAATACCATCATTCATTGTATCTCCATGTCCATTTGAATTAAATAGCCATTAATTATTAATAATGTATGCCATATAAAAAATTATAGTTTTATTATAATTTTTTATCACACCCTCCCACTTTGTTTGCCCTCTAATGTCTATTCTCCCTACTAGTTATCTCCTATCCATATGATACTACTAATGTTATGGTATCTATTTATACTAAAGAACTACAAATTGAAGATGCATTCCAATTTATGTAAATTCTTATTCTTAAGCACTTTTCCCCATTTATAGTTGCAGATCATCCATGATCATGGCCATGGCACAATTAATTTGAAGTGCAGATACTATTATGAGCATTATAGAGTACAAAGATAAGATGATTTGTACTGAAGGTAATGGTCATCACCATCTCTCATTTTATGTCCTTCATGTTCTTCTACTACCTTATCGATCTCATGCTCCTCTCTATGAATCAGTGAAATAATAAGATCTAGTATTGCATGACTATTTACATAGGGTTCAATGCTTACTGAAGAATAGAAGATACTAACTAGAAGAGCTAATAGAAGTAACGTGAAATACAAAGTAATCATCTATACCAAATAAGAAGATTGAAACACGGGGAAGGATGAAAGGAAGTGGTGCCTCTAAACAAATGGCTTAGTTTTCTAAGAGTTGTAGTTTAAAGTTTCCTTCTACCTACATTTCTGAAATTATTGTTCGGTTTAAATAAAAGATGGTTTGATTTCACTTGTGCTTAAATGTGATAACATCAAGTTGGTGGATATTATGACAAGTTATTTTTTTAAGGATTGAAATTTATTTTTATGTTGTCATTTTACATCATCTTGATAGATAATATGCCAAGTTATTTTTCCCTCTTACATGACACATGCATCTATTTTTCACCTTTTACATAAAATTGCCTTTTATTTTAATGTATGTATCTCATGAAATGAATTAAATCGATATAATCTTTACATTATTATCTTGTCTCATATGCAATATCACTTTTATTTATCATTTTTTATATTTAAATTCTCAATCATGGAAAATATATGTCTAAAAGTTTCACATCGTATTATAGTTATCATTTCAATTAGAAAGATTTTCCAACACTTCTTATGTTTGTAGCATTCTATCATATTTTGGGACTATTGCCTTATTCAAATTGTGTGCTTGATATTATCATTAATAAATTTTGAATAAACATTTGAACACAATACTTTTTGTTAGAAGTTTATGAACAATATACACATATATTTTGATACTTAGTCACATGGTAAAACAAAATGATGATAAAAATAAAATAGAAAAATAAACTGAACTCTTTTGAGTATTTATATATGTACTTTTGAGATGAAATGTGCACAATATAGTGATATTTTTTTCCTTTAATGTATTCTTAATTAAGAGAGTTTACTTGTATCTAAGAAAATGACATGTTTGTTGTTATTTTTTAAATAATGGTTTATTTAAATTGATTCTATTTTAGAAAAAAATAATGAATTATTCAACAATATTAATAGGATGAGATAAACTCAATTCAAATATCATTCTGTTATAAAAAAAAATTAATTATAAAATACTTGATTTTCATAGTCAAGTGAATGTTTATTAATATAATATTACAATTTATTCCCCAATGACCCTCAATGCTTCACTCACATATCTCTCATCCAATAATAAATTGATTTTATAAATAGTTCCTATCATATCCTTAACTCACTCACAACTATTTTCGTAGCAATTTATGTTGTATTCATATTTTGATGGAGTTCATAAATGATATCCACTTACTCACCCCACTAAATTTTTATTCACTTGATCTTCTAATTTAAATCTACACCCATGCTCAACATGTTCTGATGAATACTCCCTCCGATTATCTTACTTGTATATTCCCTATGCAACAAGTTGATATATAATTTGTAAATAATGCAAATAATCAACTATTATTCGTATCTCTCTACTTCATCTTCCCATTTTCCATTTTTTTCTCAATCCAACAATCTTACCAAATAAAAATCATCCGTCATATTTATATAATAAAATAATTTTCTTAACATACATAATAATTAAATATACATAAACGATGACTGAACATAAGTATTTATTTAGAAAATTATCATATTAAAATGTGTCTAATTTTGTGGTCACGTACACGTACATGTGCGCGTATGTGTTTACTAATAATAAATAAATAGAAGGATGCCTTACAAGTATTGCCAGCAAGCTCCCGCTGTCGTTTCTAGTGGGCGTGCCTGTGTAAATGCTAAATATACCCCGCGATAGAAGTTGTGGGTTTGGTGCTACGAGAATTAATATTGATGAAACCCGTGTCTATAAATACTAGTTAAAAATACGTGCGAAGGACGTGAATAGAAGTTGAATTAGCACAATCAAATATCTAATGTAAATTATTACAAAGAAAAATACTTGATGATTATTTAAAATTTAATTATAAATTGATCTTTTTTTAGTTCATAATTTTTAGTAGCTATATTAAATACAACTTGTTACAAAAGAATAATTTAATTAAATATCTAACTGAGTCTCTCCAGAATGCACAACAACAACAAAAATTGAAGTGCAAAAAAAATATTTCTATTGAATACCAAACTTTAGGTACATACATGCACCCCTGGGCACCAATACATAGACTTTTATGACATAAAGACAGGAAACAAAGGACCCCTAACATATAGGAAGGATCCTATGACCATAAACCATCATACAAGAGATGGTTACAACTCAACAAATACCACTTTGATCTACTACCCAAAAGTAAGAAATCGAAAACAAACGGTTGTGAACAACTTCCAATAAGCTCTAAGGCAAGCCCGTAGAAAGTCTGGAATCAATCAGATAGCATCTACGAGCTTTTTAAAATCAATTCTGGAAATTGTGTCAAGCTTGCTCTTCTTCACTTTTTTCTTCTTTTTCTTTTTGGATCTAGGTTCACCGTTGATCTTGAACATTCCCCACAGGTCCTGCTCGCAGTCAACCGCTTCCTCTAGCCTTTCACCTTGTCGTGTGTTGCTGGATCTAAGTTGGTAATCAAACTTAAACCCACAACTCTGCATTAGTTGATTCACACGGCATGAGTCAACAATGTCTTCTGGCCAGACAAGGTCCAGTTCCCAGTCCAGGTTTAAGCTTCCTTCTTGCACCACATGAGAATCACAGAACATGTCCGGTTCTATTGTGGTCGGTGGCATAATAGGCAGGGAGTCAGCCCCACTGGTTTCCGGATTTTTATCACCTTGGGTAGACTCTTTTTCAGAAGTCACCGCCTTAGAAGGATCCTGATGCGTCGGGGACTCCTGCGGGTTATCCGCACCATCAAAATCAAAAGTCTTTGCCGGTTCCTCTGAACCAGACGCCTTACTCCGATCAGGAGGTATTCGAGCATCCCTCTGTTTGCCAAAACGAAGTTTTAATTCATCTGGTGCTTGGGCGCCATTACTCTTCACTGGGCAGGAAGTGATACGGTGGTCGAACACCTTGCACCTCAGACAAGTATTAGGCTTTGCAATGCAGTCGACCTTCAGAATCGTCGGCTCTCCTTCCACAATGGCTGCAGTCACTTTCAGAAGCAGAGTTGAGGCCTTAAATTCCATGCATATCTTGGCAGCTGCAAGACACCCTGCGGAGAGCGCAGAGTCTTCGAAATCCAGAGGCCGACCTAGTGTGCTTGCCACACTCGCCAGGTTCCCCATAGTCCATTGAACGCCAGGGTTTTCTACACTAAACCACACTGGTGCCGATGAGAAGGAAAGAGGGGAAAGAGTAGAGACCGGAGCCCATTTTTGGACGATGACCAGGACGCCGTCAAACGTCCAGGGCGCAGCGTCCAATATCTTCTTTTTCTCTTTAATTGTAGGTAGCTTAACCACATAGCCATCCCTTTCCTCTGCTACGATGTTGAATTTACCGCTCGACTGATCCAACCTGCAAGGAGGCCTCGAAAAGGCTTACGGCCTGAGAACCGCACAGAAACATAGTCATCCCAGGTCGGGCATTCGCCTTTCGATCCCTGGATCTCTGCAAACTTGACATTGTCACACACGGTAGGGTTCACGTACGGGAGGACGGAGATGTCTGTATCCTCACACCCATGACGGCTGATCGCGAGCCAGTCAGATCCAACCTCCAGATCAGCGTCGGTGGGTGAGTTCGCAGTCATAGCCTCCTTTTCAGTCTGCGGCGGCGGCTGCGTGGTTGTCGGATCGGGGACTGTTGCAGTTGGTCGCTCAGTTCCTTCGGTGGCGGAGGACGTGGAACCTTAACTGGATTGATCCTCTTCCCTGGCTTCATATGCTCTAGGCGAAGCCGCCAATGTACTCGGCCTAGTCCTTTCCCCAGCGGTACCCTCTCCCCCGCCGGCGTTAGGGTTTCACCCCCTCCGCGTTCCCTTCCTCCCCCCCTCGTTCGCCTACGTCCGCCCGCCATCTCTCTGATGCAAGTCCTGAAGTGCAAAAAAATATGAAATAAACAAAATGGACTAACCCATTACTAGCTCAACTTATTCATTCTCATCTAAAAGCAAACAAACATGCTAAATTTAATAATATGTAAGCATGTTACATTGATCAAAACACATACTTATCGCTAAAGCAGAAATAATGTATAGAAGAATGAGCACGTAGACAAGCTATTGGAGCATATGTAAAAATGTTGGGTCGGTTGACCAGTTGACTCCCTCCGGCTTGTAATGCGTCATTAAAAAAAATTAAGTCAAATTATTTTTTGAGTTAGACTTATGACGACTATTGCATTAACATGTGCTGAGAAAACATCATGATTAAAAGTCGACTAACTTTCACAATATGTAAGAACACAAATAAATTGGACATTAACACTCAGACAAAATGTTTGAAAACAAAGATAGACTTAGCTAATTAGCACTGAGATAGACTAATCTAACACACAAATAAATTGGATAAATGAACACAGATAATTTAGTGGGACTCTGTATGAAAATATTGATGATGTCAAACATACAATTAGATTGAACTTATTAGTTTTTTCCTGTGTGTGTTTTTAACAGTTTGGATGTATGCTCATTGTTCCAATTAATGCCAAAAAAACAAAATTGAGAATCACAAAAAATAATAGTATCGACCGGACAATCGATTAAAAGCCCAGTTGCTCCCTCCATATTGTGAGTACACACATAGACTACATACTCAGCTAACATGAATCTGAGCATTTCTTTAACCGTAAAAAGTCCAAAATGTACTTCTATGACAACTGTGTGTTAAGATAAAACACAAAAAAAAAGCAAACAAAACTGTTGAGCAAAGTATAAAAAATAAGTCATAAAAAAGTCAAGAATTAAAAAAGATGCCAAACTGAGCAGCTTGACAGCAGGCAAGAGGTTGCACAGACGGATGAAGCATACAGACGGACTCCTAAAATATAGAGATAGAATTGACAGACATGTTGATGAAACATACACATAACATGAACAGGCACACAGACCTTTGAGACATGGATAAACATCAGTAGATGTGATGAAATTAATTAAAGAAATGAAGACAAATCTTCCGCAAATTATTGATACAGGAACTCAATATAGTAACAATTTAAAAATAAAAGGTGAGCAGTAGCTCGACAACAACATTCCACTTAATATATTCCGATGAATACACAATTTGTGTTACCTGTCCACATGCATCGTAAAATATCTGATATGCTGTCAAATGTTTAACAAATCAACTTTATTTGTGGTGACTTACTGCGACTATTACGTGTCAGTATAAGATAATAGCAAAAAATTATAGATAGTCATAAAAAAAAGCACACAATTAGGAGAACAATTCAAACAGTCGCATGGATGAGCAGCCAGGTGACTTGCATTTATTGATATGGTATACGATACCCGCGCAAGCATATCCGACTTCCACTGTATTGATAGGTTAGGGTAGAAACCTACAAGCTATATATTTATGGCGGTGGTTAAGATCAAATTTATCTCAAGCCTAAGCATCTAGGTATGCTTTCCAAAGAAAAAATACAGAAAGAAAAAATACAGACCCGAGTAAGCTTGGGTTTTCTATTATTTTGACAGAGGTCGACGAAATGTATAACAAATTGAAAGTTTAAACAACGATTCTTTGCCATTTTGTAATTAACGTCACATTTGAATTTCTCAGAGATGCCTATGTTTCCTTCTATGTTCTATTTCAAACAGGCTCGTAGATTAATATGTTACAGTCCATCTATGGTGATACCATCAGAATACAATTACTAAGTTGCTGGCTAGATGTATATACATGACTTATTAGACCTCATATCCCCAATATACATGTGGATGCTTATATACATGGATATTGAACGACTACACATTTATGTGTCATAAAAATTGTGGTTGGCTTAAGTAATTATAGAACACGAAGAAAATTAAGATCAAACACACAAGAATGGTGATTTAGGTGTGGTTCAGCGGCAGCTCCATCTTGAGACCCTATATCCACAAGGGAGGGAGAACCCTTTTTCTCAATACAAACATGTAAACAAACTCTTATTTTATGGTGAACTATGGAAAATCTATATAGCAAAATAAAAAAAAGCCGATGTTATTTATTTTAGCCAAAGGAGAAGAATATATAAAATGCTAATCTTCGGCGGTCAATGTAAAACTAAAAGAAAATAGAAAGAATAAGGAATTTGATGTCGTCGCCTTATTTTATAAGGAGGAAAAGGAAAGTGTAGTTGGGAGTTTTTGTAGGAATACACCAAAAATGACTCCACGTGAAGGAAGATGCAATAAAAATGTGGCTTTTGGGACCATAAAAAACAACCCTACCACGAATTAGGAAGGCATTAGCACCTATGTGTCGCCCGAATAGATCATAACAGTGCATGCAATCTTGAATTTTGTGAAGCATTTTGTTGCGTCTGTGTGACGACATACAAAATATTTATGCATTCGATAGAATGAATTTATCACACAATATTGATACTAAAAAATGTATAAGGTGAAGTTATAGGGGAGTTCGGTACTCACAATCATAAAACAAAACCGTGAAGTATTGTCGACTTCATTTAAGTTATTTTGATATGACAACAAAACATGTTTGGAGTAAAACAACAAAATAAATCTACACAAAGAAAAGCAGTAAAAGCTACTAGATAAGTTGTTATAAAGCTCACGATAGATTTTGGTGATGTGGATACAGTAGCATTCACATGAGAGCCTTCCATTTCTCGATAGTTCCTCTACTTTACTAGAAAAAATTGCAAGCATTGAAATCAAATTATAGTAAACCAATTGTCAACATCACTAGTACTAAATTCTCCACATGTGTGAGTGAAGAACATATAGATCTATTTCACACATATTGCAGTGAATGATTCAATGTGGGTCTCCTCTTTCGGGGTTGGGATAGATCTTCTCTCAAACCAATGTCCAGCGGTAGACTTCTCTAATGCCACTTGTCTAAAGTGAAGTTCGATAAAGAAATATAATTGAAAAAAGAAATTAGTTAAAATCTATGTTATAACAAAATTTACAGGAAAACAAAAAGATGGATCGAGAAATAGGGATCAAGATCCAAATATGGAAGCTAAGCACTTAGTTCTATGTCAACTTACAATTCTATGTATGCAACTTAGTTTCCACCATTAAGTAAAATTTGTTTGGGAGATCAAAATTCAAGATCGATAAAGGTGGAGCATATGGTTGCGCATACAGTTGAGTGGAAATTCGGCACGATCACAACTCTGACCAATATCCTATCTCTGACGATGTGTATGGCGATAACATAGTGGAGTTATAGGATAACCTTTGAATGACAAGAGGCGTAGTGTTTATGGAAATGTCACACAACTGCTATCAGTGGGTGGACCATGAGCACGGGGCAGAGAAGAAATGATGTAGAGGTTTGAAACCTGAGAATGTGTATGGAAGGGTTATACTTACAAGCGTGAAGCCCAAATGAAGGGTATATGACCCCTTTTGCCAATACTTGAGTAGAATTCTTATAGGAGGATGTCGAGTTTGAGTTGGAGATCCTTCTACATTTGAGATGTTCATTGCATGTAGGGTTGAGTCCAAGACCAATGACTTTCTATATTTGAGTGCTCACATAAGTATTGATTCAAATCTAATATTAGATGCTTTTTGTATCTGAGTGCCTGGAAGAGCCATCGTTCAAGGTCAATACTAGATGTTTTTTATATCTAAATGATTGAAAGAGCCCTGAAGCACATCCCAGACTGTTGATTTATGGACTGAAGTACTTGAAAGGATTCTTGGTCATAGTGCTGATGTCTTTGGAAGTGCTCCTCAAATAAGTTGTAATGGACCTAGAATAGTGAAATCAAATATTAAGAATGAAGATCATGTGGCTTTGTCTGAGTTGTTGTATGCATTTCATGGATTTCTTAGTATAAACTTTGGCTATCCAACTACTAAACAACCTACTTATTCGAATAACTTCAATGAGTGGTCGAGATTCCTTTGGAGTGGTGGGTTTGGAGTGGTGGGGACTTATTTCGAGGCTTTATGAGTTTTTTGCATGTTGATGCAAGCTTGAGATATCTTCAAATTATTTGTCAGGGAGTCCTCTTTTGAGGTCAAATTTTGGGCAAAGTCGTTGCTTCCACCCGATCAGTCGGTCAGAAAATATGAAGTATCATGATTTAACAATAACTTGTGGATATTTTTCTTTATTCTAAGTAAAAATGAGACTATTTATAGGCATGAGGATAACCAAAAATGAGTGTGATGAACCACTCCACGCTTAAAGCTTGTTTGTCATCTATCATATTAGTAAACTAGATTTTAAGAAAGCATTTTGACAAAATATTTTTTGTTCCAATAAAATAATATCATGTTCCATATAAAAAAAAAATAATATGTTGTTATTTGACTTCAAATTTGAGGAAATTTTGATTCTCATTCCACAATTTTTAATTTCTTTTCATCCTATTCATATTTAATAGATTTTTTACAAATTTATAAGTGAGTTCTTCCTATCTTTAAGATTCCTAAGCTCTATTTATCATATCAAAGATTGTCAAGTTTTAACTTACAAGCATCAACTCTATATATTAAATTTTTCTTGAAGCTTTCGTTGGAAGCAAGTAAAATATTTTTTCCCTCAAGTATACATGGTAAATCTCCCATGTTTAGGAGTCTGAAGGATGTTGTTCCCATGGCTGATTGATAAGCGAGGTAATACCATAGGGCTTATGCTACGAATTATTCTTTTATAAGAAGCTTTTCATATTTTCCAAGTATTGATTAGCGTGTTCGACTAGCCTCATTGGAGCTAATCACTACCAAGTTGGTCTATTAAGCTAGAATCCCACCATGGGTCATTGCCTTCATATGATTTTTCTTTACTACCATTCTGATAGACATTGAATGTGTTTATTTTTGTAGACCTAAGCATGGTTCAATCTTATGCAAAGTTAGCTTACTAACCATTGAAATATTATAAGTTCATTAAAATAATTAGTTGAAAAAGATAGTATAACATAAATGTTTCAGCGTTTTGCAATTCCATGTCATTTTAATTCCCATAATAGAATGAAATTTTACTCCTAGATAAAATGGTTTTGTAGAAACATATACTCTCTTCTAAGGAAAACTACATGATGTGAATACTAAATTGATTAGATTTTTCATTTGTATTCAAAAAATAATAATATATCTTACTATTGGTCAATAAGATCTAGTTTTGTATAACCATTAGCTCAACATTTATTGAATGTCTTCTAGAAATTATTCACAATCAAAAAAATTATGAAACCAGAAAGAAATCTTGAAACATGAAAAATAAATAACAAAACTAAAAAGAAAGAAAAGAGTAATAGAAAGAAATGATTTTGTTCAAAATTTGATTCTTTGACCCACTCCACACATTAAACATTTACATATCCTCGAGCAAATAGGAAAGATAAAAAAACTAGAGTAAGAGAGGATTGAATTCCATGTTGTTGTCCTGATGCAGTTGGTAAGCCAGAGTTAATTCAATTATGTGTAATGGCTTGCTGATGTAGGACATCCTAACCATTCACAGCCTGGCTAGGATTTTACACCTCTTAATTAGAGTGGTTCTAGATTTATCTTTATGTTTCATTTGTCATATATTTAATTGTTGAGTCATTATTTTGGTTTAGGGATAATTGTGCATTTGTTTCAGTTTTAGGCTCAAAATGTAATTTTAGGGACTTACTTATAAGTTGTAAACAATTTGTTTTTAATTGTTTTTTTAGTTGTCAGTCGAGTTTATCTTGAATAAAACTCGGGTGACAGCTTAAAATGGAATGTCATATCTTATTCATATGTCAAATGAAAACTACAAGATTACAAGGAAATAGAAGTGAGGCGGGCAACAACCTGCGCCGCCACCCCTTTTTGAATGACAAATCCAATCCTTCGAAACACCACATCCATAGATCTGGGAGTCATTACATTACTATGCATAACTTTTTGAACTCTCTTCAGAAGATCCACAACCTCAGGTGCTAGGAACCCAAAAGTGTCAAAACCAAACAGGATAAAAACATGTTGATTGTCGATACATGCCTTCTCATGTTTGGCCACTTTAGCAGAAACAACTTTACGGGAAGCATGTTGTTTTATTTTGATCTTAACTAGAAATAATCCAAGAAGGACTTTTCACACACTATCCATAAAATCCTATGATTGGGGATCTTATTGGCAAAGTTGAATTATGGATTCAGTTTTGATTGCGACATGTTTTCCTGGCGTCCATTAATTTTAGGCCTCAGATAGAGTGATCTTAAATTAAATGGTTGGACTACCCATATCACCAAGGTGTACCTCCTTTTTAGGGAGCCCATCACTAAGGAACACTACGGTTAAGCATGATCAACCCAGAGTAGTACTAGGATGGGTGCCTGTCGGGAAGTTTATCCTGGTTTGCGTGTGAGTGAGGACAAAGTACATAGATAAGGATATCAATGGTCTGTGGGTCCATTTGTCATTTTTGAAAAAAATTGTAGAGCCTTGGGAAGTAGACCTTGATATTACAATTTGCATCACCATGGTTCCTAAGATGTCTATAGTACTCTTCTAATAAAACTCCAAGAGGAAATTTATTTATCTTCTAATTAACATTCTTATAAAACATGTCAATCACACCAACCAGGAGGAGGAGAGGTTCACATGTCTCACTCACATGTATCCCACATAAGAGAAAGAATCATGAGAACATTGAGAAAAATATTTATTATTATATTTATCGATGGGAAAGTATGTGATGAAGAGTGCACTATCAAATCTCACTCCACATCTGAATTCAACTCGATCAAATAAATCTTGTATAGTTATTGAATCCCCATGTGAGGTAGAGAAGTTGAATAATCATATGTAAGATTTTTTGTTTAAATATCTGAAAATGACTTATATAAGGGTCTTTAAAAAAGTTGGTTAGCAAGATTAGAGAATTCCGTGCGGTTTGTTCAATTCTATGTGCAAGATGAAATATAATATTTATAAATGAAATCACACAAAGTTTGATATATTTGATTACCCATAGGATGGTTTATGGATGCAAAGATATGTCTTCTCGAGTTATTTACTACCATTTTATGTATAATCTCAAAAGAATAGACATGTGTGTGAAGACAACGTTTAACACCTTCTATTTATTTTGTAATTTCTTTTTATTATATGATTCATACCATATAAGATATAATGTCCCTTCTCCATATGAAGGGCCATCTACTGATATCATTCAATCCTTGATCAACTGTTATTCTCGACAACTAGGAAAAAAGGGTTCGGTTCCTCAACAGGATCTAGGTGCAATAACTATCTAGAATGCTCACGCATTAAGCACTTTATGGTGTGACTCAAATATAAGCATTGATCTTTTGTGTGAATAGAGGGATGATCAATACTAATAGAATTATTACAGACCAAAAGTGGATTTGAGCACTCGATCTATTGGGTTTAGGATGATAATCTTGAGATCCACATCTTCTATAATGTAGATATCATTCCTACTCCCTTCCTTGGTCTCGAATACACTAGGAGACCTCTTAATTTTTGTGAACCATTTGGAGATAATTAGATGATCATGATTGTCAAGATGAGCAAGAAGATGATTCTTCATTGACTTCATCCTTATGGTATAGGAACAGAGAAAATATGTATTATGTTATTTTTGTATATCTATTTTTTCATCAATACATGTAAAAAATGTTGGGTTTTAAGGGAGACAAAGAAGGCAACAGAAACAAAAATTTTCTTCTTCCAAACCCAGAACGAAGGAATCACATCAACATCTATACAATAGGAAGGATGGTTTGTAGATACATATCTTGTCCCGAGGCTTGCTCAGTGACATTACCTCGCGGCTTGCACGGTCTTCACCTCTGGTCTTGGATGGTGTCTGTGCAGCTCCTGGTCTCACTGGGACTATCAGGATTGACAGTTGTCCTCTGAGTGGTAAAAGTCTCCCACCTCTGAAGTAGTCCACACGGACCACCTGGAACTCCGATATCCTTATCCCACAAGGAATCAGAAGGAGTCGCACCCTCTTGGCAGTGTACTAGCCACTGACACACTCTCCTACCACCAATCACTTTTCTACAGTTGTCTTTCCCTTGATGTGCCTCCCTTATCGGGTAGCACTTTCTTAGGCTCTCTCGGTTACCACAACTAGAGAGAACGATAACTTTGCAGAGCAACTGGTATTCTGAGTTGTTCTTTGAGAAGCCCCCAATACCCCTATATATATAGGAGGGTCATGGGACAAGGTTCTCTTGTCGGGGCAATACATGATTAAAGCAGGAGTAGAAGGGTTCGAGATTTTCCACAAAACAACCAATTGTGCTACCTGAACTGATCGTTTCAAGCATGAAACAGTCATTTGGGGACTTGAGCTGATCAGTTCACACCTGAACTGATCGATTGGGACACCTGAGCCAATCGGTTCACTTCTGAGCCAATCGGTTCATGGTCCTGGTCCAACTCAAATTGACTTTCATATTTGTTTCCAACTAATCAAATATTAATCATTGTCCAAATTGAATTTGTACAAGTGAAACAAATTGTATTTGCAAAATAGTCTTCTAACTTTCCAAACGATCTCAGTAGGTCCACGAATCGACCAGTTCAACAATTGAGCTGATCATTTCATGACACATGCGCCAATCGTCTCACTACTTTGAGAGAACCGTTTCACCAACCTGAGCCGATCGGTTCATCCCTATGAGCCGATCGGTTGGAGCAGCAGACTGTACAAATCAGTCAATTGCAATTTCCATCAATCTGATACTCTAATCAATCGGTCCAACACCTTGAACATAATGATACTGAGCTATCAATTGATTGAGTGTTTAATTGAACTACCAAACTCCTTTAGTAATCAATCTAAACATCATTTGTGGATAAAGTCTTCTTCTAGGTTAAATCCTATGTGTGTGACCCTGTAGGTCCATTTCACGTTGGCAGTGAAAGTTCATAACACTTATGACTTCACAAGCAAAGAGTGGTGCCTAGTCACTCATCAGTGCTACCCAAGTGAAAAGGAAAGTTGGAGAACAACTTTCAATCCTACAATATGTGAATGGTGTTACAGTGAATGTATAATTCCTTTGTCACTAATATCTCGAATGAACTTGAGGTATGGACAGTCATCCTATCAACATTCATTCACTTTCTTGGTCTCAGTGTAGATTGGAGGAGATATGTATGACATCAATATCACATACAGATTCACACATGCATGCATGCCTATCTCAATCCAACTCATCAAGTGGCCATGGATATCAAACTCCCTCGGGAGGGACAAAACCCATATCTATCACTCACCCCTAAAAAGCCCCATGTGTCAAAGCCACCCAATCATCACCTTTATAACAACCCATGTTTCAAGACTACGTTTGATGATGTCAAAGTGTACCTAATGACATGTGTTGAGTGTAGTGATTTCAGGTCAATGAATCACACTCACCACCATCACTGTGAGAACTGACTGTGACTACCATGTCATGGTTCCATGTGTCAAACTTACGGTGGGTCTGTCTGGTACACTTGGTCTCTAACAAGTACCTATGTGTTTGGTTTGATGTCTCCATATCATGACTAATGAAATTTTATTATCAACCCACACCACAATCTAGTCTTGTGTGTCATTACTGTCTATCTACCTTCCACAATGACAACCGACTAGGGACATAATAAGAATGTACAAACTCCTAGCATCTATATGATCCCATTGTTCAGGTCCTCAACCTGAGAGCATACATCATTGAGTACTGTCATTCTCTAGAAATTCAATTTGTTCTATCATTATCTCATACGACTGAACCAGAAAGAATTGGAAGCTTGCCTTTGATGTTTATCAGATCAATCTTAATGTATCCCACCAATCAACCCATGATTGGCTCTCAGGGCATACATACCAACAAACTCCCACTTGCACTGCAAGCCAATATCACCCTTGAATCATATCCTTAGTGATCTTCAAACATGTCCCACATGTCACTGTGCTCTAGTGCTAACATAGTGAGTTATGGCAACACCTTGCCAAAGTCGGTATTAACTGCATGTCTCTCATCTCTTCACAGTACGTCACACGTATGAGATGGAGTTGCTGTAATATGCGATCTAGTATTCCTTTGCTAACCTTTAGCCACATTGCATGACCAAGCACTCCTAACTTGTCATCAATGACTGGAATAAGTATAAGTTCATCTCTATGAACTCCTAGATCCATATAGTATCCATTGATGTTCTCTAACAAACATATACTCAACATTTCCTTTTAAAACAACTTTATTGGAACGTTTCCATTTATCAACAAACATTCACTTTTATAAATCCCATATATATTTTGTGATTAATTTTCTATCCTTTTCGAAAGTTCGCATCAATGTAATTCTTTACAGTGAACCCTTCCTTATTTCCATAGAACTAGCACTTCTCAAGTACTTATCAAGTTCTTATGGTATTCCAGTAACGCTTACTGGAACTAGAAAGATATCCACTCGTCATGTCCCACATACGAGTTATCAGGATGAGCATATAATATTGTCATGTCCTATATACAAGATGATAAATGCATTTCATTCTTGCCATGTCCATACATGCAAGATGATGGCATGATTACATACATGATAGATCCATATCTATTCTTAGTGTTCCCATTCTTCATAAGAATTGGACACTTGGCCTTGAGATACTAACTCCATGTAACATGGATAAGTTTTCTCCCACTGAATCTGTGCACACTGAACCCTTCAATATAGATTTCCAATGTATGCTTTCTCTTTTAAGGTCAAGAGGTTTTTCGAGAACTATCTCTATAGATCTCTTATTCCTATTACATAGGAAATGTCCCTATCTTCCTTAAATATAATTTCCACTTTGGATTTCCATTCTAGAACATTTCCATTTCACATCAACATGTGGAATGTGAATACGCTCCCACTAAATAACAAATCTCTCTTTATCTTTGACATATCAGTCAAACCCTTTGACTATATCATCAAAGTGAATATCCATCTCTAAATTGCTTATACTCAATCAATCACATTGATTAGTCCATTGCAACTTATAGACTTCATTTGTATTAATGGATTCATAAACATTATAGGTTGTGTCACGTACACATCCTTGTTTTATTCCTCATAGGAATGCGGTTTTAGTATCCATATGCCAAAGCTCTTAGTCATTAAGTTGCAATTAACAAGCATCATCCTTCTAAAAATGTTATCCATGTGTCTTAATGCTTAAGACTCATTCACACATATGGATTTCATCCCAATGGGTGCTACCATCAAGGTCATGCCCTATGGTTCACATGGAAGTCATTTAGTATGTAATGGTCATAAACCATAACTCAAAATCTGGTTTCTCATATTCATCTAGATAGTTGACTCATCACATGACCAACTCATGACATAGATAATCAAGGTGTATTTGTCAAGGATACAAGAACTCACAACTCTTTTTGATTCTTAATGTCCTTTATTAGTGTAGGGTATTATTTATTTAAGAAGAACTTAGTCATTTGATAATCATCCTCTAACTCCTTAGAGTATGACTCCTTTTGATTTAGACATCACCATGCCTTAATCATGAGTTCATTATGATACACTATCATAATCACTCATAAGGATCTCAATCATTTGGTTCAAGTATTTCATTCATTGATCTAATCAAGAATTAACACTTTACCAAATTCATACTTCATCTATGATATTCTTGAACACTTCAATATATTCATATTGGTATTTCTCTAAACACCATTTAAAGTATCAACATTAACTCCAATAGGTATGTAAATACATCACATGTATTATACTTAATAGGATAATCAATCTCCCACTATGACTAGTGAAGATTGATCATGTCCAAGAGATTCATGTCTCTTACTGGTTCTCTAACCAAAAGAGTCTAGTTTTATCCATCATATGGAAACTAGAAATGAATTTCTCATGATTTATGCTAATTTGATTGTTTGAGTTATCAATAAATTTTAGTTATCATTTTATCTTATGCATACCAAGTACCACAAGATAAGCAAGGCATTGCCACAAAGATTGAAACATCAACTTTATTAATTGCCATCATTGTCATACAATATGCAAAAATTAAGGTGTTTATATCCATTGGAAAATATGAAATAGCAGTTCATAACTCTATTACATGCCTTCAAGGCTGAAAATAAACTAAAGTACTCCTATCTATGGTGGCAACACTTGCCCCATTTATTGGGTGCTTCACACTTTATATCTTGGTATCATATACCTCAAAAAGTGTTACAAGTTTATTTCATGACACCTTCAGGTGGAGACGTCTGTCGCCTCCTTCTTCTTTAGTTCTTCCAGATAGAGTGGACAATTCCTTTTCCAATGTCCTGGCTTTTGATAATGGTGGCAATTGCCTCTCTTGGTCACGCCTCCCTTGGCCTTGAGAGTTGAAGATGACTTGGGTTGTTGGCTAGCATCAAAACATTTCTTAGCCTTGCCCTTGCCCTTGCGTTTGGACTTTCCTTTCTTGTTTCTGAGCATCATCATAGACTTAAGCTTGTCCTTCTTCATCTATGCCTCGACTATCCACAACATGCCCAACAACTCTGTCAACGGATTGTCAAAGTTGTTCATGTTGCAGTTCATCACAAACTAACTGTTGGATTCTGGCAACGATTGCAGTATCACGTCAGCAGCCAACTCTTGGCTCAGAGGAAATCCTAGTCTTGTCAGGTTATCTACATACCCAATCATTTTGAGCATGTGAGGACCAACTAGATCTCCTTCTGTCATGACACACTTGAACAACGCCCTGGAGACATCATATCTCTCTTTCCGTGCTTGATCTTCATACATGTTCTTGAGATGCTGAATCATCTCAATGACACCCATGTTCTCATGTTGTCTCTGCAACTCGTGGTTCATGGAGCACAACATCAAGCACTTCACATCAATGGCATCTTCAAAATGCTTCTTATAAGCATCCCTTTCTGCCTTTAGTGCGGTAGGAGTAGATTCCTCTGGAGTTGGAGTATCCAGGACATAGAGCTTTCACTCTTGAGTGAGAATAATTCTCAATGTCCTAAACCAGTTGGGGAAGTTAGTCCCATTCATCTTGTCCTTTTCAAGGACCAATCGCAATGAAAAGTTATTGTTTTTGTTGTCTTTTGTACTACAAAAGGAAATATATGCAATTTAGTCCAAAACTCAATTTTGAGTTATTTGATTGATTTGAAAGATTGATGATATAATTATGACTTTAATTAATTATTGCTCCCACTATTTTGTTCAAATTGATAGCCCTCACCATCAATTCAGAAGATTGCAACGTACAATCTTCTAGTGGGTCAAGATCCATATTTCATCAAGTCATGAGTCAGCTTTGGCTGATCGCCCACAATCTTGACTATTTAGGTAGGCCATCATCCCAATTGCATAATATGCAACTCTTAATGAATGAACATGTGTAACACCTTTCCATGCAAATTCCTTGCCTCTGGTCTTAGACGCTCTAAGAATCACCAGTTAAGTCTAACCCAAAAGCTGACACAATAAACATGCACCCTGCTTTGGCAGACCCTAGATGTTTACCCTTCACACTTCCACGAGATAGACGGTGCACCATGCTTTGGAATAACCTTCGCTTGGTCGATCAAGTTTTTCATGTGTGCCGCTAATGGAAGGCGTAAAAGACTTAATATTTAGATGAGGGATTTGGTTTTATAGGTACATATACATATCCAATCATCACAATACATAGTACGTATCATATACATGCTATATCACACAGAAAACATGTGAAATGATAAAAGCGATAACTATGTCCATCCTAATGTGATTCCTAGAGCCAAGAGAATCAAAGTCATCTAGGTCTACATCACATGCAAACTGTCCATGATGAAGTGCTATAGCCATCTGAGTTGATCAACTCATCACATGAATGACCTGCTCACCCTGGCCAGTCGTCAGGGTGCCACCAGCCGATCGGTTGGATCCTCCAACCAATCGGTTCACCTGGTCATTGTGCATCTCCTCATGGCCACCACCTGATCGTCTCTCTCCTCGAACTGGTCGTCTGGATCGCCAAACGATCGGTTCACTCCTTGAATCGATCATCTCAGTTGTCGTCAGATTGTCTGCCGTTCTTTGACATAACAGGAAATAAAAGATCTATCCTATTTTACATTTATATTGGGAACCCCCGAGTTACATTCGGGGGGAGCAAAGGTAGCTAAGAATTCTTGAGTTATCTCATGTTACATCAGGAATAAGAGATATGGAATCAATACGTAGGCCGAGATGCAAGAAACCACAATCAACCAAGCACACATACATAGGGTTTATTGGCCATAACCATGCTATACATCCACCACAAAACTCATTTAAGGGTGACACGTATTGAGTGCATTCATATTACATATCATATATGTATATTGGGATTTTTGGATTTAGGATTGGACATGCATAAAGACAATTTTATTCACATCATATGCAATAAATAAAGGCGACAAACCAAAATCGATCACATCGATAATCCTAAAGTATAGAGCATTTCACGTGACTCTGATACCACTGTTGGGTTTTAAGGGAGACAGAGAAGGCAGCAGAAACAAAAATTTTCTTCTCCCAAACCCAAAATGAAGGAATCGTGTTAACGTCTATACAATAGGAAGGATGGTTTGTAGAGACATACCTTGTCCCGAGGCTTGCTCGGTGACGTTACCTCATGGCTTGCACGGTCTTCTCCTCCGATCTTGGACGCTGTCTGTGCAACTCCTAGTCTCACCAGGATTGTCGGGATTGACAGTTGTCCTCCGAGCGGCAGAAGTCTCCCGCCTCTGAAGTAGTCCACACAGACCACCTGGAACACCGATCTCCTTGTCCCACAAGGAATCGGAAGGAGTTGCACCCTCCTGTCGGCATACTAGCCATCGACTCACTCTCCTGCCACCAGTCGCTTTTCTGCATTTGTCTTTCCCTTATTGTGCCTCCCTTATCGGGTAGCACTTGCTCGGGCTCTCTCGGTTACCACAAATAGAGAGAACGACAACTTTGTAGAGAAATTGGTGTTCTGAGTTGTTCTTTGAGAAGCCCCCAATACCCATATATATAGGAGGATCATGGGACAACGTTCTCTTCCCCGAGCAATGCAGGATTAAAGCGAGAGTAGAAGGGTTCGAGATTGTTCACAAAAGAACCAACTGTGCTACTTGAACTGATCGTTTCAAGCATGAAACGGTCGTTTGGGGACCTGAGCCGATCAGTTCACACTTGAAATGATTGGTTGGGACACCTGAGTCGATCAGTTCACTTCTGAGCTGATCGGTTTGTGGTACTGGTCCAACTCAAATTGACTTTCATATTTGTTTCCAACTAATCAAATATTAATCCTTGTCAAAATCGAATTTGTACAAGTGAAACAAATTGTATTTGCAAAATAGTCTTCTGACTTTCCAAATGATCTCGGTTAGTCGACGAATCGACCGGTTCAACAATTGAGTCGATCGTTTCATGACACATGAGCCGGGCATCTCACTACTTTGAGCTGACTGGTTCACCAACCTGAGCCAATCGGTTAATCCCTATGAGCCGATCGGTTGGGGCATCAGACTGTGCAAATCAGTCAATTATAGTTTCAATCAATCTGATACTCTATTCAAATGGTCCAACACCATGAACACTATGATACTGAGCTATCAATTGATTGAGTGTTTAATTGAACTACCAAACTCCTTTAGTAATCAATCTAAACATAATTTATGGATAAACTCCTCTTCCAAGTTAAATCCTATGTTTGTGACCCTACAGGTCCATTTCACATTGGCAGTTAAAGTCCATAATACTTATGACTTCACAAGCAAAGAGCGGTTCCTAGTCACACATCAGTGCTACCCAAGTGAAAAAGAAAGTTGGAGAACAACTTTCAATCCTACAATCCGTGAATGGTGTTACAATGAATGTATAATTCCTTTATCACTGATATCCCAAATGAACTCGAGGCATGGACAATCATCCTGTCAACGTTCATTCACTTTCTTGATCTCAGAGTATATTGGAGGAGATATGTATGGCATCAATATCACATACTGATTCACACATGCGTGCACGCCTATCTCAATCTTACTCATCAAGTGGCCATGGATATCAAACTCCCTCAGGAGGGACAAATCCCATATCTATCACTCACCCCTCAAAAGCCCCATGTGTCAAAGCCACCCAATCATCACCTTTATAACAACCCATGTTTCGGGACTGCGTTTGATGATGTCAAAATGTACCCAACGACATGTGTTGAGCGTATTGATTTCAGGTCAAAGAATCACACTCACCACCATCACAGTGAGAACTGACTGTGACTACCATGTCATGGTTCCATGTGTCAAACTCACAGTGGGTCTGTCTAGTACACTTGTTCTCTAACAAGTACCTATGGTGTTTGGTTTGATATCTCCATATCATGTCTAATGAGATTCTATTATCAACCAACACCACAATCTAGTCTTGTGTGTCATTGTTGTCTATCTAACTTCCACAATGACATCCGACTAGGGACATAATAAGAATGTACAAACTCTTAGCATTTGTATGATCTCATCTTTTAGGTCCTCAACCTGAAAGCATACGTTGTTGAGTACTATCATTCTCTAGACATTCAATCTGTTTTGTCATTATCTCATATGACTGAACTAGAAAGAATTGGAAGCTTGCCTTTAATGCTTATCAAATCAATCTTAATGTATCCCACCAATCATCCCATGATTGGCTCTCCGGGCATACATACCAACTGAACAAACTTCCCGTTTGTAGATGTAGGAAGTTAATGATTTCAAAATGAGAAATACCTAATATCATTTTACTAGATTATTAGGTAAAATATGAATCATAAGAAAATGAAAACATGTAAGAACATTAATAAGAACTAATACAAAGTTTAATAACATGTGTTTCCTATTGCAAGCGTTGTGTTTGGGCACATGTTGACCACATTTGTGTTCATCCTTATGGAGGTGTTTCATATACCTTAGAACTTGATTTTTGACATTCATTGTCTTTTATATAATACCTATTTATCATGTATTTATTAACTTGGAATGCACCAACATTTATTTTGCAAATATCATTTGCACCATGAATGTGAATATGTATAAATTTCAAAGGTAAATACCCATTGAAACAACTTCATAGAAGAGTTAAACAGAAGAACTAAATCACCTTCCATATAGTAGATATGTCCCTTAAGTAATATATTTTCTATATTCTTGACCAGTATTGACTAATACCAAAGTTTAATAGTGCTAACGTGAATGTCATTACATCATGTTTCTTGCTTGTCCCATAGATAGAAGTTGAACATGTGCATGTTACTGTCCTATAGTGCAACTGCATTTGTTTTAACAATACTTTAGAAGTTTTCAAATGTTTGACATGAGGTGTGATTTTTTAACATATTACCTCTCTATTGCTTAATCTGGTTCAAAGTATGGAGGCTAATAATAAAATGGATTTCACTGAAATTCAAAGGAGTCTTAACTACATGTAGTAGTATAACTTTCACATTTGGAGCATGGAAATCCCTAAGTGAGATACCTTTCAGAGTGTCATCATTTTTTAGTTTCATACATTGTTGATTGATTGCTTATGATGTCACATCTCAATATATATCATCTCTATTAGACCTTTTGATTTGGATTACAAGTATTTTCAAAAGCTTTACTTGATCTCCGACTTGAGGTTTTTTAATCCTACTCGATATGATGATCTCCTCAATACAAGCTAGTTAAAGGTACCTAAGAGATAGGAAAATAGATCTAATTATATAGAATAAATAAGTTTTATATATGATAGAAGAAAGAAGGAAAGGGATAGCCTTTAATATTCACCCTGGTCCTTGAAAACGATGCTAAACATTGTCATGTTTGTGTGACATTAGGAGAATAGGGTGTGCATCCCATTGAATATGGGCTTGCTATATTGTGGAATATGATTAACTTTATGTGTCATCTACACACTAACTTCTAACTTATAAACAAATTTCACTAAGTTGATACTTGCAAGTGCATTACATTAGTTGTAATGGATTCAGTTCATATACTAGATTTCAAAAAGAACTATAAAATGTTGTCATCTTTGTATAAGAAAAGTAGAAAAAGGTAAAGTGAAGAAATTTATGTGATAACCACAATAGATGATGGAAATATGGATATGAGAATCTTAATTGGATCCTTGTACTTCCTACTTGGTCCTCTACTTCACTAGTAAAAAACAAAAATTTAAAACTATATTGATTCTAGTGTCAAGATTTCCCTTACTCATTCTATATCTTAGTATGAAGGACATGGAGATTTAGTGAACAATGCCTCTCTGGTGGAAAAATGTTATTACCTCCATGTAATGACATGACCACCAAAATAGTAGAAAATTCTTTCCTCTTTTAGGATCATCATCTATCTTCTCTCAATCTAAGTTCAGTAATAGGCTATAGCTACTACTAATTGTCTAAAGAGACATTTGATCGAAAAATATAGTTGGAAGGAGAATATAGTTGAAATTGGTGTTAAAATAGAAATCGTTGGGAAACCTAAAGAAGGAACAAGAAATAGGGACCACGATCATGATAATCAAGTTATCAACTCAGTTCTAAGTCAGCTTATAGTGTTCTAAATTTACTTGAGCTTCTTCCACAAAGTACAAGTTGTTGGGGATATCGAAATTCTAGGCTGCTAAGGGTGGAACTTACGACATCACATACAATCATGAAATATTGTTGAATGATCACAAGTCTAACATGTTACCTATGTTCAGTTGGGTGTATGGCATTGGCAATGTGGTGGTAGGATAGTCTCTCACTATATATAGGTGAGATGTTTCTCCAACTATTAGGTTATCACTGGATTTGGGTGGATGACGAGTGCAATTTGGAGTGGAAATGGTTGTATAGCTCTGAACTCCAATAACAATAGTGGATAGATTCTATTTAATGGTTCATATCTCATACAAAGAGTATAACAGCCCTTTCACTGATACTTGATTCAAATTTATACTGGAGGATGTCAAGTTTTAGAAGAAGGTCATTCAACATGTAAGTACTTTATTGTAGTTGGGGTCAATCCAAGACCAACGACTTCTCATATTAAAGAATAGTAAAGTCTTGAGTTGAGTCCTTGTCTGGATGTCTTTTGTATCATAGTCTTTGGATGAACCATGGGTTCTAGATGTTTTCCATATTTGAGTTCACGGATGATCCTTGGATGAAGTCAAATATAGTTTATTTCTACACTTGAGTACTTGGAAGGCTCCTTGTTCAATTTACTGATGGATTTGGAAGTTCTCCTTGTATTTGATCAAATGGACTCGTAGAGTAAGTTTGGACTTTGTGACCTTAGCAAATGTGTATTTGTCTAAATTACATGAAGTCCATTTGTACTAGAAAGTTCAAGTGAAAACTTTTACAATTTGGCCATGGAAGGAACCACATAGTCAAACATGGATGGTGGAAATTCATTCAGCATTGGTGGGGTCTTATTTGTTGGCGTCATGAGCTTTACACATGTGGAAGAAAACTAGAATAGTGGCTTCCATTGAGTAGTCAATCGAGTCCTCATTTGGGTTAAAATCTAGGAACACAACTCTTAGTAAAAAAGAAAATAGAGAGTATCAAGATTCAAGACTTGTGGATATTTCTCTTTATTATTAGTCAATATGGGACTATTTAAGCTATGCAAGTTATAAAATTGGTGTGATCACACTTGATTCATTTTTCAATTATGAAACAATGAAAAAACAAGAAAAACATGATTACAAGTGTGTGATTCTTTAGGATCTTAAGATGACCACAAAACTTTGGGGATTCCTCCATAAAGACTCTTGTTTGATTTAGAGATCCCAGTCATCTCAAGTCCTTCTATTGTAAAGATCCATCCCAGGAAAATGGATGATATTTGGGAAATAGTGAGATACGATAATGAAAAGTGTGACTCAATAAAGTGACATCTAGATCTGTGTGTGAGATGGAACAATGATACTAATTCTATCAATTTGCATGATTTAGTAAAGATGTATTAAGAGACATTGATTTGTAAGGAAGATGTAATCTTCTAAGAAATAGAGTAAGCATGTTAATAGATTGACCAATCAAGCATGGAAAGGTGATATAATAAGATCAGTATGAATGCTGTGAAGTTATAAGCATTGAAATATTTAGTTGAATTTAAGATTTCAACAATGATAATTATGTAGTTAAAGAAACTAGATGATCATGAAACTTCTAACATGAGAGTTTGTAGAAAGATAGACAACTAAATATATTGGAAACTGTTATGGCACGACAAGTAGAAAGAAGACAACTTAACCAAGTTTTCCTAATAAGTGTAGTTGTTAGAACATGAACGAGTATATGGATAAACATTTTTTGTGATCAATATTTAAAAGTTAAATCAAAATTATGAAAAATTGAACTATATCTAGAAGAGTTGAACTATATCAAGTAAAAATTGTATAAGTATATGGAATTCATGCCTTCTTCTGATTTCTGTAGCCTCCTTGTATACCAGAATGGTCATTCTTAAAGACGGATTTTCTAGAAAAGCAACCATTTTGAGTCTTGTGATGGAGTGAACTTTTGTGATTCTGGATATGTAATTGGATGATTGAGTCATGAGTTGGAAATTAGAATAATAAACATGTGCCAATATGTAATGCGACGTTGATGATGATGTATATAGGTTTGATGTTAATATAATGATTAATGCCCCTAAGTATGTGTGGATTAAGTGATTGGTTGGTGAAATAGTGGTAACTTGGCGTCATAATTTAATAAAATGTAAATATGGTGATGAAAAAGCTATGGTTCAAATTTGATAAAGTTTGAAAGTTCCTGGAGGAAGTTATTTGGGTTTGAAAATGATGAAATAATGTGTATATTGATATAGGTTATTAATAGAATCTGGATTATATAGCCTAAGTTTCCGATCTAATAGGGTGTCACGCACCCCAGACTTGAATAAACTAGGGATTCATATTGTGGCATCTCGGTGGCCATTGGATGGGTCGGAGTGGACGGTCTGAATCTTGTCTTGAAGATTGCATAGTCAAGACATCGTGGGCAACTGGAACAGAAACATGGATAGCCGGTTGTGGATGATCGTGGCCTAGAGGGGAAATGAAACATGGATAGCCGGTTGTGGATGATCGTGGCCTAGAGGGGAAACGAAGTGGGCAGTTAGCCTCCCAACTTTGTTAGGCACTCCAAGACTTGTCCATCGACCCTTTACTAGAGTCATCTAGTTGAGAGAGAAGAGTGTACGACCACCCCCGACAGTTGTTTCTCCTTCAATATTTGCAGGTGGATTGGAGAGAAATAGAGTGAGCATGAGACCTTCCCCACGTTGCCTCGGTCCCTCCATAGCCAGCCCATCAAAGGTGAGCCACACTGCAGTAGCGAGCAGACTAATGAAACTAGACACCACTGCTCAGAGAACAAAACAGATCAACGAAGGCACTCAATGTCATACAGAGCGGCGTCGAACATGGCAGCGTCGCGGAGGTGCCGCCAGGCTTCCAAGCAGCTGCAAGAGGCAAACGGGGCAGCACTGTACTCTCACTAGAGACCCTAGCATGGAGGCCAATAGAGATAGACTCAAGCCAGAGGAAATAGGCTGGCGGCGTGGAGCAAATCCAGCGGCGACAGCTTTGCAGACCTCACGCGGATGTCGTGCAGGCTGGGGATCAGTCGTGCGGAGGTGGAGGCTGGTACCGGGAGGCACTTGCAAAACGTCTGCGTGCTGGAGATCTGTGTCATCGAGACTAGTCTTTGTGATACCATGAATCTCAGGAGGGAACAAGAGGTCGGCGAGATGGCTTGCCGGGGCTGGACTGCGACAATGGCTTTGTCTGGTCCTAACGAGTTCATCAAGGAGGAAATCTGGAGCCCTTCCAGGAGAAAGGAGAAGCACAGGAGCACCAAGAAGGGGGTGCTACATAGACAAGTTGGCTGGAGATCCCACTACCTCACACAGATCATGGAGGACCTAGTGCGGCGGCACGATCCCAAAGACAAATGCAGGTGGGCATTGTACGCCCTGGTTTTTACGCGAGTGAGAAAGAAAGAAGGAAACAGGTCCATCAGAACTGATGAAATACCAAACCGGACCGCTCGGCTAAAGTGTGACCCAGGCAGCTCAAGCTTGGGCAGGTCCCTACCCCGCTTAGCAAGTGATGGCCATGTGGCGACACGCCATTCGTCCAAAAATGTATTTAATCAGAAATGCTCAGTTCTTGAATAATATGTAGAAATTAGTATGAATGTCAGAAAAATACAAACAAGGTACCAAAACATTTAGAAAAATAAATTAGAACAATATAGGATGATAATATCAGGCTTTTGACGAACTAATTATAGTGATATCATGTAAGTTACGAAATGCTTGTTTCATAGATAATAAATATCAAACAATGTTATAAAATTATGATCACATGTCAATAAGTCTATAATCATGTTTATTATGCATATGATGTCATATATGGTCATGTTGATGCACCAAAGAATATAATGTGATTAATATGGCTAATTAGGGTTAATAACCCTAAATAAAAATGCAATTAATGCATGCATGCTCAATAAATGATGAGATTTACTGAAAACCCTCATATCTGTAACTAGAAAATAATATATAAATCTGAGACCAATTATATACGTGAAATTCGTGTTATATGAAGAGAATCCTTAATACATGTGATGTAACCCTGATATGGTTAACCAAAGTGACATAATGTTAAATACATTCACTTAATAATGTGACACATGAGTATATCTAGTTGATGCACTATAATCTAGAAAATGACATCAGTATGATAATTATAAGATAAGAATGCAAGTAATGATGAGAATATCCTAATGAGCTGAGTGAAACCCTAATGAACACAAATAGGGTTAAGATGAGAGGTATGAAGATGAGAACCTGATGATAGTGTATGATCTTGTCTTGATTAGGTTTAACAAAGCTTATAGTTGACATTAGCGATATGTGATTAGGAATATCTCTTTGGAAGGTACGCCATTACCTCTTACTTGGATTATTATACATTATTCTTGTGTTATATGGTAGTAAAGACTTGGCATATGGTATTTATTCAAATGATTATCTTGTATGATATTTTGCTTGAATTTCCATACGTATTACTATGAACACATCAAACATAATATATATGTTCCATTATATGAAAGCACTATATCTCTTTGGTAAGCATAGTGCATGTGAGTGATCTATCTCATTGGTAAGCAGATCACATGTACAATGATCTATCTCTTTGGTAAGCAGATCATAAGGCCTGAATGCATCTATCCCATTGGTAGACATATGCACAAGCATATAATGGAAAATGAGCTTAAAATATGTGTTCTCTTTTGTTAATGAATATCTTTGTGAAAGTATACGCTTTTCTTATATTCTTCTATTACTGTCAAGTATTAGTTTTATCTTATTGCCAAGATATGATGAGAGGTATATAACAGACACGTAGGCGTACTCAGTACAATATTCTGGAATATTTTTGCTGACGTGTACCACATGTAATCTTTTGTTTAGGTTGTGGTTATGCTCTTGAAGATCCAGGATAGTGAGAGTTGTATGGCGAGCTGATGTACAGGTGGATATGTTGTATTAAGATCCTATAGTTTACTGGTAGTACATGTATATGTATAGTTTGTTGTTCAATATGTAATATCAAATGTTGTAACAATTCATGTTGTAATTATATGTTGAATAGTGAACATGTGTGTATGGTTTTATTATTGTTCATGTGTATGTGCTACTGATTGTTTCCTTGTGACTCCCTTGATTTTCTTATTCTTAGCCTAGTGTGGGATGTTTAAATTGGAATTCTCACTAAGGTGAGGTTTCAATTTGGACGTCTCACATCAGATTAAGTTTTAGAAAATCCGGGGATGTCACAGCTGGTATCAGAGCATGAATAATAGCAAAGCCTGACATTTACTCATTATGCAACTCAAAACTAAAGAATCTTGAATTTAATAATCTTTAGGGTGATATTAGTCATCTTTTAAAGACTAGATCTGACCTAGCCTCTAGGTTAGCACCTAGATGTCTGAGAACTAGGTCTAGACTGGTGCTTATTGAGAACTGGATGTCGTTCTTTCCTTGTAGTGCAGCGGTATGGGATGTTGTACTATTTGGAAATGATGCACATCGAGGGAAGAGAAACCCTAGACATATTGCAAACGTTGTCTAGAGTAGATACACTAGTCTACCCCTTGTTCACACCCTTTTCACTAGTTTTCATGACACTGGACTCTCTACTATGTGTGGGACACTCATTTTTAGGATTTGGTTTTGATTCCAAACAGATCGAACCTCGATAGTTTTCTCTGACATTTTTTTTATCGGAGAAAAACTTTATAATATTAATATGTATATGTATTACAAAAATGTGTTCCCACACATGCATGAGTAGGAGGTGGTCATGCAACCTAAGTGAAAGTGAATGACATCAGTCTAGAAGAGAGAGTAGTTCTAGATTAGATGTCTAGAGCCTTGTTGGAATATATGATAGATGGAATAGATGATATAAGTTTTGATGATATGATGTAAGTCTTATATAGATGATATAGGATTGTTATGATGATCTATGTTTGTCTTTGAGGACATAGGTTCAATTTTGAGAATTTGAGATAAGTTTTCATGATGAAAGTATGTGTTCTTGTCTAAGTTAAGATAAGCTAAGTTAAGACAAGGTTGTGAGTCATCATGATCCTCAAGCTCTTTTAGAAAGGAGGACCTCTAGTGTTAGGACCAGTTTTGGGGTTAGCTCAAGAGAGAGCAAGACCCACAGGGAGAAGGTCAGAGAACCTAGACTCCATGATATGAGAAATACGAGAAATATGTGATATGATATGTCCTAAACTAGACTACTCCTGAGTGAATGAGTTGAGTTGCTTTATGCATGATTCTTATAGTTATCTTGAACCCTAGATGTCCTTGAGGAGGACCAAACCCTAGAGATAGAGAGAGAGGTTGGTTATATCTATATATGTGAACATGGATATGAGTACCTACCATCTGGGTGAGGGAGAGAGAGTCCCAAGACCCTAGAGGAGGCAACTGTGTTAGTTTCGAGATAGCCTCATGCTCGGGTTGGTGGTTCCATATAGGACTCTAGTGTTATATGTATAAGAGAGTTGAGAAATAGTTTTCATGGGTATAGAGCTGATAAGAGTACGTCATAACATGTTTGGTTGGTGCTTATGTGGCTAGATCTTATAAAGCAATCGCTAGTGCCAATGAGGTATACCTGAGAACCCTAGACTAAGAGAGGAAACATAAAGTTTGTATATGAGATACTCATTGACTTGAGTTAGCTCAGAGAGACTGAGAATGACACTATCCTCATGGTATGGGTTAGAGGAACCTCATTTGGACTATATAAAGTTTTGATACATGTTTCACGAGCCACTTGTATAAGTTTGTTAGCACAACCATGATATAATATATGTAAGATGTGATCTAATCTCAAGACGCGATATATAGACATGATAAGATGGAGACCTAGAGATGGTTTAATAGATCTCTATGTAGAAATGGTTAACCACATACATAAAGTAATGATGATAATGTGATATGGTTGGTTAATCTTGTGATGGAATCACTAGTAAATGTTGTAATTTATTATGAGTAATGAAATAAGATCATATGAATGAATCGAGTTAAATGATGTGTTAATCTTAGTTATTAATAAAGATGAAAAATATAGTTTGATAGTTGACACAACATAATGCTTATGACACCTTGATGTATGAGTTAATCTTAGTTAACTCCTTTAGAACATGGTAATATGATGTGAAAACCCTAATGCATGGCTAAAGATAAGGAAGAAAATCTAACATATGAGATATGTAATGACATAACCTAAGTTTCTAAACCCTGTGTTTAATCTTGAATGGAGTGTTTGTGCACCAAGATGGTTGTAAAACCCCCTAATAGTGCTTTGGATACATGGTTATAGGTAACCTTTGTGGATATGTTACACATAGAATAGTTCCTACATGTGGATGAAGACATGGTAGTTTTCCTTGGAATACGAGTATGGTTGACTTTCTAGGATGAAAGCTCTTTTAAGATGTATATGATGTGACAAAGTGGTTTTTCTGGCTTAATTCTGAGGAAGGAATTCCTTTTAAGGTGTGTAGGATGTGATGGAGTGAACTTTTGTGATTTTGGATACCTAATTGGATGATTGAGTCATGAGTTGGAAATTAGAATAATAAACATGTGCCAATATGTAATGCGACGTTGATGATGATGTATATAGGTTTGATGTTAATATAATGATTAATGCCCCTAAGTATGTGCCATTTTGGATTAAGTGATTGGTTGGTCAAATAGTGGTAACTTGGCACCATAATTTAATAGAATGTAAATATGGTGATGACAAAGCTATGGTTCAGATTTGATAAACTTTGAAAGTTCCTGGAGGAAGTTATTTGGGTTAGAAAATGATGAAATAATGTATATTCTGATATAGGTTATTAATAGAATCTGGATTATATAGCCTAAGTTGTTGATCTAATAGGGTGTCGCGCGCCCCAGACATGAATAAACTAGGGTTTCATATCATGGAATCTCGGTGGCCGTTGGATGGGTCGGAGTGGACGGTCTCAATCTTGTCTTCAAGATCGCATAGTCAAGACATCGTGGGCAACTGGAATAGAAACATGGATAGCTGGTTGTGGATGATCGTGGCCTAAAGAGGAAACGAAGTGGGCAGTTAGCCTCCCGACTTTGTTAGGCACTCCAAGACTTGTCCATCGACCCTTTACTGGAGTCATCTAGTTGAGAGAGAAGAGTGTACGACCACCCCTGACAGTTGTTTCTCCTTCGATAGTTGCAGGTGGATTGGAGAGAAATAGAGAGAGCATGAGACCTTTCCCACATTGCCTCGGTCCCTCCATAGCCATCCCATCGGAGGTGAGCCGCACTACAGTAGCGAGCAGACTAACGAGACTAGACACCACTGCTGAATGAACAAAACAGATCAACGGAGGCACTCAACGTCATACAGAGCGGCGTCGAACCTGGCAGCTTCGTGGACGTGCCTGCAGGCTTCCAAGCAGCCGCAAGAGGCAAACGGGGCGGCGCTGTACTCTCACTGGAGACCCTAGCATGGAGGCTAATAGATATAGACTCAATCGAGAGGAAGCAGGCCGACTGCGTGGAGCAGAGCCAGTGGCGACAGCTTTGTAGACCTCACGTGGATGTCGTGCAGGCTGGGGATCAGCCATGCGGAGGCAATGATTGGTGCCGGGAGGTGCTTGCAAAACGTCTACGTGCTGGAGATCTGTGGCATCGAGACTAGGCTTTGTGACACCATGAATCTCTAGATGGAACAAGAGGTTGGCGAGATGGCTTGCCGGGGTTGGACTACAACAATGGCATCGTCTGGTCCTGATGAGTTCATCAAGGAGGAAATCTGAAGCCCTGCCAGGAGAAAGGAGAAGCACAGGAGCACCAAGAAGGGGGTTCTATAGAAACAAGCTGGCTAGAGATCCCTCTACCTCACACAGATCATGGAGGACCTAGTGTGGCGACGTGATCCCAAGGACAAGCACAGGCAGGCATTGTACGCCCTGGTTTTTACGCGAGTGAGAAAGAAAGAAGGAAACAGGTCCATCAAAACTGATGAAATGCCAAACCAGACCACTCAACTCAAGTGTGACCTAGCCGGCTCAAGCTTGGGTAGGTCCCTACGCAACTAAGCAAGTCGTGGCCACATGGTGACACACCATTCGTCCAAAAAGGTATTTAATCAGAAATGCTCAGTTCTTGAATGATCTATAGAAATTAGTACGAATGTCAGAAAAATACAAACAAGGTACCAAAACATTCAGAAAAATAAGTAGAACAACATAGAATGATAATATCAGGATTTTGACGAATTAGTTATAGTGATATCATGTAAGTTATGAAATGCTTTCTTCATAGATAATAAATATCAAACAATGTTATAAAATTATGATAACATGTCAATAAGTCTATAATCATGTTTATTATGCATATGATGTCAGATATGGTCATGTTGATGCACCAAAGCATATAATTTGATTAATATGGCTAATTAGGGCTAATAACCCTAAATAAAATGCAATTAATACATGGATGCTCAATTAATGATGAGATTTACTGAAAACCCTCGTATCTGTAACTGGAAGATAATATATAAATCTGAGATCCGTTATATGCGTGAAATTTGTTTTATATGAAGAGAATCCTTAATACATGTGATGTAACCCTGATATGGTTAACGAAAGTGACATAATGTTAAATATGTTCACATAATAATGTGACACATGAGTATATCCAGTTGATGAACTATAATCTAGAAAATGACATCGGTATGATAATTATAAGATAAGAATGCAAGTAATGATGAGAATATCCTAATGAGCTGAGTGAAACCCTAATGAACACGAATAGGGTTAAGATGAGAGGTAAGAAGATGAGAACTTGATGATAGTGTATGCTCTTATCTTGATCAGGTTTAACAAAGCTTATAGTTGACATCAGTGATATGTGATTAGGAATATCTCTTTGGAAGGTACGCCATTAACTCTTACTTGGCTTATTATACATTATGCTTGTGTTATATGGCAGTAAAGACTTGGCATATGGTATTGATTGAAATGATTATCTTGTATGATATGTTGCTTGAATTTCCATATGTATTGCTATGAACACATCAAACATAATATATTTGTTCCATTATATGAAAGCACTATATCTCTTTGGTAAGCATAGTGCTAGTGAGTGATCTATCTCTTTGGTAAGAAGATCACATGTACAATGATCTAACTCTTTGGTAAGCAGATCATAAGCCCGGAATGCATCTATCCCATTGGTAGGCAGATGCACGAGCATATAATGGAAAATGAGCTTAAAATATGTGTTGTCTTTTGTTAATTAATATCTTTGTGCAAGTATACGCTTTCCTTATATTTTTCTATTACTACCAAGTATTAGTTTTATCTTATTGCCAAGATATGATGAGAGGTATATAAAAGACACGTAGGCGTACTCAGTACAATATTCTTGAATATTGTGCTGACGTGTACCACATGTAATCTTTTGTTTAGGTTGTGGTTATGCTCTTGAAGATCCAGGATAGTGAGAGTTGTATGGCGAGCTGATGTACAGGTGGACCTATTTTCTTAAGATCATGTAGTTTAGTGGTAGTACATGTATATGTATAGTTTGTTGTTCGATATGTAATATCAAATGTTGTAACCATTCATGTTGTAATTATATGTTGAATAGTAAACATGTGTGTATGGTTTTATTATTGTTCATGTGTATGTGCTACTAATTGCTTCCTTCTGACTCTCGTGATTTTCTTATTCTTAGCCTAGTGTGGGATGTTTAAATTGGAATTCTCACTGAGGTGAGGTTTCAATTCGGATGTCTCACATCAGATTAAGTTTTAGAAAATCTGGGGATGCCACAAGTCTAATCAAGGTAAGTTTGTTTTCTCTCCAACTTTAGGAGAATCGAGAGGAGAAAAGGTTTGTGGTGGAAATGGGGGTTATATATACTTCTTTGTGAGTGTTTTATGGTTCAAGTTTGACAAGGAAATTTCACAAATGGAATTTCCCATGTATAGGGAATCATAAATAAAAACTATATTTTCCCTAAAGGGACCCATTAACTGACTCCTTTTTGCAGCAATGTCCATTTTCCATGACATGGCACCCAAGCAGAGTGTTGAAAGTTTTCTAAGTGTCATCCCCCAAGAAACATGGTCTTTTCCTTAGCCAAGTTTTCTAACTTTATAGACGGATTTGTATATATCATGGATAGGAAATTCACTTTTAGAATGAGAATATTTTGTCTTTGAGCAATAGAAAATCAAATAAAAAGAAGGAAGTAAGAGAGAAGTAACAACTTGAGTGATAATTCTTAATTTCCTCCATCTTGTTTTTAAAATATAAACTGAGAGAAAAATTAACTTGAACTCCAAATTGGATAAGAAAATAAATAGTATATATTCTTCACTAAAATATTCTCATTGATTTTTGAAGGGAAATAAAATGAAATTTATTTTCCAAATTGGAGATGAAATTGAATATCATATTCACGAGGATTAAATTTGAAATTTTAAAGAAAAACCTTGTTAAAAGTGCAATTAGTGACTAAATTGTTCTTTAGTCGAGAGAAAGGATGCTTTCTATCGTTAAATAAGTAAATGAGTTATTTAAATTCGTATAGTTATATAGGAAACACTATAATACACTAGAAAAATTTCATCAATAGCCAGAGCTATGTTGCTCGTGATCGTCCTTAAATGATAAAAAAATAGGGTGTCAACAATTTTCTCCTCTCAAAACAAGGTTCAATATATGAGTGAGACACACTAGAATAAGCCAAATATGACCCTCATTTTTGGACATGTAGGGCCAAAAATGTGACACATGTAAATGAATATTCTATTGAGTGTGATCTTCAATATGAAAGATCTTTAAGATGCTTTATTTTCAAAAATTATCTTTTCTCTCTAAAATCCTACAATTAGAATTTTGAGTGCATTAGATAAGTTTGCACAAACCTATACATAAACCTAAAATGGTAAAATGTGTGAGTTTCCAAATCAAGAGAGGGGTTTTGAAATAAAAAGTTCCTACTCAAGGTAACTCAACTAAAAGGATGAAGTCTGTGGTGTCTATGTGATATAGTTCTTAAATAAAAATTTGGGGAGACTACCCGAGTTAGGGATTTAATGAAATGAGGTACCTATTCAGGGTATGGTTGAATGCAAAAATAAATTTCTTGTTCACAATAGTGCTAGTATGTAAAATTGGTTTCCTACTCAAGGTTGGTCTTAAATTCACAAGTCAAAACATTATATTTTTACTACTCGTGTAAGGGCTTGAATGTTGGATACAAATGTAAGGTTTGCCTACTGAGGTTAGGGCTTGAATTCTAAAGTAAGGATAGATTTCCAAGTTAGTGTAAGGATTCAATTCCAAATTATAAATGCATGTTTGTCCTACTCCTTTGTAGAACATGATGTGGATAATGTAAGAACATGTTTTCCTACTCAACTTAGTGTTTATGCCAATGAGATTCCCATTTGAGACAAGGCTTAGAAATGCACATGATTTCCTATTTGTAATTAGTATGTATGCATGCATATCATTTATTTTATGGTTTTGATCTGGGAGCCATGAGTGTACATGCTAGATTTATGGTTCTCAAACGTAAGGTGCCTATTCAATATAAGACTTAGTGCATAAGGGAAGTGTCTAGCTTAATATCTTGGTCTAATATCCCGATGAGGAGATGGTAATTCCTACATTAAATATGATTTTCCATTGTAGGTGACTTAAGGTCCGATCTGATAATCTTTAATTATGACATTTCCATACGTCTTCATGTCAATCTTGATTAAGATTAATGCATTGAATTTGAGGAGTTGGGACCGTGGTCTATGATTGATAAGATGAGAGATGTTTTGTCCTCAAGGTCCATCAATATTTTATATACATTATATGTGTCTATTTATTAAACTTCAAGGAATGATCTAAGATCTACATCATGTCTAATGTTTTTGAGTATTTTACTTGATATTTTCAATGCTTTGTGAATTTTAATGAATTAATTAAGATTCTTTGGAAATCCTATTGAAATCAAGGAAACATTATGCAATTTTCAAACATTGTTTTAGTCAGTGACTAAGTTTTTACCACTCCTAATCCTCCTCCTTCTGATTTGTAGCATCAATAATAGTGAAAAACCTTGTTTTTTTGGACGTGAGAGTTGTAGAGAAGCATCTAGCATATTGAAAGGGGTGTTCCAAGTAGATGATGGTAGTGAAAAGTAGTGAGACACTAGAGAGCTCCATGTAGGCTTTGACAAACTGCTTCAGGTATTGACAAGGTAGCAGATCAGCTGCTCTCATTGGTTTTTATACTATTCCCATACTCCGTTCAACTTCGAGAAGACATGATCTTTAATATATAAGCTTTGATATAGCATTATTGGTCCTTTTTGGAAACTTTCAATTGTTATCTTCTCGACATGCTTTGTTTTTTTAGTTAATTGAGAGAAACAATATCTCATACTGATTTGTAATATTTCTATTTTGTATACCATTGATGTGAGCTTTTATTGTTTGATTGTATTGATTTTGAATTTTATTATGCACATGATGTCATTGATGTCTATTTGAATTATCACATATGGCACCTTTTGGTGGTTGGTGTAGATGGTATCATGTGGGTGTCCCTTAGACAGATCCATTCATAAAATAGTAGGATGTTGTTGATGTCAGTGTTGAGGCTTAGGCTTATCGTAGGTGACCCATAAATCATGTGGATAATTTTACTTCCATCAGACTAGGAAATTTTTGTATTTATATTTTTTGGACATTCTTCATGCATACATGGATAACATTCATAGAGTGCCTCTCCCTTCTAATAACTTTTTACTGAGATTAAATATGTTGTGGTTGAACTTACACCATCAAAGACAATGAGAGACATTTAGGCATGTGTTAAAAAAAAATTCCCATGTACTTTTCTATGATTTTTTAGTATGAACTGGGCTTTGTTCACATTTTTTATGGTTTTTTCCATTCAACAATACTCACCTTTTATTTTAGGGAAGGATACCAATATATATATATATATATATATATATATATATATATATATATATATATATATATATATATATATTAGAAAGTGTTGGAAGAAGTTGTGGAATTTGTACATGGTTTTGGTGATGGATATGATGGCTCATGTATAGATGGATGTCTTTGGCCATAGGTTAGATGTGGGATATTAGGAAAGAACTACACTATGTCATGAATTGGGGGCTTTTCATATGGAGATCTTGTCATTGATGGTGATGACCAGTACATTAATTTGATTATTTTGAGTTTATAGTTGTTAATATCTATTTGTGTTTTTGTGTGTTTGTCATGGAGTTGTGTCCACATATATTTTAGTGAAATGAAATACTAATTTTTTTCAGATGCATCATTAGTGCACATGAGGCATTGATATATGTAACATTATTTCATTTGTGGGCTCATAATTCCTTATTAAGGTGGTAGTAGACTTTTTGCCATTAAACACAACCCAGGATACAATATGTTGTGGTTCTTTGATGGGGTCCATGAATGCAGATAAATGTATTTTTCCTACTTTCACTCTTAGTCCTAAACCCAATGTTGTTAGTATGTAATGTGGGTATAGATAGTGATCTTGCATCTTTTAAATTTCCACATTAGAGCTCCCTATTATAGAATAGATTAGGACTTAGTGACCCTATAACTACAAAAACTATATCTCAATATCTTTAGAGTATTTGAAAGTCACGTTTACAATGACATTCAGAAATAAGTACTTTTTGTTGTGTTTTATATGAGCCTCAACAAAAAACTGTGACATTGGTACCCATTGCCTTAGGATGGAGGTCTGTTCTGCATTGGTTGTTGATGTTTTGAGAAATGTTTTTATTTTTAATTGATACCTTATAGGGGTATGTTGTGACTAGCACATACCACTCCAGCAGTGGTTCTTAGGGTCTTAGAATGCAAGGGTATTGCCCATATTTGATCTTCCTATTCTTCACGGGAGTTTCTTTGGATACATTGACTGGTTGTTAGGTTCTTGGTGAACATTTAATGGGTGAATGCCAAATGCACCCATATAGAGCTTCCCAATAGAAGTCTATTTGATATAGTACAATCACCATTTCCCTTTGAAGGACAGTAAATAGACCAATCATATCTACATTGATGTTTGGGGGCATCTTTGTCAGTAAGAGCTGTTATGCAATCACTTTAGGTCACATGCATAGGTGTAAATTATATTGATAAATATATGTCTATGAACTCATTAGGCCAACTGTAGCATTCATGGTTCCATCCACCTTGTCATCTCTAGTGATCAATGGTTACCACCATTTTTGTAAGGACCCTGACCTTTGTTTTGAGCTTACCCTGTTTGCTTTGCCTAAACCTTGTGTTTAGATGCTTGCTAATCACCTCAAATGGTGATTAGGGTTGTTTGTGCGTTGTCGAGAGATGGAGCTGCAACTTGCAATTTACCCAAGGTTTAGGGCTGGTGTGCAAGTTTGTCACCTTGAGAGATGTTTCTCCCTCTCCTTGCATCCTCTAGGATTGAGAGGATTGGTTGGGCTCGTTGCTTGAGCAACCTTGGGCTTTGTTTTTCCTTGTTGACCCTTGTTTGGCCTTTGCCTTGCTTTGTTGGGCCTTGTGTCGGGAAAGCCCTAGGTGTATTGGCCAAGCTTGAGTGTGTCGACCTTGGTGTGTCGGCCATGGTGTATCGGCCAAGGAGGGTGCTGGTGGGTGTGTCAGTTTGCCATGATGGACGAAACAGACCCCTCCACCTAAAATGGTTTATGTCACCCCCCTATGGACACTTGGTGCTTGTTGCTAGCATATGGCAAAAAGCTTTGTACATGTGGTTGTAGTGAGCTAGTAGGTGGCTTTGCCCCATGGACAAGTGTCCCTAGGTTGGGTGACACCTTGCCTTAGTCTCCCCTTCACCCTCTTCTATATATGTCTCTCCTTTCTCTTTCTTAGGATCCCTTTAGTTCCTTAGTTGCTTCCCTTCTTCCTTGGTGGACGATACCTCCCCTTGGTGAGCTTGGTGGCCGACCTCCTTGGTGGAGTCTTCTTCTTCCTCTAGTGGTGGCTGAACCCTAGAGTGAGCTTTGTTTTTCTTCTTGTAGTGGTCGAAGGTGGTCCTTGGAGCTTGGAAGCTTGGTGCTAGGAGCTTGGAGCTTGCTTAAGGTGGATTACATAACTCCTAACCCTAGCTATACTACTTCTTTTTCATGTTGCATGTTTATATGCCATCTTGATCGACCATGCATCTTGTTAGATATGTTTCTTGCCCTAGTATGTACCCTATTATCTGGTTATATATAGTGGTCATGTTGTTGAAGTATTCTTAGACCTTGTGGCCAAACCTTGAGTTTAGGGTTCCTTGGGAAAAACAACTTTCTCTCCCATTTGGTTTTGAGAAGTGAGTTTGAGCTCTAGTGGTGTAGGCAAAACCCCTTTCTCTTGGTTGTTGAGAGGTGAGTCTATTCTCTAGTTGCTTGGGCAATACCCTTCTCTCACCATGGATTTGAGAGGTGAGCCTTGGTTGGACGTTTACCTAGTAGGGGATGATCCACCTTGTTGCCCGATATGTGATGGAGGTTGTGCAAAACCCCTCTGTCTTGGTTGTTGAGAGGTGATCCAACTCTCTTGGTCTATTAGGGTTTGATGATGGTGATCTTGAGGTTGATGATGACCAAATTGATATGGTCCTTGTGACTTACACGATACCCTTTTGTGGTGCTTTGCATGATAACTCTCTCCTAGGGTTGAGTCTTGGGCGATAATGATAAGTTGGGTTCTTATGACCTTGTTGCCCGATATGACCCCTTCACCATGTTAGTGTTTTTGGGGGCAATATGCCTTGATCGAGATGTACCTTTGCCTTAGTTGGTGTTGTTCCTTTGGTCGACATGATGTGTGGTAGACATCTCTGTTTTGTGCCTTGGGCGAAATGGGTTGGTTTTGATGTTGCCTGATATGGTGCTTGGGTGATGAAACCCTAGATAGATGACTTAGTTGAACGATAGCCCTCCTTGAGCACCATGATGTAGTTGGATAGATGTCAGTTGTGTGCTTGTTGGGCGTTATGATCTTTGCCTTGGTTGATATGGTCTTGGGCATTATGATGATGGTGGATGCCCGACATGAACCCTAACCCTAATGGGCGATAGGGTCTTGGCCGTTAGGGCTGGTTGTACTACCTGACACATCTTGACCTTGATTGCCCGATATCCTTGGGTGCACGACACACTTTTGGACCCAGTTCCATGATACACCAATGCTCCTTGGTTGCACGACACATCTCTTGGATCAGGTTGCACGACAAACATCAGGTTTGGTTGCCCGATATCCCTTGTGCATGGATGCACTCCATGGTTGGCCGATATGTGTGGCTAAGTGCCCTAGCCGATAAGTTTTTGGTGAGGGATGTGATCCTGCTTGATACCCCTTTTTGGGTGAGGGATGCACTGCCTGCCACACCTATAGTGAGGGTAGGTGGTATCTTTGGTAAGGGTTGCACCTAGATCGCTAACCCTAGTTTTGTTAAGTCGTTATCTTGTGCCCGCACCTTTGTGGATGATGCGTTATGAATGATAGGTTGTAACCAATGATATGTTGGATACCAAAAGTTGGTGCTAAGTAAAATGATAATATACATGATTATGTTCATAAAATATAGGGCATAGTGGATGCTCATGATTTGATAACAATAATGTAATTTGTCTACATATACAGCTTGTGCTTCATGTATTTATAATCATGGATGTTGTTCCAATCATGTTCCTTCAACCCTAATAGCATGATAATCATAAAGATCTATGTTTGGTGATTCAGTTGTCTCTCTTGATATGAATAGCAACCATGCAGGTGAATTAAGTGAATTCATAGCCAGGTAAGAGCTATGAGGTATATGTGTTTTGAATAACACTGAATGATGATAATCCTTGTTGATAAGATAACATGTATCACATGTATGATGTGAAAATGTCTGTTGACTTGATAAAGGCTGACTACCTAGTTGAGGTGTTATCCTCTGATGTTGAGATGAGGGATTGCTACCCCATGGTGATGATGTAAGCCTTGAGAGGCAGTGGAATTCTGTGATGAGGGATTGAGATCCCATGGTAATAATGCAACTCAATGATGTTATCTTTTATAAATTGGTTGCCTCAACAATCCACATAAGATATACTAATTAACTACAGTGGAACATTTCATGTAGTTTTCCCTGGCCATAGATCCATCATCGTCTGATATGCGAGATTACCTGGAGTGCATATTGTTAAATATGCAGGGTTTCTCCTAGCCGAAAGTAGGAGAATTTGAGTACAACTGCGATTGTGTATAGAGCATGGTGAACAGGCCCATGGCTCAGTGACTATAGAGCATGGTGAATAGGCCCATGGCTCAGTATTATAGAAGGGTCACCTGCGGAGCTGATCCTATGGATGAGGCCACTCAAGAAAGAGACTGTGGTCCTACTTTGGTTTTCGTGCACTAACCACGAAGAGGTGAGGTCATGTAGTCCGGCTCTCCCAATGACCTTGTATGGCACCCGTTTTGGGCTTCGCAGCCAAAGGTTGGATTTGAGTGGGATGGCTCACTTCCTCAGGGCATAATAAATCGTAATCTGGCCGTATAGAATATTTTGCTGAAGGCAAAACATGAAACATTGATTGAGGCCTTGCTTGTATAGTTGATCTAGTTATACCTTGCAGGTATTTGTACGATCCTAATATTTTGTGATAAGTTCTTATAAAGCTTATCTTATCAATCATGTTCCATAAAGAATACTTGGTTATATGCCTCCTGGATATCTGGTAAGATTGTTAATAAAATAAGTTGTGACAAAGTGAGTTTTTATAATATTTTCTCTCTCTTAAAAGTTTTATTATCAAATTTGTTGACCAAAATACCCTCATATACTTTCCTCACTCAGTTGAACAAAGATGTGTCACAAATTGCAAAAATGCAAACCCTAGTATGTTATGATGACAAAATACATGTGATAATGTAATTAGTAAATGAACATATCAAACTTTTGGATTTGGACCCCAAAATTATACCAGAGTCACATATTGACATTATTAAACTACCCCTAAAATTTTATTACAATTGCATCAACCAATTGGGAGATATGACCAATTTAATTTGGTGCATATTCCATTCATTTTGGATCTTATGACCTAAATTTCGAATTTCCTTTTGATTAAATGTGTCATGTGGCATACTCTTGGGTCTGGATGTTTCTGACCCTACGATCCTGGCCCCTCGAATTACTCTGAGATCCAAGGGTCAAGGACGACCGCTCGAATTGCTCGGGGACCCTACCTCCCGCCTTTCCCGGCCTCGACCCCACCAGAATCCCTGACCCAACGACGACCTCGTGTGCCTGACTCCTGCATCACCTACATGAGATATTTGTAGGATGCACTCCTATCACCAAAACGAACTCAATGAGTCGTCACACATCACGCAAGACCCTCAGATTAGGGAGAATAAACTTCCTTCCTTCCCCGCCTCTCACTGGCGGCGGTGCCCATGTTAGGGATTCTTCTTCTAGCACCCCCGTGCCTATTTAACCCCTCCAATAGCTCCGCCATACCTCCTTTTATCATCTCCCACTATCAATTGTGAGTCAAGCTACCTCGAACAGACATCCCCATTCCACCTTCTTTAACCTCCAATGCCCTCACTGTCCCATTACCTCTGATCTCCGTCCACCATTTCCTCATTACCAACACCTTCCCCATTCGACTGTCGGGCTTCCCAGTTAGGACACACTACCCCAGAACACCCCTTCATCCCTGACCTCCACCTCACTGATGACCTCGCCCTCACTGTAGTGGCATTGAGTTCTAGAGGGAGCCGTAGATCAGAAACCTCACTCCTCCGATCGAGGCAGCCTCACGAAGGTCAGGGCACTCTCATCCAGACTCTAGCGTCACCAAAGAGCAAGCGGAGCCTCGTCGGAGTGCCTACATTGCTGCTCGAGCAAGAAACAATAGAGGAAGGGGAGGTGCCAACATAGACCCAGTTGGACCTATCAGCAAACACCACTTCAACAGACCGAGATCAAACTTGGAAAGTCTTGGATCAACCTGAGCCATTGATCCAGTCGGATCCGGCCGTTGATCAAGGAAAATTTCTCTTATTCTTTTACTTTTATTCAAGAAAATTGATTTTCTTAGAAAAATCCTAGAAAATTCTAGGAATGTCGAATTATAGTGAACCTATATACATTTTTATCATAAAAATATTCTCTATCAAAATAAAATGTTTTTAGGACCTCGACCCGTTTCCTATTTCAAAAATAGTTGCCCAGATCCTAAATAACATTTTTTATTATAATTAATTACTAATAATGGTTTTCCTTGATGATATCTGACCTTCTAAAATATATTTTACCCTAGATGAAGCCCTTGTTTCCTATATAACTCGAAACACTAGTCTAAGTAGATAAATGATGAAACAATTAGGAGAAAACCAAAATCTAGTCTTCTCTCTCTACATGTAATTAAATGTACATCTTTATATCAAATTTAATATTAATAGAGAATGATTAGTGATCATGAATGGTCCTGAACTCTAAATCGAACCCTGATTTTATGAAATCATTAATATCCTAAGGGTTACTTTCGTTTTTATCTGACCATCCTAGAAACCCTAGATTATGAAAATCTTCTATTTGATTGAATTAAATACTATATTTTAATCAAACTATTTTATGATGGATCAGATCTGATAATATCTCAAAACCCAATTAAAATAGGGAAAATCCCTGATCTGAATAAGATAACATGAAAGGAATAATAACTAAGAACATATCTTAGTCTTGGTCACACAGACAAATAGTAATTTTGTACCCTTGATTTCCTTCCGGGATGACTTAATCCTTGTTGATTCTAAATTCTTGGATATCTGATCTAAGCAAGCAGGTATGTGGTATTATAAGTATAAGACTAGATTTCTTGGTTGCCTATGATATGTACTATCTTGAATGCTCATATTTGGATATGATTGCTTGGTTCAATTAGTATGATTTATACTTCGCCAAAATATAATTTAACATAAATGATTATGATGGGTTGTAGCTACTACAGCACATAGCCTGGTGTGGATGTATGTTGCCTAACATGGATGTATGATTCCTTGGCCCATGTTAGATGTACGGTGATATTATATTGCCCAAACTAGATGTAAGTCAAGTGCAAATATGTGTAGCACAACCACATCAAAATGAATGTAATAAAAAAGATGTTTACCGGATTTTCACCTTAAGAATGGTTTTATCACTCTTTCCTTCTTTTTCAAATATTTTTTTCCTTTATGCAACCTTATTAGTGTAAATTTTACCACGTACCATCTTTTTTGATGTTTTTTTCTCATATTTTCTAGGTGCAAGGAAAAATTGACAAACAAAGTGAAATGCATGCTCAAAGTACTTGAAGGCATAAATTAATAAGCATGGAGGATATATATATATATATATATATATATATATATATATATATATATATTAGATAGATCTATTCCTCTTATCTCATTCTTGCTAGATGTTAGTTTTTTTTCCTAGTTGATGTTGGGGATGACCGAGATCCTATGTAATAATGTTATCTTTCTCTAGTATAATATTTTCTCTCTGTATGTAATGCCTTTTTTTTTATCCATATGAATGAATGTTTGTGTGGCTTTATGAGATGATGTGGACTTTGATCTTGTCTCAATCCCTTATTTTAGTTGATCACCTTAATCTATTATATTTTCCCTTTTGACATCTATAGATACGAGTGCACGCATATCTGTGAATGTCACTATGGAAAGTATATAGAAATTGGGGTCGTCACAGTTGGTATCATAGCCTGGTTCACACATCAAGTCACATGAACTTCATTCACCCTATTTTGAGTCAAGGGTAGACCTTGAGTTAGGGATGTGAAGGGTGGAGGTGTCTAGGATAGCATCTGCCATGGGTCTGACTGAAGTCTCCAAGCCACTTAGCCTGGCAATCACGAGGCTACCTTTATGGAAGCATAAGTCTACCTGGCTGATACCCTAAGTGTCCCCTATTTTTTGGCATACCTTAATTTAGGAACCTTCATATCTATAGATTTTTCTCTCTCATCTCTTCTATAGGAAAATTTTTCCCTCTCATCTATGTTATAAAATAAATTTCCCCTCTTACATTTATGATATAAGGTTAGGAAAGAGTCTCTCTATTTGGAAAGTCTTAAGGACCAACTGATAATGATTTAGGGTATCCTCCACTCATCATGACATTAAGGTCATTAATAATTAATAAAGGAGAATAATGAAATTAAAAAAAAAGAAGGAAAATGATGAATGACAATAATAATGATAAATATATGATAAATGAGAAAAAAATCTAATATGTTCCATTAATTTCAGGATGCCTCCAAAAACTCACAACTCAAAGGCCTCGAAGGAATCGTCCTCTAAGAAGAGAAAAGAGCCTGAAACCTCCGAAGTACCTGATCCCGATATTGTGGACAAGGAAAGGTGGGAGGAACAAAAGAAAATCCTTCTAGACTTTATGGAAACCCTCGCCATAAAAGGAACCCCTGAACCTAGCTCCTCTAGGAAAAAGGAAGTGACGGTGATAGACTTCATTAAGCTCAACCCTGGCATCTTTTGGGGGGAAGACCAACCCGAAGTCATGGACAAGGCTGAGGCCTAGGTCCTTTCCATAGATAATTCCTTCTGTACCCTAGAAGTACCCAAGATAAAGAAGGTCAAATTCGCTACCCATCTGCTTAAGGGAGGGGCAAAGATCTGGTGGGAGAACTATGATGGGAGAACTATGGTGGGAACCGAGGAGAGGAAGTAGACAACTTGGGGTGGGAAGCCTTCAAGACCCTCTTCAGCGACTGTTTCATGCCCATAGCTAAGAGGAAGAGGAAAGAGAAGATGTACATGGAGCTTAGGCAGGGCAGTCTCTCTATGGATGATTATACTTGGAAGTTTAGGCTTCTGGAATGCTATGCCCCTTTCCAGACTGAGGACCACCTCACTGAGCATTATGTAGAGTGCCTTGCTGCCCATATGAAAACCCTAGTTTTAGCCTCCCTTCCTAGAAGTATAGATGAAGCCCTAGACATGGCCCTGAAGTAGGAAAGGGAGCAGGGATTGTAGAATCCTTCTAGTATGGGATATTTACGGTTGACCACCACTGAGGAAGAGAAGTTCAATAAGTTCCACCCCGACCATAATAAAGGACCAGGAAAAGAAGGAGGTTCATGGAAGAAAGGACAGAAGAACAACAAGCTGATGGATTACCACAACAAATGCAAGACTTGTGGACGAGTACATGGTGGACCTTGTCGCTACACCAAGTCGGTCTGCTACAACTACAAGAAGGAGGGACATTTCCTTGCCAAGTTCCCCAATGCGTTTATCCTTGGCAAAACTCCAGCGGGTGCTCCACCCCCTCAGGGACACTGCAATGCTAGAGTGTTCGCAGTAACAACAGAAGAGGCTAGGGAAAATCCGAACCAGCTTGTCGAAGGTAACCTTAAATCTTTTTCATATATCTAATATCTTGTTCAATGCCTTCAATTATTTAAAATATACTTATCATGTATAGGCATTGTTTTCTTGAATGGACATCCTGTTAAATCATTGTTTGACTCGGGATCCACAAATACATTCATTTCTCAAAATCTGGCCTCAATGTTGCACTTACATATAAGGGACTTGGGTTATATTATGGATGTGTCAACTCCTAGTGGCAAAATATTCACTACATTGCAGAAAATTGATGTCCTCCCTCTAAAATTCAAAAATCATGACATGCCCTTTGAATTCATTCTCTTAACCATGGAAGACTTTGATATTATTCTTGGCATGGATTGGCTATACACATATCATGCTCATATTGACTGTAGAAATAAGATGGTAGTTCTTTCTCAGCCTCATTCCTCTCCTGTGGTGATCCTTTGGGGAAGTGGATTCTGTAATAGTGTAATAATTTCCTCTCTTAAAGCTAAAAAGCTCATATCTAAAGGATGTAAAGTCTTCCTCACATTCGTCTCAGAGACTAGTCCTGACAACGGGCCTGTAGAAAGACCAGAGGTGTTTCCTGATTTCCTTGACATATTTCTGGAGGAGCTTCCTGGGATGCCTTCAAATAGAGACATTGAGTTCTCCATAGACCTTCTTCCTAGAACCACTCCAATTTCTAGGGTACCATATAGGATGGCACCTGCTGAGCTTATGGAGTTAAAGAAATAATTACAAGAACTTCTTGATAAGGGTTTTATCCGCCCTAGCATTTCCCCTTGGGGTGCACCTGCCCTTTTTGTTAAAAAGAAAGATGGTTCAATGTGAATGTGTATTGACTATCGCATGTTGAACCAATCTATCATTACAAACAAGTATCCTCTCCCTCATATTGATGACCTCTTTGATCAACTTTGTACAACTAAAGTCTTCTAAAAAATTGATCTTCGTTCTAGCTACCATCAACTTAAGGTCAAGGATTCATATATATCTAAGACTACTTTTCGAACTCGTTATGGGCACTACTAATTTCTGGTGATGCCGTTCGGGTTGACCAACACACCTGGCGTATTCATGAACTTGATGAACAAAGTCTTCCAACCTTATCTTGATGAGTTTGTGGTCATCTTCATTGATGATATTCTGATCTATTCTGATTCTATGGAGAAACATCGAGAGAATTTGAAGTCTATCCTTGAGATTGTTCGAGCCTAGAAATTCTATGGCAAGATTTCTAAATGTGAATTCTGGATTGAAAAATTCATGTTTCTTGGTCATGTCATCTCTGGGGGTAATATATGTGTCAATCCCGCCAAAGTCTTGGTAATACTTGATTGGCAACCTCCCTGGAATCCTTCTAAAATCTGGAGTTTCTTGGGTCTGTCCGGATGTTATCATCGTTTCATCCCAAAATTTTCCAAATTCACACTTCCTCTGACCATGCTGACTCGGAAGGATGAGAATTTCATCTGGTCAACTGCTTGTGAGTCTAGCTTCCAAATGCTCAAGCAGAAGTTGACGTCAGCACCTGTCCTTGTTCTACCATCTGGCAATGAACGATTTGTGATATTCATCGATGCTTCTCGACATGGACTAGGGTGTGTCCTACAACAAAACGGGAAAGTAGTGACCTTCACTTCCAGACAACTGAAACCCAATGAGTTGAATTATCCTACGCATGATTTGGAGTTAGCTACTATCATCCATGCTCTCAAAATCTGGAGGCACTACTTGTATGGGGCAACGTTTGATATCTTCATCGACCGCAAAAGCCTCGAGTACACTCTGATGCAAAAGGATCTGAATATGCGGCAACGACAGTGGATCAAGTACCTGAAGGTCTACGACTTCACCATTGGCAACCATCCAGACAAGGCCAATGTAGTTGCAGATGCTCTTAGTAGGAAAAGAGCTATGTGTGCATCTCTCTCTGTACCCCAATGGAGGAACATGGAGGACCTAGCAAGCTGGAGACCACAATTCCTGGATGATCGTATGCATGTCAATAACATCTCTATCACATGCAACCTGCATTCTGAACTTCTGGAGGCACAGAAAGCTAGTCCCGATCTTACAGAGCTCTCCTCTCTCCTAGATAAACCTCATACACATCTGTCTGTGGGTCTTGATGGTGGTCTTCGATATAAGAATTGTATATGGGTTCCTGAATAGTATGCTGAAAAGAGGAAGACTCTTTCTGAGGCACACGGGTCCAAGTACACCGTTCATCCTGGCACAACGAAGATGTACAAGGACCTACAACATCTGTTCTGATGGAGAGGCATGAAGCGCAATATCGCTGATTTCATGTCCAGATGTCTGACATGCCATAGAATCAAAGCCAAGCATCAAAGGCCAGGCGGTCTACTACAACCCCTCGAGATTCGGGAATGGAAATGGGAACACATCACCATGGACTTCGTGGTAGGATTACCGAGGACTAGGAAAGGATGCGACACTGCATGGGTCATAGTGGATCGTCTCACCAAGTCAGCTCATTTCCTCCCTATGAAAACCACTACGAAAGTGTCTGAGCTGGCTGACCTCTACATATAGGAGATTGTACGTCTGCATGGAGTTCTAGCATCCATTGTCTCAGACCAGGACCCAAATTCACTTCAAAGCTATGGAAATAGGTTCAAGAAGAATTGGGCACCAAGTTGAAGTTCAATACAACTTGTCTTCCACAAATAGATGGACAGTCAAAACGAATAATGCAGATTCTGGAGGATCATCTACAAGCTTGTGTGCTTGTCTGGGAAGGCTCGTGGGACCATTACCTTCCTTTAACTGAGTTTGCCTATAATAATAGCTATCAGGTGAGTATTGGGATGCCACCATATGAAGCTCTCTATGGCTGACTGTGTAGATCTCCATTACATTGGGATGACATCGGAGAAAATACCTTGATGAAATCTGAGGAGATGTAGCTGTATGTAGATAAAGTTGCACTGATTAGGAAGAGAATGAAGCGAGCACAGGATAGGCAGAAATCGTATGTAGATGCTCATCGATAGGAATGTCAGTTCAAGGAAGGTGATCATGTCTTTCTGAAGATCTGACATATTTAATCTTTAGCCAAGAATAAAGGAGAGCTCAATCCTCGTTATGTGGGACCCTTCCAGATCTTTAAAAGGGTTGGATAATGTGCCTATCATCTTTCTTTTCCACCTCAGTATAGTGCCATGCATAATGTCTTTCATTATCTAATCTGAAGCCTTATGTCAAAGACCCCAGTCACATTCTAAATCATGAGCCTCTCGACCTGAAAGATGATCTATCCTATGCTGAGACACCAGTCAAAATCCTTGGTTTCAAGACAAAGGAGCTTCACAGTAATTGGCATATAGATATGGTGAAAGTTCTCTAGAGCCACCATGATCAAACCGATGCCACATGGGATCTCAAGTTAGAGGTTGAGCAGAAATATCCACATCTCTTTCAGGCTGCTTGAATTTTGGGGGCAAAATTCTTAAAAGGAAGGGAGAATGTGAAAAAGTTTTATTATCAAGTTTTTGACCAAAATACCCTCATTACTTTACTCACTCATTTGAAGAAAGATGTGTCACAAATTGCAAAAATGCAAACCCTAGTATGTTATGATGATAAAATACATGTGATAATGTATTTAGTAAATGAACATATCAAACGTTCGACTTTGGGCCCCAAAATTATACCATAGTCACATATTGACATTATTAAACTACCCCTCAAGTTTTATTTCAATTGGGTCAACCAATTGGGAGATATGACCAATTTAATTTGGTGCATATTCCATTCATTTTGGACCTTATGACCTAAGTTTCGAATTTCCTTTTGATTAAATGTGTCACACGGCTTACTCTTGGGTCCGGGTGTTTCTGACCCTATGATCCTGGCCTCTCGGATTGCTCAGGAATCCAAGGTTTAAGGACCCGTCACCTACCTCCCTCCTTTCTCGGCCTTGACCCCAACATAATCCCCGACCCAACGACGACCTCGTGCGCCTGACTCCTGCATTTCCTACATGACATATTTCGAGGACACACTCCTCTCACCAAAATGAACTCAACGAGTCCTCACACATCACCCAAGACCCTCAGATTAGGGAGAACAAACTTCCTTCCTTCCGCACCTCTAACTGGCGGTGGTACCCATGTTAGGGCTTCTTCTTCTAGCACCCCCTGTGCCTATTTAACCCCTCCAATAGCTCCACCATACCTCCTTTTCTCATCTCCCACTATCAATTGCAAGCCAAGCTACCTCGAACAGCCATCCCCATTCCACCTTCTTCAACCTCCAACGCCCTCACCGCCCCCATTACCTCTGATCTCCATCCACCATTTCCTCATTACCAACACCTCCCCCATTCGACTGTCGAGCTTCACGGCTAGGACACACTACCCCAGAACACCCCTTCATCCCTGACCTCCACCTCACTGGCAACCTTGACCTCACTGCGGTAGTGTTGAGTTCTAGAGGGAGGCACAGATCAGAAACCTCACTCCTCTGATCGAGGTAGCCTCGCGAAGGTGAGGACACTCTCATCCAGACTCCAGTGTCACCCAAGAGTGAGCTGAGCCTCGTCGGAGTGCCTACCTTGCTGCTCGAGCATGCAACAACAGAGGAAGGGGAGGTGCCAACATAGACCCAGTTTGGTCTATCAGTGAATGCCACGTCAGCGGCCCGTGATCGAACTTGCTATGTCTTGGATCAACCGGAGCCGTTGATCCAATCAGATCCGACCGTTGGCCAAGGTAAAATTCTCTTATTCTTTTTCTTTTATTCAAGAAAATGGATTTTCTTAGAAAAATCCGAGAAAATGCTAGGAATGTAGGATTATAGCGAACCTATATACCATTTTGATCAGAAAAATATTCTCTATCCAAATAAAATGTTTTCAGGGCCTAGAACTGTTTCCTATATCAAAAATAGTTGCCTAGAGCCTAAATAACCTTTTTTATTGTAATTAATTACTACTAATGGTTTCCCTTGATGATATATGACCTTCTAAAATATATTTCACGTTAGATGAAACCATGTTTCCTATATAACTAGAAACACTAGTCTAAGTAGATAAATGATGAAATAATTAGGAGAAACCCTAAATCTAGTCTTCTCTCTCTACATGTAATTAAATGTACAACTTTATATCAAATTTAATATTATTAGCAGATGATTAGTGATCATGAATGGTCCTGAACTCTAAATCGAACCCTTATTTTCTGAAATCATTAATATCCTAAGGGTTGCTTTCCTTTTTATCCGACCATCCTAGAAACCCTAGATTATGAAAATCTTCTATTTGATTAAATTAAATACTATCTTTTAATCAAACTATTTTATGATGGATCAGATCTGATAATATCTCAATACCCAATTAAAATATGGAAAATCCCTGATCTAAATAAGATAACATGAAAGAAATAATAACTAAGAACATATCTTAGTCTTGGTCACACAGACCAATAGTAATGTTGTACCATTGCTTTCCTTGCAGGGTGACTTAATCCTTATTGATTCTAAATTCTTGGATATCTGATCTAAACAAGCAGGTACATGGTCTTATAAGTATAAGACTATATTTCTTGGTTGCATATGATATGTAGTATCTTGAGTGCTCATATTTGGATATGATTGCTTGGTTGAACTAGTATGAGTTATACTTCGCCAAAATCTAATATAAAAGAAATGATTATGATGGGTTGTAGCTACTAGAGCACATAGCCTGGTGTGGATGTATGTTGCCTAACATGGATGTATGATTCCTTGGCCCATGTTAGATGTATGATGATATTATATTTCCCATACTAGATGTAAGTCAAGTACAAATATGTGTAGTACAACCGCATCAAAATGAATGTAATAAAAAGGATGTTTACCTGATTTTCGCCTTAAGAAATGGTTTTATCACTCTTTTCTTTTTTTTCAAATATTTTTTTTCTTTATGCAACCTTATTAGTGTAAATTTTACCACGTACCAACTTTGTTGATGTTTTTGTTTCTCATATTTTCTAGGTGCAAGGAACAATTGACAAACAAAGTGAAATGCATGCTCAAAATACCTGAAGGCATAAATTAATAAGCATGGAGGATATATATATATATATATATATATATATTAGATAGATCTATTCCTCTTATCTCATTCTTCCTATATGTTAGTTTTTTTTCCAAATTGTTGTTGGGGATGACTGAGCTCCTATGCAATAATGTTATCTTTCTCTAGAATAATATTTTCTCTCATTATGTAATGACTTTATTTCATCCATATGAATGAATGTTTGTGTGCTTTATGAGATGATGTGGACTTTGATCTTGGCTCAATCTCAGATTTTAGTTGATTACCTTAATCTCTTATATTTTCCCTTTTGACATCTATAGATATGAGTGCACGCATATCTGTGAATGTCACTATGGAAAGCATATATAAATTGGGGTCGTCACATAAGTTTTGCTCAAGATGCTACCCTTATGATCTGATGATATCAATTATCTGCTTTGCGTGCTTTTCCTGAGGTTTTATAGTTTCGGCGGGGAGTTATGTTTCTAGCTGGAACTGTGTGTCTCACCCTATTGGTTTACAACCTTTTTAGGTGATCGTGTTAGATGTGGTGGTGGTCATGAGGTTGCGGCCGAGTAGCAAGAAGAGCAGTAGGAGGCAAGAGATGGATATGATGCTATTTTGGTTGTTTTGTAGTAGAGTCCTAGAGTCATCCATGTACTCTCAGGTCCTTGGAGGTGTTTTGGGGATGTTTTACGATGTATATCTGGTGTAGCTTTGTATATCCTGTTGCTAGCCTGATATGGCCCGTTATGTATGTATAAATAGTTGGTGAACTCTTATGCTGACAAGACAATTGGTTCATATAGGCTATGGATAAATATCAAGGCTTGTAAATGTTTATATAATATATTTCCTTGCAGGATAAGGATCTGGATGTAATAGTTTCATTGTTTATCTGCTTTCCGCAATCAATTTTAATTAACCTGTGTTTTTGGTAATATGCAGTTTATGGTGTTTCCACACATTTTCACATGGCATTTCATTGTCTGTGTGATAACAGGATGTCACTCGATAAGTTTGGTATCAGAGCTCTAGGTTCATTGAGTCTTCAGGGATCTAGGACTAGGGTTGTGTCTGTTCTTATGAGTATTCTAGATTTTCTTACAATTACCTTCTGCCCTCAGCGGAAGAAAATGCTTAAAGATGTCTGGAAAACATGAAGAACATGCTGTCGAGAGAAGTGATGCTGCATCAGTTGATGGAGAAAGAGTGCAAGCACATGAAGATCGGGTGTCTGAGGTCCCCCAACTTGACCCAACCATTCTTGAAAACCCTACCTATCAGCAGCTTATGGGGCAATTAATGGCTACGATGGATCACATGGTGGATAGATTGCTAGTGCCTCCACCAAGAGGACAAGCCCCCCATGGTGAATCTTTAGGAATTGAGAAGACCTTTGAGCAGCTTCGCTGAGTCGGAGCTTCAGATTATGCTGGGATAGCTAATCCAGTAGATGTAGATTTGTGGCTGATAGGTCTTGAGAAGGCCCTCCAGATCCTTAACATCTGCGAAGTAGACAAAGTAAAGCACGTTGTCTACCTTCTGAAAGGTAGTGCTGGCCACTGGTGGGCCATCGAGGAGGAGAAGTGACCCAGTGAGGTGATCTGTTGGGACATCTTTGTTGGTATGTATGACCTGAGAGCCAATCATGGGATGATTGGTGGGATACATTAAGATTGATTTCATAAACATCAAAGGCAAGCTTCCAATCCTTTCTGGTTCAGTCATATGAGATAGTGATAGAACCGATTGAATGTCTAGAGAATGACAATACTCAATGACGCATGCTTTCAGGTTGAGGACCTGAACGATGAGATCATACGGATGCTAAGAGTTTGTACATTCTTTTTATGTCCCTAGTCGGATGTCATTGTGGAAGGTAGATAGACAAAAATGGCACACAAGACTAGATTGTGGTGTTGGTTGATGACAGAATCTCATTAGTCATGATATAGAGATATCAAACCAAACACATAGGTACTTGTTAGAGAACAAGTGTACCGGACAGACCCACCATGAGTTTGACACATGGAACCATGGCATGGTAGTCACAATCAGTACTCATAGTGATGGTGGTGAGTGTGATTCTTAGACCTGAAATCACTGCACTCAACACATGTCATTGGGCACACTTTGACATCATCAAACGCAGTCCTGAAACATGGGTTGTTATAAAGGTGATGATTGGGTGGCTATGACACATGGGGCTTTTGAGGGGTGAGTGATAGATATGGGATTTGTCCCTCCTGAGGGAGTTTGATATCCAAGGCCACTTGATGAGTAGGATTGAGATAGGTGTGCGCACGCATGTGTGAATCAATATGTGATATTGATGTCATACATATCTCATTCAATCTACTCTGAGATCAAGAAAGTGAATGAACGTTGACAGGATGACTGTTCCATGCCTCGAGTTCATTCTGGATATCAGTGACAAAGGAATTATACACTCGCTGTAACACCATTCACGGATTGTAGGATTGAAAGTTGTTCTCCAACTTTCTACTTTCACTTGGGTAGCACTGATGTGTGACTAGGCACTGCTCTTTTCTTGTGAAGTCATAAGTGTTATGGACTTTCACTGCCAACGTGAAATGGACCTACAGGGTCACACACATAGGATTTAACTTGGAAGAGGAGTTTTTTCTAAAAACAATGTTTAGATTGATTACTAAAGGAGTTTAGTAGTTCAATTAAACACTCAGTCAATTGATAGCTCAATATCATATTGTTCAAGGTGTTGGACATATTGATTGGAGTATCAGATTGATTGAAATCGCATTTGACTGATTCAGCACAACCTGTACTCCCAACCGATTGGTTCAAGTGTTGAACCGGTCGGATGAGGTTGTTGAACTGGTCGGCTCAAGTGTTGAACCGATCGGCTCATGGTCAGAGTGAAACGATCGGTTCAAGTGTTGAAACGATCAGTTCAACTGGTGCAACCGAGCAAGTTGGGAAAGTCAGGTCGGTGAGAATTTTCCTTGTGTTTCACTTGCCCAATTTGATTGGAACAAGGATTGGTATTCAATACCAATTAGAAACAAAAGAAGGAAAGTCAATCGGGAAATGATCAGGACCACGAACCGACCAGTTCAGAAGTGAACCGATCGGCTCATGGGTCCCAACTGATCGGTTGAGGTGTCAACCGACCGGTTCAGGTCCCCAACCGACCGGTTCACTTGTGAACCGATCGGTTCAGGCTGCGAGTTGATTGCTTTTGTGGAAAATCTTGAACCCTTCTACTCCTTCTTTTAGTCCCATATTGCCCGGGATGGAGAACCCTGTCCCATGACCCTCCTATATATAGGGGTATTTGGGGCTTCTCAAAGTACAACTCAATGCAACCAGTTGCTCTGCAAAGTTGTCGTTCTCTCTGGTTTTGGTAACCGAGAGAGAGCTCGAGCAAGTGCTTCCCGCAAAGGGAGGTGCAGCAAGGGAAGGACAACTGTAGTTGCAACTGGCAGCAGGAGAGTGTGTTGGCGACTAGTACGTCAATAGGAGGGTGCGACTCCTTCCACTTCCTTGTGGGACAAGGAGTGTGGAGTTCCAGGTGGTCCGTGTGGACTACTTCAGAGGCGGGAGGTTTCTGCCGCTCAAGAGGACAACTGTCAATCCCACCAGTCTGGTGAGAGGAGGAGTCGTCAGTCCTGGTGCGACCAGGAGCTGCACAGACACCGTCCAAGACCGGAGGTGAAGATCACGCAAGGCGCGAGGTATTGTCGCCGAGCAAGCCTCGGGACAAGGTATGATTCCACAAACCATACTTTCCTATTATATAGACGTTGAAGCGTTTCCTTGTTCCGGGTTTGGGGGAGAAATTTTTTGTTTCCGCTGCCTTCTCTGCCTCCCCTGAAACCCAACAGTGGTATCAGAGCCACATCAACTGCTCAATATTTTAGGAATATCGATGTGATCGATTTTGGTTTTTCGCCTTTATTTATTGCATACGATGCGAATAATATTGGCTTATGCATGTCCAATCCTAAATCCACAAATCCCAATTACATATATGATATGTATTATTAATGCACTCGATACGCGTCGCCCTTAAACAAGTTTTGTGGTGGATGTATAGCGTGGTTATGGCCAATAAACCCTATCTGTGTATGGTTGTATGTGGTTGCTTGCATCTCGGTCTGCACACCGATCTTTCCTCTCCTATTCCTGATGTAACTCAAAATAATTCGAGATTCTTTCCTACCTTTGCTCCCCCCGAATGTAACTCGGGGTTTCCCTTTTAAGCAATGTAAAATTAGGATAGATTTTATTTCCTGTTATGTCAAAGACCGGTGGACATCTAACGACAGCTGAAACGATGGGTTCAAGGCATGAATCGATCGGTTGACATTCCAGACGATCGGTTCAAGGAGTGAGCCGATCGGTTGATGACCAGTTCGAGGAGCGAGATGAGCTGGTGGCGACCATGATGAGATGCACGACGACCAGGCGAACCGATCAGTTGGAGGAGCCAACCGATCAGCTGGTGGCACCCAGACGACCGGCCAGAGAGAGCAGATCATTCATGGGATGAGTTGATCAACTCGGATGGCAAGGCACATAATTCATCTTGTACAGGTTGCATGTGATGTAGACCTAGATGACCGTGATTCCTCTTGGCTCAAGGAATCACATTAGGATGGCCATAATCATCGCTTTTATCATTTGTGCATGTTTTCTGTGGGATATAGCATGTATATGATACATACTATGTATTGTGGTGATTGGATATGTATATGTATATAAAAACCAAATCCCTAATTAAATATTAAGTTTTAGATGCCTTCCAAATGCGACACACATGAAAAGCTTGATCGACCAAGTGTGGGCACGCCCTAGCGTGGTGCACCGTCTATCTCGTGGAAGCGTGAAGGATGAATGTGTGGGTCTGCCCTAGCATGGTGCATATTCATCGTGTTTGCTTTGGGTCAGACTTAACAAGGTGATCTAGATGGGATCTAGTACCTTGAGGCATGGAGATGATCATGGCAAGGAGTTGCATATGACATCTTATCAAGAGTTTCATATGATGCAATTAGCAAAAGTTGCCTACCTGAGAGATCTATGTTGTGGGTGACAACCCTAGCTAGTCCATGACTTAGAAGATTTTAGGATCTTTCCCACTAGAAGGTTGTACGTTGCAATCTTCCGAATTGATGGTGAGGGCTATCAATTTGAAGTAAAATAGTGGGAGCGATAATTAATTAAAGGCCTAATTTTGTATTGTCAACTTTTCAAATCAATCAAATAAGTCAAACGAGTTTTGGACTAAAATTGCATATATTTGCTTTTGTTAAAATAAATGGTTAATCAACAATAATCACTTTATTTGCGATCGGTCTTTGAGACCAACAAATTAAATGGGAATAATTCCACAATTGGTTAGGATGATGAGAAGTGTTCTCAATCAAAGAGCAAAAGCTCTAAGTCCTAGTTATACCAAGACCAGATGAACTCAATCCAACCACATCAATGGCTGAAAGTATGCTTATGGAAGCATACCAAGGATGACATTGATGAGGAGTCCTTGATGTTGTGTTCTCTGAACTATGAGTTGTAGAGACAACATGAGACATATGATGTCTCCAAGACATTGTCCTAGTATGTCATGACAGAAGGAGATACAGTAAGGTATTCACACACTCAATATGATTGGCTATGTCGAAATACCTGACTAAGAAGGATCCCCTCTGAGCCAAGAGTTGGCTATTGGTATGATACTGCAAATGTTGCGAGAATCATACAATTCATGATAAGCTACAACATGAACAACTTTGACAAGTGTTGACAGAGTTGTTGGACATGTTGAGGATAATATAGGCAAGGATGAAGAAAGACTAATCCTAATCTTTGATGAGATCAATGAAAGGTAAGTCTTAAGGGCAAGGGCAAGGGCAAAGCAAAGAAGTGTTCTGATGCTAGCCAACAATCCAAGCTGTCTTCAGCCTCAAGGCACATGGGGAAAGGGTGTATGAGGGATTGCCCTCTATATCTGGAAGAACAAAAGAAGATGAAGGAGGGGATGGATATCTCCACCTAAGGTATCATGAAATGAACCGCTTCTTTATCTGAGGTATATGATACCAAGATATGGATATGTCATATATGATATGCAAGATCTGCAAAGAAGTGATGGCCTTTGTAAAAGGACCAAGAAAGAAGTACCCATCATTGGAGAAAGTGTTGCTGCCATAGATAGGAGTATCTTTCAGTTTATTTCAGCCTAAAGGGCACGAAATAGAGTTGAGAACTGCTATTTCATATATTGCCAATAGATAGAAACACTTTATTTTTGCATATTGTATGACAATGATGGCAATTAATAAAGTTGATGTTTCAATCTTAAAGATATGATCTTTGTGGCAATGCCTTGTTTATCTTGTGATACATGGTATGCATAAGATAAAATGATACCTAAAGTTATTGATAACTCAAACAATCAAATTAGCATCAATCATGAGAAATTCATTTCTAGTTTCCATATGATGGATAAATCTAGACTCTTTTGGTTAGAGAACCAGTAAGAGACATGAATCTCTTGTACATGATTAATCAATCTTCACTAATGGTAGTGGGAGAATGATTGTCCTATTAGGTATACTACATGTGATGTATTTACATACCTATTGGAACAAATACTAATACTTCAAACGGTATTTAGAGAAATACCAATATGAATATCTTGAAGTGTTTAAGATTATCATAGATGAAGTGCAAATTTGGTAAAGTGTTAATTCTTGATGAGATCAATGAATGAAATACTTGGACCAAATGTTTGAGATCCTTATGGGTGATTATGATAGTGTATCATAGTGAACTCATGATTAAGGCATGGTGATGTCTAAATCAAGAAAGGAATCATACTCTAAGGAGTTAGAGAATGATTATCAAATAACTGAATTCTTCTTAATAAAAGAATACCCCACACTAATAAAGGACATTAAGAATCACAAGGGTTGTGAGTTCTTATATCCTTGACAGATACACCTCAATTATCTATGTGATAAGTTGTTCATGTGATGAGTCAACTATCTAGATGAATATGAGGAACCGAATTTTGAGTTATGGTTTATGATCATTACATCCTAAATGGCATCCATGTGAACCATAAGGTATGACCTTGATGGTAGCACTCATTGGATCAAATCCATAAGTGCAAATGAGTCTTATGTGTTAAGACACATGGATAACATTTTGAGAAGGATGATGCTTACAACTTAATGACTGAGACATTTGACATATGGATACTAAAACCACATTCCTATGAGGAATAAAACAAGGATGTGTACGTGACACAACCTATAAGGTTTATGAATCCATAAATGCAAATGAAGTCTATAAGTTACAATGGACTAATCAATGTGATTGATTGAGTACAAGAAACTCAGAATTGGATCTTTACTTTGATGATATAGTCAAAGGGTTTGACTGATATGTCAAAGATAAAGAAGGGATCTATGATTTTGTGGGAGCGTGTTCACATTCCACATGTTGATGTGAAATGGAAATGTTCTAGAATGGAAATCCAAAAGTGGAAATTATCTTTGAGGAAGATAGAGATGTTTCCTATGTGATAGGAATAGAGATCTATAGAGATAGTTCTTGAAAAATCTCTTGACCTGAAAAGAGAGAGCATACATTGGCAATCTGTACTGAAGTGTTCAGTATGCACAAATATAGTGGGAGAAAACTTGTCCATGTTACATGGAGTTAGTATCCCAAGGCCAAGTGTCCAATTCTTATGAAGAATGGGAACACTATGAATAGATAAGGATCTATCATGTATGCAATCATCCCATTATCTTGCATGTATAGACATGGCAAAAATAAAATGCATTCATCATTTTGTATGTATGACATGACAATATGATGTGCTCATCCTGATAACTCGTATGTGGGACATGATGAGTGGATGTCTGTCTACTTCCAGTAAGAGTTACTGGAATACCATGAGAACTTGAGAAGTACTTGGGAAGTACTAGTTCTATAGAGATAAGGAAGAGTTCAATGTAAAGAGTTACATTGATGCGAACTTCTGAAAGGATTGAAAATTAATCGCAAAATATATATAGGATATATAAAAGTGAAGGTTTGTTGATGATTGGAAGTGTTCCAATAAAACCATTTGAAAGGAAATGCCGAGTATCTATACGTTAGAGAACAACAGTAGATACTATATGGATCTAGAAGTTCATGAGATGAACTTATAGATATTCTGCTCATTGATGACAAGTACGAAATCCTTGATCATGCAATGTGGCTAAAAGTTAGCATAGGAATATAAGATCGCATATTATGGCAACTCCATCTCATACGTGTGACGTACAGTGAAGAGATGAGAGACATGCAATTTATACTAACTTTGGCAAGGTGTTGCCATTACTCACTATGTTGGCACTAGAGCACAGTAACATGTGGGACATGTTTGAGGATCACTATGAATATGATTCAAGGGTGATTAGCTCACAGTGAAAGTGGGAGTCTGTTGGTATCTATGCCCTGAGAGCCAATCATGGGATGATTGGTGGGATACATTAAGATTGATTTGATAAACATCAAAGGCAAGCTTCCAATTCTTTCTGGTTCAGTCATATGAGATAATGATAGAACAGATTGAATGTCTAGAGAATGACAGTACTCAATGACCTATGCTTTCAGGTTGAGGACCTGAACGATGAGATCATACAGATGCTAAGAGTTTGTACATTCTTGTTATGTCCCTAGTCGGATGTCATTGTGGAAGGTAGATACACAGCAATGACACACAACAGTAGATTGTGGTGTTGGTTGATGATAGAATCTCATTAGTCATGATATAGAGATATCAAACCAAACACATAGGTACTTGTTAGAGAACAAGTGTACCTGACAGACCCACCGTGAGTTTGACACATGGAACCATGACATGGTAGTCACAGTCAGTACTCACAGTGATGGTGGTGAGTGTGATTCTTAGACCTGAAATCACTACACTCAACACATGTCATTGGGCACACTTTGACATCATCAAACGCAGTCCTGAAACATGGGTTGTTATAAAGGAGATGATTGGGTGGCTTTGACACATGGGGCTTTTGAGGGGTGAGTGATAGATATGGGATTTGTCCCTCCTGAGGGAGTTTCATATCCAAGCCCACTTGATGAGTAGGATTGAGATAGGCGTGCGCACACATGTGTGAATCAATATGTGATATTGATGTCATACATATCTCGTTCAATCTACTTTGAGATCAAGACAGTGAATGAACGTTGACAGGATGACTGTTCCATGCCTCGAGTTCATTCGGGATATCAGTGACAAAGGAATTATACACTCGCTGTAACACCATTCACAGATTGTAGGATTGAAAGTTGTTCTCCAACTTTCTACTTTCACTTGGGTAGAACTGATGTGTGACTAGGCACCGCTCTTTGCTTGTGAAGTCATAAGTGTTATGGACTTTCACTGCCAACGTGAAATGGACCTGCAGGGTCACACACTTAGGATTTAACCTGGAAGGGGAGTTTTGTCCACAAATAATGTTTAGATTGATTACTAAAGGAATTTAGTAGTTCAATTAAACACTCAATCAATTGATAGCTCAATATCATATTGTTCAAGGTGTTGGACATATTGATTGGAGTATCAGATTGATTGAAATCACATTTGACTGATTCTGCACAACCTATACTCCCAACTGATCGGTTCAAGTGTTGAACCGGTCGGCTGAGGTTGCTGAACCGGTCGGCTCAAGTGTTGAATCGATCGACTCATGGTCAGAGTGAAACGATCAGTTCAAGTGTTGAAACGATCGGTTCAACTGGTGCAACCGAGCAAGTTGGGAAAGTCAGGTCAGTGAGAATTTTCCTTGCGTTTCACTTACCCAATTTGATTGGAACAAGGATTGGTATTCGATACCAATTAGAAACAAAAGAAGGAAAGTCAATCGGGAACTGATCAGGACCACGAACCGATCGGTTTAGAAGTGAACCGATCGGCTCATGGGTCCCAACCGATCGGATGAGGTGTCAACCGACCGATTCACTTGTGAACCAATTAGTTCAGGCTGCGAGTTGATTGCTTTTGTGGAAAATCTTGAACCCTTCTACTCCTGCTTTTAGTCCCATATTGCCCGGGATGGAGAACCCTGTCCCATGACCCTCCTATATATAGGGGTATTGGGGGCTTCTCAAAGTACAACGCAGTGCAACCAGTTGCTCTGCAAAGTTGTCGTTCTCTCTGGTTTTGGTAACCGAGAGAGAGCCCGAGCAAGTGCTTCCCACAAAGGGAGGTGCAGTAAGGGAAGGACAGCTACAGTTGCAACTGGCAGTAGGAGAGTGTGTTGGTGACTAGTACGTCAATAGGAGGGTGCGACTCCTTCCACTTCCTTGTGGGACAAGGAGTGTGGAGTTCTAGGTGGTCTGTGTGGACTACTTCAGAGGAGGGAGGTTTCTGCTCCTCAAGAGGACAGCTATCAATCCCGACAGTCCGGTGAGAGGAGGAGTCGTCAGTCCCGGTGCGACCACGAGCTGCACAGACACCGTCCAAGAGCAGAGGTGAAGACCGCGCAAGGCGCGAGGTATTGTCGCCGAGCAAGCCTCGGGACAAGGTATGATTCCACAAACCATCCTTTCCTATTATATAGAGGTTGACATCTTTCCTTGTTCTGGGTTTGGGGGAGAAATTTTTTATTTCCGCTGCCTTCTCTGCCTCCCCTAAAACCCAACAATATTCTGGCGGGAGTTTGTGAGTCGATACTTCCCGAAGATGTATCTGGATGAGAAGATCAACCAGTTTGAGTATTTTTGCCAAGGATCAATGATCATCACCGAGTATGAAGCCAATTTTATGGACCTTTTGAAGTTTTGTCCTCACATGGCGACGACAGATGATGAGAGAAGCAGGCAGTTTGAGTGTCGAGCTGTCAACACTTGCTGCTGCTTTGGAGAATCGAGAGAGGTTTGCAACGTTTGTGGAGTCTGTCTGAAGGATTGAATGGTCAGTGTCAGAGAAGAGAGAGTCCATGACCAAGCAAAGGTCTACTCAGTTCCCGAAATAGAGGTTTGATAGCCATAAGAAGCTGAGGTTTTCTGTGCCTTTTGTGAGGCAAGGTTCTACTGCACCATCATAGTGGTCACCAAGTAAAGGATGAGGGCATGGGTATTCACCGTCCAGAGCTTACAGCACAACTTCAGTAGCAGTGACAAGGCCATCTAGGCTGCAGTTAGAGGACAGGTCATGCTATCTCTGTGGACAGACCGAGCATTTGAGGTCAATTTGCCCAATGAAAGATGTCAAAGTGACGCAGTTGCCGAGGCAAAATCAACAGGGGTCAGATAGATAGAAGTCTAGTGGTAATAGAGGGAGAGGATGTGGTCAAGCGTCGCAGGAGGGATCATCTGTCCAAGGAAGCAGAGGACGTGGACAACAAGAAACGACTCGATTCTATGCTATGAGTCAGCCGGAAGTGATAGTCAACTCCTGAGTGGTGGCAGGTCAAATTGAGTTATTTCATTCTGATTTGTCTTCTTCTTGCTTTATATCTGTTTTGGTTGACCCAAGTGCTACGCACTCTTTTATCACTTGTAATTTGCTTGGTAGTGATCTTTTACCTGTTAGTCGTAAGAAGGATAGCTTGTTGTTAGGAACCCCTATTGATGGTTCCTCGATGCTTTGAGAGGTGTGTCTGTCCTATGTTCTATCTTTTTTGGGACACAAGATATAAATGGATCTTATACCACTTGATATGCATGGATTTGATGTGATCCTTGGGATGGATACTTTACAAAAGTATAAGGTTGTGTTGGACTGTGGTTCCAAGCAAGCAGTGTTTGATGATGATAGTGAGAAGTGGATCTTCTAGGGAGATAGAAAGATCCTTCCCACATGTTTAGTATCAGCTATGGTGGCAGAGAAGTTGTTGTAGCAGGATGTAAGGCGTTCTTAGCTCACATTGTGGATACCAAGGCAAAAGGACCTAGCCTTGAGGAGGTGTTAGTTATCTGAGAGTTTGCAGATGTGTTTCCTGATGAGTTTCCCAGTGTCCCCCCACCTCGATAGATTAACATTGAGATTAATCTAGTGCCAGGGACACAACCAGTTTCTCAGACACCATACAGGATGGCTCCAGCTGAGATGGCAGAGCTGAAGAAGCAGTTACAGGAGTTGTTGGATAAAGGTTTCATCAGACCAAGCACATCGCCGTGGGGTTCTCCAGTCATGTTCGTTAAGAAGAAGGATGGATCAATGCGTTTGTGTATAGATTACCGGTAATTGAACAAAATTACGATCAAGAACAAGTACCCTTTGCTGAGGATATATGATCTTCTTGATCAGTTACATGGTGCTACAATGTTCTCAAAGATCGATCTACGGTCTGGATATCATCAACTGAGGATTAAGGATGAAGACATACCAAAGTCAGCCTTTAGGACGAGGTATGGTCACTTTGAGTTCATGGTTATGTCGTTTGGGCTAACCAATATGCCTACTGCTTTCATGGATCTGGTGAACAGGGTGTTTTGTCAGTTTCTAGATCAGTTTGTTGTAGTTTTTATAGATGACATCTTGATCTATAGTCGGGATAGTAGAGAGCATGAACAACATCTTCGACAAGCTTTGACTCTTCTACACCAACATCAGTTGTATGCCAAGTTTAGCAAGTGCAATTTCTGGTTGAAGGAAGTGACTTTCTTGGGTCATGTGATATCTGTAGAAGGACTCAGAGTGGACCTTAAGAAGGTGGAGTCAGTTGCAGACTGGGAGCAACTGAAGACATCGACAGAAGTCTGTAGTTTTCTAGGTTTTGTAGGATACTACCAGAAGTTTATAAAAAACTTCAGTGTGATCACATTTCCACTAACAAAATTGACTAGAAAGGATGTACCTTTTGTTTGGGATGATCGTTGTCAGCAAGCTTTCCAAAGTTTGAAGGAGAAGCTAACTAGTGCTCCAGTGTTGGTGCTGCCAGAGCCTGGGAAAGGCTATGTTGTTTTCTGTGATGCTTTCAAGAAAGGCTTAGGATGTGTGCTGATGCAGGATGATCATGTGGTTTCTTTTGCTTCATGACAACTTAAGAAACATGATGAGAATTATCCGACACATGATTTGGAACTAGCAGCGGTGGTGCATATGTTAAAGATTTGGAAACACTATCTTTTTGGGGAAGTGTATCAGATCTTTACAGATAATAAGAACTTGAAGTACATATTCTCGCAGAGTGAGTTAACCACACGATAGCGTCGCTGGATGGAGTTGATTAGTGATTACGATTGCACCATTGACTATCATCCTGGTAAGACGAACATGGTAGCTGATGCGCTTAGCAGGAAATCTTCTTCTCTTCCTATGCAGAAGGCACAATTGAGTTCCTTGGTATGCTAGAGGCAGGATATGTTTGTCTCTTTGCGGTAGATGAATGTACGGTTGGAAGTCTCCTTGTTGGCAGGATTGTTGGCACAGATGCAAGTAAAGCCTGTGTTGAGACAACATATCAAAGACGCACAACAGGCAGATGCTTCAGTTCAGTTAATCAAATTAGAGTTTGGCAGTGAAAAGCATGATGGGTTCCATGAGTCTGAGGATGGACTAGTTTGCTATCATGGTAGGATGGTGGTCCCCGATGTAGATGATCTGAGAAAGGTAGTGCTCGAGGAAGCACACACGTCAATGTATGCTATGCATCCAGGTGTCACCAAGATGTCTCATAATCTAAAAGACTTGTATTAGTGGCCTAGCTTGAAGAGAGATGTGGCCCATTTTGTGGATAGGTGTGTGGTATGCCAGCAAGTCAAGGCTGAGCATAAGAAGCCGACAGGTACGTTGCAACCCATGCAGATATCGCAGTGGAAATGGGATCATATAACCATGGATTTTGTACTTGGTCTGCCAAGGACAGCTAAGAATCATGATTCCATCTAGGTGATAGTGGACAGATTGACGAAGTCTACTCATTTCATACCTGTGAAGACAATGTATACATCAGAGAAGCTTGCTCAAGTGTATGTGGATGAGATAGTGTGTTTGCAAGGTGTGTCCGCAACGATAGTCTCTGACAAAGCACCTGTAACGACCCCGCCTCTCGGTAACCCCCAATTAAGGGAGACCTAAAGGTCAGATTTGTTATTCAATTAACATGATCAAATGTTCGAAAAATAATCAATAATAATTATGAAATTCTACTAACTAACTAGAAGTTGGTATAAAATTAAAACTTTACTTACCTTTGAAAACTTTGGAAATATATCTATCCAGAGCTTGAATTATTCTACCTAATCCTCCTTGCACTTCATTTCTTATTTCCACAATGTGTCACTTTACTGTTTGTTCTTTCAATTGTTGTTCTTAAAATGTCGACAAACAAAACGTCGGTCAGTATATAGAAATATACTGGTATGTGGGAGCAATCAAAATCTTGCAAATATGGCTAACAATTTAATAATCACAATCAAATTAATTAACAAGCCAATTTACACTTTTTAGTATGACATTCTCCACCGATTTTTCCCAAACCCTGGCATACCCACCTTAGGGTTTCCTTTGCCAATGACTTAAGGCCACCTTCTCAATCTTGAGCTTGGTGCCTGGGGGTCACCACTCATGGTGCCCATCAGTCATGCAATATCATAGGCCACCTTCTCATTCCCGAGCTTAGTGCCTGGGGTCACCACTCAAGGTGTCCATTGGTCTACCCATCTGGGCCTCACCTTTGGCATCATCCATCAGGGTGGCATGTAAGTGCGAGAATCCATACTTATATTATTAATGTGATAATCATAGTGACTTTATCGTTTGCAAGTATGAACATCCAAATTGATAATTTGCATTCAATATGAGGAAACATTCAGAAAACCCTTGAGAAACTAAGATGGTTATTCATAATTAACCACATACCTGATCTGACGATTTGAACAGAAATATCCATGCAAATAAGAATCCATGCAAACAAGCATTTTCAACAAGATCCTGAAATAATCATGTAATTCCCTTTTTATTATTCATGTCATCAAGATCCATTAAACCTAACTCACTTCCTAGGGTTTCTAATTCACTTTTAGGTTTTTATTGCAATTAGGGTTTCCCTTCATGTTTTACTATTTTAAACCCTATTTTAACGCAATTGATCACATACCCTAATTATTTCCACATCTAATCCTCAATTTCAGATTAAAGGCATAATTAACCATTAATTAAGTTCATTAAGCCTCTTTTACATTAAAGCTACTATTTTTATCCCTTTAATCCATGACAAGATCATTATATGCATTTATCATCAATTCATAGTTCATTATGGTCCAATTCACATATCAACTCGATTTTCCATTAATTCCACCTTTTATTCATGAGAAAACCCTAATTACTACATTTAGGGTATTTATCCAAAAATTAGGAACTTTACTTCTCGAAATAGCTTATAACCATGAAAACTCAGTTTGATACATAAAATCGAACAATTAAAGCCATTAATAGTCCTAATTACCAACATTAGGGTTTCAAGGCCCATTAAAGCCTATTTATGCACATAAACTCTAAATTAAGTGAATTACGTGCAAAGTTCATCCTTTTTGTTCCTAATGTCCCTTTTTATCATAAAAATGTTAATATCAACTTTAATCATCAATTAAACCCTACTAATCACATTAATCATATTCAAATAGGGTTTCTTAATCACTATTACACTAAAGTTAACAACTTCAATTACTTTTTGAATTGAAAGTAGAATCGCGATTTAAGTATATTTTTAATGGATTCCGCTTGTTTTTATGAGCAAAATTCATGTATAATGCGCATCTATCCGAGCTACGGTTCAGGAGATACAAATTTAATGAAATTCACTTACTCTAGGACAATCGGAGGCTGCCACGTAGGCCTTGCCATGCAATGATGCTTGGTTGATTTGGGAAACATAACGAAATTCCGTTTTTTCCCCCGCATAAGTTATTGCTTCTTCTTTCCTCGGAGGGGTAGAATCATCCAACGTTACCCTTGCTTCTTCTTCCTTACGCGAGCTCCAGGCTGCCGCCCTAGTCGGCGATTGGTAGAGTTTCGCGGATGCATCCCACCACCTCAGGGCTCGGATCACGCTGGAACTTCCTTCCTTGCCTCCGTCCTCCCTTACCGCAGGAGAAGGTGCCTTGTTATATGTCCAGGATTACCGGAACTAGACCCCATGAGTCTACAACTCACGGATGAGATGTAACCATGCTTCAGGTGTGCCGGAAGTGTTGTGTGAGGTTGGGGCATGAGGGAATGATCCGATCATTCACAGATCATCGAGGAACATCGGGCCTTCCTTACGATGGTTCCATAACTCCCCTTTGATTCAAAGAAAACCCCACTCAGTGTTAGGGTTTGGACAAAGGAGAAGAAGAAAAAGAAGGAAGAAAGGATATATGCAACTCCTCAGAACTCGTCCCTGAGCTCTACCCCTTTTATAGGGGAGGGTTTTCGCACCCCAAGATGTGCATCCATCAAGATGTAAGATATTTTCCCAATAGGAATCAAATTCCTTCTTGGAGAAGAAATTCTTCTCTCTCCTATTTACCTTCTTGATATACTTTATTGCATGGATAGTTGGAAATATGAAAATTCTTTCTCTTATTCTCTTTATTCATGCCTTTTAATTCATTGGCCTCAAAATTATATTTTCCTTAAGTAGGAAATACTTCCTTTTCTAAAATACCATGAAATTCATTTATTATGCATCCCATTATCCTCTTATTTTGCTAATTTTGGTATTTTCTCTTTCTTTTATCTTTATTGGGACTCCTTGGATCCAAGCAACTTCATTATTTCGAAATCGCCTTTATTGGATATTCATTATCCTTCTAGATGCATCTAAATGCATTATTCTTTATTATCTGTCATTATCTTGTTTATTTCTTATTAAAATATCTCTGTTTGAGGATTTCTCTTTATGTCTCTTTTATTTTACTCATTGGTATTCCTTTTATCATTAGGAATCCTTGGGATACGGAATTCCACTAACGATAACCCAATTATACCTCTTTTCACGTGTTTTCCACATTTTATCAATGATTTCAATTTCTTTCTTAATAAAGAAATACTTATTTGATCTTTTCTTTTATTATTGCCTTTTCTTCACAATCTATGATTCCTTGGCACCCAAGGAACCTAAAGGCACGAAATCCAACATTGGATTACATTCTTTTACCTTCTAGAGGTTTCCACATCTTTCTTTCCTCTATTTTCTTATTTACTCAATAATAGAGTTTCTTTTGTACTTTCTTTGTTATTGGGCCCAATAGCCAATAAAGACCACAAAAAAAACATCAAGGCTATTGTAAACATAATCCATTTATTCAAAACAAATTATATCATTATTTGTTCTAGTATCTTTAATATGAGAAATTACATTTCTCACCAAATGAACCCAAAAGTTGGGGTTGCAACATCCTTCCCCTCTTACAGGAAGTTTGCCCTCAAAATTCCACCAAGCAAACAAACAACTCAGGATAAGCCTTTCATATGTAGCTTCCATGTGGTCTTACCCTTTTCATGGTGCTTCCCAAGAACCTTTATCATCTCATATTCTTCCATCTGAGTTATTTCTTACCTTGGTATATCATACCCTCATAGGTAACTCAGGACATTTCAGCTTCTCAAAAGCAGATTTGGTTCAGGGCTCAGCACATGGCTTGGGTACCTCACATAGTGCTCTAGATCGGACTTATGGAACACATTATACTGTTGGGTTTTAGGGGAGACAAAGAAGGTAGCGGAAACAAAAATTTTCTCCCCCAACCCATACCGAGGAAACGCGTCAACGTCTATATAATAGGAAAGGATGGTTTGTGGAATCATACCTTGTCCTGAGGCTTGCTCGGCGACAATACCTCGCGCAGTGCACGGTATTCAACTCCGGTCTTGGACGGTGTCTGTGCAGCTCCTGGTCGCACCGGGACTGACGACTCCTCCTCCTACCGGACTGTCGGATGACAGTTGTCCTCCTAAGCGGCAGTGTCCTCCCGCCTCTGTAGTTGTCCACACGGACCACCTGGAACTCCACTCTCCTTGTCCCACAAGGAAGTGGAAGGAGTCACACCCTCCTGTTGACGTACTATTCGCCAACACACTCTCCTGCTACCAGTTGCAACTGCAGTTGTCCTTCCCTTGCTGCACCTCCCTTTTGCGGGAAGCACTTGCTCGGGATCTCTCACAGTTACCAAAACCAGAGAGAACGACAACTTCGCAAAGCAACCGGCTTGCATTGAGTTGTACTTTGAGAAGCCCCCAATAACCCTATATATATAGGCGGGTCATGGGACAGGGTTCTCTGTGCCCGGCAATACGGGACTAAAGCAGGAGTAGAAGGGTTAGAGAATTTTCCACAAAAAGCAACCGGTTCGCAACCTGAAATGATCGGTTCACAACTGAACCGATCAGTTCGGCCATTGAGCCGATCAGTTGGACCTGAGCCGATCATTTGGGGCACTCCAACCGATCGGTTGGTGCCCTGAACCGATCGGTTCATGGTCCTAATCCGGCTAAAAAAGACTTTCCTTGTTTCGTTCTCAATTGGTATCGTATACCAATGTTATTCCCAATCGAATTGGGCAATTTGAAACCAAAGGAAAATTCTTATCGACATGACTTTCCCAACTGGTCGGTTGCACCAGTTGAGCCGATCGGCTCAACTCTTGAACCGGTCGTTTCAACCTGGGCATGAGCCGATCGGCCTGGACACTCCAGCCAACCGGTTCAGCACCTCAGCCGACCGGTTCATCACATGAGCCGATCGGTTGGGAGCACAGGTTGGGCAAAATCAGTCAATTGTGATTTCAATCAATCTGATACTCCAATCAATGTGTCCAACACCTTGAACCATACGATATTGAGCCATCGACTGATTGAGTGTTTAATTGAACTACTAAACTCCTTTAGTAATCAATCTAAACATTGCTTTGTGGACAAAACTCCTCTTCTAGGTTAAATCCTATGTGTGTGACCCTGCAGGTCCATTTCACGTTGGCAGTGAAAGTCCATAACACTTATGACTTCACAAGCAAAGAGCGGTGCCTAGTCACACATCAGTGCTACCCAAGTGAAAGTAGAAAGTTGGAGAACAACTTTCATCCTACAATCCGTGAATGGTGTTACAGTGAATGTATAATTCCTTTGTCACTGATATCCCGAATGAACTCCAGGCATGGAACAGTCATCCTGCCAACGTTCATTCACTTTCTTGATCTCAGAGTAGATTGAAGGAGATATGTATGACATCAATATCACATACTGATTCACACATGCGTGCGCACGCCTATCTCAATCCTACTCATCAAGTGGCCATGGATATCAAACTCCCTCAGGAGGGACAAATCCCATATCTATCACTCACCCCTCAAAAGCCCCATGTGTCAAAGCCACCCAATCATCACCTTTATAACAACCCATGTTTCAGGACTGCGTTTGATGATGTCAAAGTGTGCCCAACGACATGTGTTGAGTGTAGTGATTTCAGGTCTAAGAATCACACTCACCACCATCACTGTGAGTACTGACTGTGACTACCATCTCATGGTTCCATGTGTCAAACTCACGGTGGGTCTGTCCGGTACCTTGTTCTCTAACTAGTACCTATGTGTTTGGTTTGATATCTCTATATCATGACTAATGAGATTCTGTCATCAACCAACACCACAATCTAGTCTTGTGTATCATTGCTGTCTATCTACCTTCCACAATGACATTCGACTAGGGACATAACAAGAATGTACAAACTCTTAGCATCAGTATGATCTCATCGTTCAGGTCATGAACCTGAAGGCATACGTCATTGAGTATTGTCATTCTCTAGACATTCAATCTGTTCTATCACTATCTCATATGACTGAACCAGAAAGAATTAGAAGCTTGCCTTTGATGTTTATCAAATCAATCTTAATGTATCCCACCAATCATCCCATGATTGGCTCTCAGGGCATACATACCAACAGACTCCCACTTGCACTGCGAGCCAATCACCCATGAATCATATTCATAGTGATCTTCAAACATGTCCCACATGTTACCGTGCTCTAGTGCCAACATAGTGAGTAACGGAAACACCTTGCCAAAGTCTGTATAAATTGCATGTCTCACATCTCTTCGCTGTACGTCACACGTATGAGATGGAGTTGCCGTAATATGCGATCTAGTATTCCATTGCTAACCTTTAGCCACATTGCATGATCAAGGATTCCAGACTTGTCATCAATGAGTGGAATATCTATAAGTTCATCTCATGAACTTCTAGATCCATATAGTATCTATTGCTGTTCTCTAACACATAGATACTCGGCATTTCCTTTTAAATAGTTTTATTGGAACATTTCCAATTATCAACCAACATTCACTTTTATACATCCTATGTATATTTTGCAATTAATTTTCTGTCCTTTCGGAAGTTCGCATCAATGTAACTCTTTACATCAAATTCTTCCTTATCTCCATGGAACTAGTACTTCACAAGTACTTATCAAGTTCTCATGGTATTCCAGTAACCCTTACTGGAAGTAGACAGACATCCACTCGTTATGTCCCACATACGAGTTATCAGGATGAGCACATCATATTGTCATGTCATACATACAAAATGATGAATGCATTTTATTCTTGCCATGTCATACATGCAAGACAATGGGATGATTACATACATGATAGATCCATATCTATTCTTAGTGTTCCCATTCTTCATAAGAATTGGACACTTGGCCTTGGGATACTAATATCCATATAACATGGATAAGTTTTCTCCCACTGAATCTATGCATACTGAACCCTTCAGTACAGATTGCCAATGTATGCTCTCTCTTTCCAGGTCAAGAGATTTTTTTCGAGAACTATCTCTATAGATCTCTATTCCTATCACATAGTAATCATCTCTATCTTCCTTAAAGATAATTTCCACTTTTGGATTTCCATTCTAGAACAATTCCATTTCACATCAACATGTGGAATGTGAACACGCTCCCACTAAATCACAGATCCCTTCTTTATCTTTGACATATCAGTCAAACCCTTTGACTATATCATCAAAGTAAAGATCTAATTTTGAGTTGCTTGTACTCAATCAATCAAATTGATTAGTCCATTGTAACTTATAGACTTCATTTACATTAGTGGATTCATAAACCTTATAGGCTGTGTCACGTACACATCCTGGTTTTATTCCTCATAGGAATGCAGTTTTAGTATCCATATGCCAAATGTATTAGTCATTAAGTTGCAATCAACAAGCATCATCCTTCTCAAAATGTTATCCTTGTGTCTTAACACTTAAGACTAATTTGCACTTATGGATATGATCCAATGAGTGCTACCATCAAGGTCATACCTTATGGTTCACATGGATTTCATTTAGGATGTAATGGTCATAAACCATAACTCAAGATTCGGTTCCTCATATTCATCTTGATAGTTGACTCATCACATGAACAACTCATCACATAGATAATTGAGGTGTATCTGTTAAGGATATAAGAACTCACAACCCTTGTGATTCTTAATTTCCTTTATTAATGTGGGGTATTCTTTTATTAAGAAGAATTTCGTTATTTGATAATCATTCTCTAACTCCTTAGAGTATGATTCCTTCTTGATTTAGACATCACCATGCCTTAATCATGAGTTCACTATGATACACTATCATAATCACTCATAAGGATCTCAAACATTTGGTCCAAGTATTTTATTCATTGATCTCATCAAGAATTAATACTTTACCAAATTTGTACTTCATTTATGATAATCTTGAACACTTCAAGATAGTCATATTGGTATTTCTCTAAACACCATTTGAAGTATTAGCATTTGCTCCAATAGGTATGTAAATACATCACATGTATTATACCTAATAGGACAATCATTCTCCCACTACCATTAGTGAAGATTGATTAATCATGTACAAGAGATTCATGTCTCTTACTGGTTTTCTAACCAAAAGAGTCTAGATTTATCCATCATATGGAAACTAGAAATGAATTTCTCATGATTGATGCTAATTTGATCGTTTGAGTTATCAATAACTTTAGGTATCATTTTATCTTATTCATACCATGTATCACAAGATAAACAAGGCATTGCCACAAAGATCATATCTTTGAGATTGAAACATCAACTTTATTAATTGCCATCATTGTCATACAATATGCAATAATAAAGTGTTTCTATCTATTAGCAATATATGAAATAGCAGTTCTCAACTCTATTTCGTGCCTTTTAGGCTGAAATAAACTGAAAGATACTCCTATCTATGGAAACAACACTTGCTCCAATGATGGGTATTTCTTTCTTGGTCCTTTCGCAAAGGCCATCACTTCTTTGTGGATATTGCATATCATATATGACATATCCATATCTTGGTATCATATACCTCAGATAAAGAAGCGGTTCATTTCCTGATACCTTAGGTGGAGATCTCCATCCCCTCCTTCATCTTCTTTTGTTCTTCCAGATATAGAGGGCAATCCCTCATACACCCTTTCCCCATGTGCCTTGAGGCTGAAGACGGCTTGGATTTCTGGCTAGCATCAGAACACTTCTTAGCTTTGCCCTTGTCCTTGCCCTTAAGAATTACCTTTTCTTTGATCACATCAAAGACTATGGTTTGTCTTTCTTCATCTTTGCCTCTACTATCCTCAACATGTCCAACAACTCTGTCAACGCTTGTCAAATTTGTTCATGTTGTAGCTTATCATGAATTGTATGATTCTCACAACATCTGCAGTATCATACCAATAGCCACCTCTTGGCTCAGAGGGAATCCTTCTTAATCAGGTTTTCCACATACCCAATCACATTGAGTGTGTGAATACCTTACTGGATCTCCTTCTGTCATGACATACTAGGACAGTGTCTTGGAGACATCATATGTCTCATGTTGTCTCTGCAACTCATAGTTCAGAGAACACAACATCAAGCACTCCTCACCAATGTCATCCTCAGTATGCTTCCATAAGCATACTTTCAGCCATTGATGTGGTGGGATCAAGTTCATCTGGTTCTGGTATAACTAGGACTTAGAGCTTTCACTCTTTGATTGAGAACACTTCTCATCATCATCCTAACCAGTCGTGGAATTATTCCCATTTAATTTGTTGGTCTCAAAGACCGATCACAAATAAAGTGATTTGTTGATTAACCATTTATTTTAACAAAAGGAAATATATGCAATTTTAGTCCAAAACTCTTTTGACTTATTTGATTGATATGAAAAGTTGACGATAAAATTAGGCATTTAATTAATTATCGCTCCCACTATTTTACTTCAAATTGATAGCCCTCACCATCAATTCGGAAGATTGCAGCGTACAACCTTCTAGTGGGCAAGATCTTGAAATCCTCTAAGTCATGAGTCAGCTTTGGCTGATCGCCCACAACTTAGATCTCTCAGGTAGGCAACTTTTGCCAATTGCATCATATGCAACTCTTGATAAGATGTCATATACAACTCTTTGCAATGATCATCTCCATGCCTCAAGGTACTAGATCCCATCTAGATCACCTTGTTAAGTCCGACCCAAAGCAAACACGATGAACATGCACCCTGCTAGGGCAGACCCACACATTCATCCTTCACGCTTCCACGAGGTAGACGGTGCACCACGCTAGGGCGTGCCCACACTTGGTCGAACAAGCTTTTCACGTGTGTCGCATTTGGAAGGCATCTAAAACTTAATATTTTAATGAGGGATTTGGTTTTATATACATATACATATCCAATCACCACAATACATAGTACGTATCATATACATGCTATATCCCACAGAAAACATGCACAAACGATAAAAAGCGATGATTATGGCCATCCTAATGTGATTCCTCGAGCCAAGAGGAATCACGGTCATCTAGGTCAACATCACATGCAACCTGTACAAGATGAACATCTGTTCCTTGCCATCCGAGTTGATCAACTCATCACATGAATGATCTGTACTCTTCAGCCAGTCATCTGGATGCCACCAGCCGATCGGTTGGCTCCTCCAACTGATCGGTTCGCCTGGTCATCGTGCATCTCGTCATGTCCGCCACCCACTCGTCTCGCTCCTCGAACCGGTCATCAACCGATCGGTTCACTCCTTGAACCGACTGTCAGGAACGTCAACCAATCGGTTCATGCCTTGAACCGATCGTTTCAGCTTTCGTCTTGATGTCCGCCGGTCTTCGACATAACAGGAAATAAAAAATCTATCCTATTTATTACATTGCTTTAAAAAAGGGAAACCCCGAGTTACATTCGGGGGGAGCAAAGGGAGGAAAGAATCTCGAATTATTTCGAGTTACATCAGGAATAAGAGAGGGAAGATCGGTGCGCAGACCGAGATGCAAGCAACCACAAACAACCAATCACAGATAGGGGTTTATAGGCCATAATCATGCTACATACATCCACCATAAAACTCGTTTAAGGGCGATGCGTATCGAGTGCATTAATAATACATATCATATATGTAATTAGGGATTTGTGGATTTAGGATTGGACATGCATAAAGCCGATATTATTCACATCATATGCAATAAATAAAGGTGAAAAACCAAAATCGATCATATCGATATTCCTAAAATATAGAACAAATGACGTGGCTCTGATACCACTGTTGGGTTTTAGGGGAGACAGAGAAGGCAGCGGAAACAAAAATTTTCTCCCCCAACCCATACCGAGGAAACGCGTCAACGTCTATATAATAGGAAAGGATGGTTTGTGGAATCATACCTTGTCCCGAGGCTTACTCGGCGACAATACCTCGCGCAGTGTGCGGTCTTCAATTCCGGTCTTGGACGGTGTCTGTGCAGCTCCTGGTCGCACTGGGACTGACTCCTCCTCCTACCGGACTGTCGGATGACAGTTGTCCTCCTAAGCGGCAGTGTCCTCCCGCCTCTGTAGTAGTCCACACGGACCACCTGGAACTCCACTCTCCTTGTCCCACAAGGAAATGGAAGGAGTCGCACCCTCCTGTTGACGTACTAGTCGCCAACACACTCTCCTGCTACGAGTTGCAACTGCAGTTGTCCTTCCCTTGCTGCACCTCCCTTTTGCGGGAAGCACTTGCTCGGGATCTCTCGCGGTTACCAAAACCAGAGAGAACGACAACTTCACAAAGCAACCGGCTTGCATTGAGTTGTACTTTGAGAAGCCCCCAATACCCCTATATATATAGGCGCGTCATGGGATAGGGTTCTCTGTGCCCAACAATACGGGACTAAAGCAGGAGTAGAAGGGTTCGAGAATTTTCCACAAAAAGCAACTGGTTCGCAACCTGAAATGATCGGTTCACAACTGAACCGATCGGTTCGGCCATTGAGCCGATCGGTTGGACCTAAGCCGATCATTTGGGGCACTCCAGCCGATCGGTTGGTGCCCTGAACCGATCGGTTCATGGTCCTAATCCGGCTAAAAAAGACTTTCCTTGTATCGTTCTCAATTGGTATCGTATACCAATGTTATTCCCAATCGAATTGGGCAATTTGAAACCAAAGGAAAATTCTTGCCGACATGACTTTCCCAACTGGTCGGTTGCACCAGTTGAGCCGATCGGTTCAACTCTTGAACCGGTCGTTTCAACCTGGGCATGAGCCGATCGGCCTGGACACTCCAGCCGACCGGTTCAGCACCTCAGCAGACCGGTTCATCACATGAGCCGATCAGTTGGGAGCACAGGTTGGGCAAAATCAGTCAATTGCGATTTCAATCAATCTGATACTCCAATCAATGCGTCCAACACCTTGAACCATACGATATTGAGCCATCGACTGATTGAGTGTTTAATTGAACTACTAAACTCCTTTAGTAATCAATCTAAACATTGCTTTGTGGACAAAACTCCTCTTCCAGGTTAAATCCTATGTGTGTGACCCTACAGGTCCATTTCACGTTGGCAGTGAAAGTCCATAACACTTATGACTTCACAAGCAAAGAGCGGTGCCTAGTCACACATCAGTGCTACCCAAGTGAAAGTAGAAAGTTGGAGAACAACTTTCATCCTACAATCCGTGAATGGTGTTACAGTGAATGTATAATTCCTTTGTCACTGATATCCCGAATGAACTCAAGGCATGGAACAGTCATCCTGTCAACGTTCATTCACTTTCTTGATCTCAGAGTAGATTGAAGGAGATATGTATGACATCAATATCACATACTGATTCACACATGCGTGCGCACGCCTATCTCAATCCTACTCATCAAGTGGCCATGGATATCAAACTCCCTCAGGAGGGACAAATCCCATATCTATCACTCACCCCTCAAAAGCCCCATGTGTCAAAGCCACCCAATCATCACCTTTATAACAACCCATGTTTCAGGACTGCGTTTGATGATGTCAAAGTGTGCCCAACGACATGTGTTGAGTGTAGTGATTTCAGGTCTAAGAATCACACTCACCACCATCACTGTGAGTACTGACTGTAACTACCATCTCATGGTTCCATGTGTCAAACTCACGGTGGGTCTGTCCGGTACCTTGTTCTCTAACAAGTACCTATGAGTTTGGTTTGATATCTCTATATCATGACTAATGAGATTCTATCATCAACCAACACCACAATCTAGTCTTGTGTATCATTGCTGTCTATCTACCTTCCACAATGACATCTGACTAGGGACATAACAAGAATGTACAAACTCTTAGCATCAGTATGATCTCATCGTTCAGGTCATGAACCTGAAGGCATACACCATTGAGTATTGTCATTCTCTAGACATTCAATCTGTTCTATCACTATCTCATATGACTGAACCAGAAAGAATTAGAAGCTTGCCTTTGATGTTTATCAAATCAATCTTAATGTATCCCACCAATCATCCCATGATTGGCTCTCAGGGCATACATACCAACATATACATCATGTTATCCTGAGGGGTAATGCTAAACACAACCTTCTCCACCAATCCATCTCAAATGGACCCATATATCGGGGACTCAACTTTCTCAATTGTAGCTCAGAGGGGTCAGATGTTCACATTATATTCTCCCACAGTGAACTGCATGTCAGTCTTCTTTGCATCAGCTTGTGACTCATGTCACCACTGGGCTCTCTCTTAGCCATTGCACGATCAAAGTGACTTCATCTGCACACATTGTGGTTCTTTTCTGACCTTCATGATGCCTCCTTCAACAACATCATCTTAATTAAGTGGTGACCGACACAACCTCCCTATAGAACTTCTTGCATCCCAATAAAGGCTATGGTGGTTAACATCACATCTTAAGAACTGTCTCTTTGTATCACCCTGAACAAGCACACTTGCTCTCATCAGACCCTCAAGTCTGGATCATACTAACCATTAGTTAGGGGTGATAAACTATACTACCATCGAGTTCTTCATGTATCTACTTCCACCTCATGGAAGTGAATCCTTAGGTCATACTCAAGAACTTTTGAACTTGCATCATGGTGTAGTTGAACCATCTTTCTCTCTTAAGTAGTTCAACCAAATCTTTCCCTTGACAATACTCTTCCTTTCTCATGTCATCTAGGTAAGGCGATCTACCATAACCCATATTGGATCTCGACCTTCCTTGGTCTAGGGGAGACTCACAACATCCACAGTGAAGAACTCCCATTCCCTCTTGGGAACTCTTTATACTTTATATCCATGTACTGGGTTACTGGTGTTCGTACTTCGCCTCCTAGCTTGCATGGCCACATGCTACATGCAACTTTGTTTTAAGCATCCAAAGTGCCACCATCACTTACAGTCTTTGTAGTTTCACGGTGTTTGGTGATCTTAAAACCATGATCTCTTGTATGTCATGATTCCTCAAGGTCGATTCCTCAAAAACACTAAACCACTCTCAATAGGGTTTTATCACTTTCCTTTCCAAAGAAGTGTATCTAAGGTTCTATCACCATTCCTTCATTATATCAAGGACTAAACTGGATAACCAATCAACCATTAACTTGTTCAACCTATCTTGTTACATCTGTGTGTTATCCAAAACACATCCTCTTTCTAAACTTACGGTTAGTCGAACAACTTCAACTTCTTCTAGCCTCTAGCTAAACTAGGAAACTATATCTCAACCAGAGCATTTGTTACCACTTCTCATCCTCAGGTGTTAGGTAACATACACCTCCATGTATTATACTTATCATCTCATCTCAAACTCTAAGATGGTCTTCATCGAGAAGCTCTGAGCTCATCCTCATTGTGATCAAACTCAACCTTGGTTAACATGTGAATTCCACATAGCTCCTGATAAAACATCCTCATAAACTGACTACACTACTTTCTCGTAGTGTTTGTAAACCATCCATGTATCATTCACTCCACCAAGGTATGTTATAATCTCTGTCCTCATACCTTATAGCAATGTTCCAACTCGCATCATCTTTTATCCTTGGTGTATGGCATGCGTATTGTCCCATCTCTCCCTCCCATAACAAGAGGAAATAAGCATTTGGCGGCCGTCCAAGCACAAAGTTCTTCCTGTTCCAAGAGTTGAAACATGCATCTTATATCTCTACATCCCACATCGCCAGTACACTTTCAATTCTAAGTTGAAACGTGCAACTTATGTCTCTACATCACAAGCATCATGATATCAAAGTTACTTCCATGGAAAACTAGTCTCAAACCTACTTGGGTTTACACATAATCTTTGGTCATCTCCTCTAGGTCTATAGGGTGCCGACACTTTTGGGGTCATCCCTCTTCCCTTACGCATCCAGAGAGTTCCCTACTCATATGCCCTTTGGGTACCATGAGATCATGAAGGTGATCAATCTCCTAACCCATGGCCCTCAGACAATGATAGTTGTTACCTCCTGACCCTATGGCCATGTGCAACTAGGGAATTAGGCAACTCCTACTTCCATCGGTATTATCCCTACCTGACCCTAGGATAAACTTAGGATTTTGTTATAGTACATGTTCAACTTAGAACCTTAGCCAAGCCTCCATCATCTCTCTCTGCATTCATGGGCCGACTTTCATCCCTTCATAGGGGTCATGGTGACCTGTCTTCCTTGGTCAGGCCCCATACCGGTTACCTCCATGGTAACACCCCCACATGGACATAAAGATGGTTATCTATGGGTCTATAGGTTCATTCTCATGCCATGTACTCTTTACTTAGCTTCTCAAGATCCTATGAGACCTCTTTAGGTTACCTCAAAGCCAACAAAACTGATATACACCCTACGAAAGGGTCCCTCTCCCTGGATGGGAGGAAACTACAACTCTTGACAACAAGGTCACAACCGTCCCTAGGGTTTACATTCACATGAGCATGCTTAGCCCTAGCAAGCTACTAAGGAACAAGCAGACACCTACGAAACCATGCAAGGTTATACTTGTTTTCATCCTCAACATTAGATCAACTTAGTCATGAAGGGTTCGTCAAACATACCCTTAACTTAAGGGGTTTCCTTTACCTCTACACATGAGGAGTATCATGCTCGAAACTATAGAGACTCAAATCTCATCATGAGCATCGGATACACTGCTTCCCCTCTTAGGCCTAGGAACCCTAGGTTCTCCTTTGGATATCCAACTACATGCCCAATCTCTTAACCACGAATCAAGCATGTCCAAGGTATGTCATGTACTCCCATGATCCTTTTATATGAGCAATACCTCAGAGTCGAGTCCTCCTCAAGGACAGTCAACTAGGTATAAAACCTCACCACATGTTACTTAAGCCTCCTCAGGGTCTAAGGCACTCTTTATCTCATCTAGCAGGTAGTCACTTATACCATAGGTACCAGAAGCATCATCCTCTCTCCAGGGTTTGTTTCCTCTAATGATAACCAAGATATCATCAGCCTCCAGGGGTCACGCATAAGGCAACCACTATCATCCACTTAGGTCACATCATCCTCAACTTCCCACTGTTCCTCATAGATCGGGGTTTTAGGCTTCCAACCTCCTTGTTGGGTTCTTGCTTTCTCTCTCTAGAGCTAACTCCACATCCAGCCATACTACTAGAGGTCCTCTCTCCATGAAGGCTCATGCTCACAAGCATACCCCTATGTGGGTAAAGCCTATGCTCAACTCATGTTTGACTCAAGATTATCCATATCTATTTATGCTTATCTCATAAGCCATCTATCGTGCCCTTCTGGGCAGGGGTTCAACCTACTACCATACCATTGATGTACTTTGGGTTCATGCTATCCCATACTTGCATAAGCCATAGGGTTTCTATAGGTACTTCACTAACCTCGTCAATAAAGGAGCTATCCTTCATTCTAACATGCCCGACCCTTTCCAGGGTTGGGTCACCAAAGGTACTAGGTCATCTAACCTCTCATGGCTCATGTGGCATCCCCAGGTGTGTCCATCCAAACACCCAGTCAACCATGGCATCTAACTTACCATGTCATCTCTCTTTCTAACCTCCACTTAGGGTTAGGGTTAACATCATCCTCAAAGGATGTGCTAGGTCTCTACTTTTAATGGAGGTCTCTACCTCCAAGACTAGCTCTCTCTACTCATCCTCCAGCCAAGGAGGTCTATCCTCAGGTCTCTCCCGAGGGCAAAGACAACTCGTGCCATACGACCTAAGAAGGTATCTATACCTTTACGCTTACTCAATTAAGCTTATGTCCATGACATCTTATTTACATGCTTTTCATTAATTTGGTGGAGGATTCCTTAATCCTTATCAACCTTACCCATACATAAAGAGGGTGAGGAAAAGAGAGTAAACCCTAATCCTTAAGGTCCTTAATAGAATTTGAGTTGAGAAGGGATGAATAAGATGAGAGGGTCCGAAAGGTATCTTATTTCGAATCATACCCTAAAACTTTAGCCAGGCAGTCTCACAAATCCGGGAGTCCTACTATCCCGACTAGCGGTGTGGAGGAAAACATTGCCAGCCCTCGGTTGTGATCCTTTTCTAGACACCTCTGTCTTTCAGATAATCCTCTAATAACACTCTTGGGTTCTACAGAATTTGCAAAATTTAATAATTATTAAAGATTAAGTGAGGAACCTACGCTCTGATACCAATTGTAATGTCCCTGGCTCCCAGTAACCCCCAATTAAGGAAGACCCGAAGGTCAGAGCCGTTATTCAATTAACAGGATCAAAGGTTTGACAAATAATCAATAATAATTATGAAATTCTACTAACTAATTGGAATTTGTTATAAAATTAAAACTTTACTTACCTTTGAAAACTTTGGAAATTTATCTATCCAGAGCTTGAATTATTCTATCTAATCCTCCTTGCACTTTATTTCTTATTTCCACAATGTGTCACTGTATTGTTTGTTCTTTCAATTGTTGTTCCCAAAACGCCGACAAACAAAATGTCGGTAAGTATATCGAAATATACTGGTATGTGGGAGAAACCAAAATCTTGCAATATGGCTAACAATTTAATAATCACAATCAAATTAATTAACAAGCCAATTTACACTTTTCAGTATGACATTCTCCACCGCTTTTGCCCTAACCCTAGCATACCCACCTTAGGGTTTACTTTGCCAATGACTTAAGGCCACCTTCTCAATCCTGAGCTTCGTGCATGGGGGTCACCACTCATGGTGCCCACTAGTCATGCAATATCATAGGGCACCTTCTCATTCCCGAGCTTGGTGCCTGGGGTCACCACTCAAGGTGTCCATTGGTCTACCCCTCTGGGCCTGACCTTTGGCATATTCCATCAGGGTGGCATGTAAGTGTGAGAATCCATACTTCTATTATTAATGTGATAATCATAGTGACTTTATAGTTTGCAAGTATGAACATCCAAATTGATTATTTGCATTCAATACGCGGAAACAATCGGAAAACCCTCGAGAAACGAAGACGGTTATTCATAATTAACCATATACCTGATCTGACGATTTGAACAGAAATATCCATGCAAATAAGAATCCAAGCAAACAAGCATTTTCAACAAGATCCTGAAATAATCACGTAATTCCCTTTTTATTATTCATGTCATCAAGATCCATTAAACCTAACTCGCTTCCTAGGGTTTCTAATTCACTTTTAGGGTTTCTATTGCAATTAGGGTTTTCCTTCATCTTTTACTATTGTAAACCCTATTTTAACGCAATTGATTACAAACCCTAATTATTTCCACATCTAATCCTCAATTTCAGATTAAAGGCTTAATTAACCATTAATTAAGTTCATTAAGCCTCTTTTACATTAAAGCTACTATTTTTATCCCTTTAATCCATGACAAGATCATTATACACATTTATCATCAATTCATAGTTCATTATGGTCCAATTCACATATCAACTCGATTTGCCATTAATTCCACCTTTTATTCATGAGAAAACCCTAATTACTACATTTAGGGTAGTTATCCACAAATTAGGAACTTTACTGCTCGAAATAGCTTATAACCATGAATTCTCAGTTTGATACATGGAATCGAACAATTAAAGCCATTAATAGTCCTAATTACCAACATTAGGGTTTCAAGGCCCATTAAAGCCTATTTATGCTCATAAACTCTAAATTAAGCAAATTACATGCAAAGTTCATCCTTTTTGTTCCTAATGTCCCTTTTTATCATTAACATGTTAATATCAACTTTAATCATCAATTAAACCCTACTAATCACATTAATCATATTCAAATAGGGTTTCTTAATCACTATTACACTAAAGTTAACAACTTCCATTTACTTTTCGAATTGCAAGCACAATCACTTTTTAATTATATTTTTATTGGATTCCCCTTGTTTTTCTGAGAAAAATTCATGTATAATACGCATCTATCTGAGCTACGGTTGAGGAGATACAAATTTAATGAAATTCACTTACTCTAGGCCAATCGGAGGCTGCCACGTAGGCCTTGCCATGCAACGATGCTTGGTTGCTTTGGGAAACATAACTAAATTTCGTTTTTCCCCCGCGTAAGTCATTGCTTCTTATTTCCTCAGAGGGGTATAATCTTCCAACGTTACCCTTGCTTCTTCTTCCTTGCGCGAACTCTAGGCTGCCACCCTAGCCGACGATTGGCAGAGTTCTGCGGCTGCATCCCACCACCTCAGGGCTCAGATCACGCTGGAATTTCCTTCCTTGCCTCCGTCCTCCCTTATCGCAGGCGAAGGTGCCCTGCTATGTGTCCACGATGACCAGATCTAGACCCCATGAGTCTACAGCTCACGGCTGAGATGCAGCCATGCTGCAGGTGTGCCAGAAGTGTTGTGCGAGGTTGGGGCATGAGGGAATGATCCGATCATTCACAGGTCATCAGGGAACATCGTGCCTTCCTTATGATGGTTCCATATCTCCCCGTTGATTCAAAGAAAACACCACTCAGTGTTAGAGTTTGGACAAAGGAGAAGAAGAAAAAGAAGGAAGAAAGGATATGTGCAACTCCTCAGAACTCATCCCTGAGCTCTACCCCTTTTATAGGGGATGGTTTTCGCACCCCAAGACGAGCATCCATCAAGATGCAAGATCTTTTCCCAATAGGAATCAAATTCCTTCTTGGAGAAGAAATTCTTCTCTCTCCTATTTACTTTCTTGATATACTTTATTGCATGGATAGTTGGAAATATGAAAATTCTTTCTCTTATTTCTTTATTCATGCCTTTCAATTCATTGGCCTCAAAATTACATTTTCCTTAAGTAGGAAATACTTCCTTTTTTAAAATATCATGAAATTCATTTATTATGCATCCCATTATCCTCTTATTTTGCTAATTTTGGTATTTTCTCTTTCTTTTCTCTTTATTGGGACTCCTTGAATCCAAGCAACTTCTTTATTCTGAAATCCTCTTTATTGGATATTCATTATCCTTCTAGATGCATCTAAATGTATTATTCTTTATTATCTCTCATTATCTTGTTTATTTCTTATTAAAATAGCTCTTTTTGAGTATTTCTCTTTATTTCTCTTTTATTTTACTCATTGGTATTCCTTTTATCATTAGGAATCCTTGGGATACGACATTCCACTAAGGATAACCAAATTATACCTCTTTTCACTTCTTTTCCACATTTTATCAATGATTCCAATTTCTTTCTTAATAAAGAAATACTTATTTGATCTTTTCTTTTATTATTGCCTTTTCTTCGCAATCTTCGATTCCTTGGCACCCAAGGAACCTAAAGGCACGAAATCCATTCTTGGATTACATTATTTTTCCTTCTGGAGGTTTCCACATCTTTCTGTCCTCTATTTTCTTATTTACTCAATAATAGAGTTTCATTTTACTTTCTTTGTTATTGGGCCCAATAGCCAATAAAGCCCACAAAATAAACATCAAGGCTATTGTAAACATAATCCATTTATTCAAAACAAATCATATCATTATTTTTTCCAATATCTTTAATATGAGAAATTACATTTCTCACCAAATGAACCTAAAAGTTGGGGTGTAACATCCTTCCCCTCTTATATGAATTTTTCCCTCAAAATTCCACCAAACAAACAAACAACTCAAGATAAGCCTTTCATATGTCCATCACAGCTTCCATGTGGTCTTACCCTTTCCATGGTGCTTCCCAAGAACTTTTATCATCTCATATTCTTCCATCTAAGTTCTTTCTTACCTTGGTATATCATACCCTTATAGGTAACTCAGAACATTTCAACTTCTCAAAAGCTGATTTGGTTTACGGCTCAACACATGGTCGGGTATCTCATATAGTGCTCTAGAACAGACTTATGGAACACATTATACATCATGTTATCCTGAGGGGTAAGGCTAAACACAACCTTCTCCACCAATCCATCTCAAATGGACCCATATATTGGGGACTCAACTTTCTCAATTGTAGCTCAGAAGGGTTGGACTTTTACATTATATTCTCCCATAGTGAACTACATGTCAGTCTTCTTTGCATCAGCTTGTGACTCATGTCACCACTGGGCTCTCTCTTAGCCATTGCATGATCAAAGTGACTTTATCTGCACACATTGTGGTTCTTTTCTGACCTTCGCGAGGCCTCCTTCACCAACATCATCTTAATGAAGTGGTGACCGACACAACCTCCCTATAGAACTTCTTGCATCCCGATAAAGGCTATGGTGGTTAACATCACATCTTAAGAATTGCCTCTTTGTATCACCCTAAACAAGCACACTTGCTCTGATCAGACCCTCTAGTCTGGATCATACTAACCATTAGTTAGGGGTGATAAACTATACTACCATCGAGTTCTTCATGTATCTGCTTCCACCTCATGGAAGTGAACCCTTAGGTCATACTCAAGAACTTTTGAACTTGCATCATGGTGTAGTTGATCCATCTTTCTCTCTTAAGTAGTTCAACTGAATCTGTCCCTTGACAATACTCTTCCTTTCTCATGTCATCTAGGTAAGGCGATCTACCATAACCCATATTGAATCTCGACCTTCCTTGGTCCAGGGGAGACTCACAACATCCACAATGAAGAACTCCCATTCCCTCTCGGGAACTCTTTATACTTTATATCCATGTACTGGGTTACAAGTGTCCATCCTTCGCCTCCTAGCTTGCATGGCCACATGCTACATGCAACTTTGTTTTAAGCATCCAAAGTGCCACCATCACTTACAATCTTTGTAGTTTCACGGAGTTTGGTGTTCTTAAAACCATGATCTCTTGTATGTCATGATTCCTCAAGGTCAATTCCTCAAAAACACTAAACCACTCTCAAATGGGTTTTAACACTTTCCTTTCCAAAGAAGTGTATTTGAGGTTCTATCACCATCCCTTCATTATATCAAGGACTAAACTGGCTAACCAAACAACCATTAACTTGTTCAACCTATCTTGTTACATCTGTGTGTTAGTCAAAACACATCCTCTTTCCAAACATAGGGTTAGTGGAACAACTTCAACTTCTTCTAGCCTCTAGCTAAACTAGGCAGCTATATCTCAACCAGAGCATTCATTACCACTTCTCATCCTCAGGTGTTAGGTAACATACACCTCCATGTATTATACTTATCATCTCATCTCAAACTCTAAGTTGGCTTCATCGAGAAGCTCTGAGCTCATCCTCATTGTGATCAAAGTCAACCTTGGTTAACTTGTAAATTCCACATAGCTCCTGATAAAACATCCTCATAAGTTGACTACACTACTTTCTCTTAGTGTTTGTAAACCATCCATGTATCATTCACTCCACCAAGGTATGTTATCATCTCTGTCCTCATACCTTGTAGCAACGTTCCAACTCACATCATCTTCTATCCTTGGTGTATGGCATGCATATTGTCCCATCTCTCCCTCCTATAACAAGAGGAAATAAGCATTTGGCGGTCGTCCAAACACAAAGTTCTTCCTGTTCCAAGAGTAGGGATGATACATCCCACATCGCCAGTACACTTTCAATTCTAAGTTGAAACGTGCAACTTATGTCTCTACATCACAAGCATCATGATATCAAAGTTACTTCCATGGAAAACTAGTCTCGAACCTACTTCGGTTTACACATAATCATGATATCATTATTTGTTCTAGTATCTTTAATATGAGAATTTACATTTCTCACCAAATGAACCCAAATTCTTCGCATCATGATATCATTATTTGTTCTAGTATCTTTAATATGAGAAATTACATTTCTCACCAAATGAACCCAAAAGTTGGGGTTGCAACATCCTTCCCCTCTTACAGGAATTTTGCCCTCAAAATTCCACCAAGCAAACAAACAACTCAGGATAAGCCTTTCATATGTCCATCATGGCTTCCATGTGGTCTTACCCTTTTCATGGTGCTTCCCAAGAACCTTTATCATCTCATATTCTTCCATCTGAGTTATTTCTTACCTTGGTATATCATACCCTCATAGGTAACTCAGGACATTTCAGCTTCTCAAAAGCTGATTTGGTTCAGGGCTCATCACATGGCTTGGGTACCTCACATAGTGCTCTAGATCGGACTTATGGAACACATTATAGATCATGTTATCCTGAGGGGTAATGCTAAACACAACCTTCTCCACCAATCCATCTCAAATGGACCCATATATCGGGGACTCAACTTTCTCAATTGTAGCTCAGAGGGGTCAGATGTTCACATTATATTCTCCCACAGTGAACTGCATGTCAGTCTTCTTTGCATCAGCTTGTGACTCATGTCACCACTGGGCTCTCTCTTAGCCATTGCACGATCAAAGTGACTTCATCTGCACACATTGTGGTTCTTTTCTGACCTTCATGATGCCTCCTTCAACAACATCATCTTAATGAAGTGGTGACCGATACAACCTCCCTATAGAACTTCTTGCATCCCAATAAAGGCTATGGTGGTTAACATCACATCTTAAGAACTGTCTCTTTGTATCACCCTTAACAAGCACACTTGCTCTCATCAGACCCTCAAGTCTAGATCATACTAACCATTAGTTAGGGGTGATAAACTATACTACCATCGAGTTCTTCATGTATCTACTTCCACCTCATGGAAGTGAACCCTTAGGTCATACTCAAGAACTTTTGAACTTGCATCATGGTGTAGTTGAACCATCTTTCTCTCTTAAGTAGTTCAACCAAATCTATCCCTTGACAATACTCTTCCTTTCTCATGTCATCTAGGTAAGGTGATCTACCATAACCCATATTGGATCTCGACCTTCCTTGGTCTAGGGGAGACTCACAAAATCCACAGTGAAGAACTCACATTCCCTATTGGGAACTCTTTATACTTTATATCCATTTACTGGGTTACTGGTGTTCGTACTTCGCCTCCTAGCTTGCATGGCCACATGATACATGCAACTTTATTTTAAGCATCCAAAGTGCCACCATCACTTACAATCCTTGTAGTTTCACGGTGTTTGGTGATCTTAAAACCATGATCTCTTGTATGTCATGATTCCTCAAGGTCGATTCCTCAAAAACACTAAACCACTCTCAATAGGGTTTTATCACTTTCCTTTCCAAAGAAGTGTATCTAAGGTTCTATCACCATTCCTTCATTATATCAAGGACGAAACTGGATAACCAATCAACCATTAACTTGTTCAACCTATCTTGTTACATCTGTGTGTTAGCCAAAACACATCCTCTTTCCAAACTTATGGTTAGTCGAACAACTTCAACTTCTTCTAGCCTCTAGCTAAACTAGGAAACTATATCTCAACCAGAGCATTTGTTACCACTTCTCATCCTCAGGTGTTAGGTAACATACACCTCCATGTATTATACTTATCATCTCATCTCAAACTCTAAGTTGGTCTTCATCGAGAAGCTCTGAGCTCATCCTCATTGTGATCAAACTCAACCTTGGTTAACATGAGAATTCCACATAGCTCCTGATAAAACATCCTCATAAACTGACTACACTACTTTCTCTTAGTGTTTGTAAACCATCCATGTATCATTCACTCCACCAAGGTATGTTATCATCTCTGTCCTCATACCTTACAGCAACGTTCCAACTCGCATCATCTTTTATCCTTGGTGTATGGCATGCGTACTGTCCCATCTCTCCCTCCCATAACAAGAGGAAATAAGCATTTGGAGGCCATCCAAGCACATAGTTCTTCCTATTCCAAGAGTTGAAACATGCATCTTATATCTCTACATCCCACATTGCCAGTACACTTTCAATTCTAAGTTGAAACGTGCAACTTATGTCTCTATATCACAAGCATAATGATATCAAAGTTACTTCCATGGAAAACTAGTCGCAAACCTACTTGGGTTTACACATAATCCTTGGTCATCACCTCTAGGTCTATAGGGTGCCGACACTTTTGGGGTCATCCCTCTTCCCTTACGCATCCAGAGAGTTCCCTACTCATCTGCCCTTTAGGTACCATGAGATCATGAAGGTGATCAATCTCCTAACCCATGGCCCTCAGACAATGATAGTTGTTACCTCCAGACCCTATGGTCATGTGCAACTAGGGAATTAGACAACTCCTACTTCCATCAGTATTATCCCTACCTGAACCTAGGATAGACTTAGGATTTTGTTATAGTACATGTTCAACTTAGAACCTTACCCAAGCCTCCATCATCTCTCTCTGCATTCATGGGCCTACTTTCATCCCTTCATAGGGGTCATGGTGACCTGTCTTCCTTGGTCAGGCCCCATACCGGTTACCTACATGGTAACACCCCGACATGCAGATAAAGATGGTTATCTATGGGTCTATAGGTTCATTCTCATGCCATGTACTCTTTACTTAGCTTCTCAAGGTCCTATGAGACCTCTTTAGGTTACCTCGAAGCCAACAAAACTGATATACACCCTTCGAACGGGTCCCGCTCCCAGGATGGGAGGAAACTACAACTCTTGACAACAAGGTCACAACCGTCCCTAGGGTTTACATTCACATGAGCATGCTTAGCCCTAGAAAGCTACTAAGGTACAAGCAGACACCTACGAAACCATCCTAGGTTATACTTGTTTTCATCCACAACATTAGATCAACTTAGTCATGAAGGGTTCATCAAACATACCCTTAACTTAAGGGGTTTCCTTTACCTCTACACATGAGGAGTATCATGCTCGAAACTATAGAGACTCAAATCTCATCATGAGCATCGGAAACACTGCTTCCCCTCTTAGGCCTAGGAACCCTAGGTTCTCCTTTGGATATCCAACTACATGCCCGATCTCTTAACCACGAATCAAGCATGTCCAAGGTATATCATGTACTCCCATGATCCTTTTATATGAGCAATACCTCAGAGTCGAGTCCTCCTCAAGGACATTTAACTAGGTATAAAACTTCACCACAGGTTACTTAAACCTCCTCAGGGTCTAAGGCACTCTTTATATCATCCAGCAGGTAGTCACTAATACCATAGGTACCAGAAGCATCATCCTCTCTCCAGGATTTCTTTCCTCTAAAGATAACCAAGATATCATCAGCCTCTAGGGGTCATGCATAAGGCAACCACTATCATCCACTTAGGTCGCATCATCCTCAACTTCCCACTGTTCCTCATAGCTCAGGGTTTTAGGCTTCCAACCTCCTTGTTGGATTCTTGCTTTCTCTCTCTAGAGCTAACTCCACATCCAACCATACTACTAGAGGTCCTCTCTCCATGAAGGCTCATGCTCACAAGCATACCCCTATAATGGGTGAAGTCTTTGCTCAACTCATGTTTGACTCAAGATTATCCATATCTCTTTATGCTTATCTCATAAGTCATCCATCGTGCCCTTCTGGAAAGGGGTTCAACCTACTACCATACCATTAACGTACTCTGGGTTCATGCTATCCCCTACTTGCATAAGCCATAGGGTTTCTATAGGTCCTTCACTAACCTCATCAATGAAGGAGCTATCCTTCACTCTAACATGCCCGACCCTTTCCACGATTGGGTTACCAAAGGTACTAGGTCATCTAACCTCTCATGGCTCATGTGGCATCCCCAGGTGTGTCCATCCAAACACCCAGTCAACCATGACATCTAACTTACCATGTCATCTCTCTTTCTAACCTCCACTTAGGGTTAGGGTTAACATCATCCTCAAAGGATGTTCTAGGTCTCTACTTTTAATGGAGGTCTTTACCTCCAAGACTAACTCTCTCTACTCATCCTCCAGCCAATGAGGTCTATCCTCAGGTCTCTCCCGAGGGCAAAGACAACTCGTGCCATACGACCTAAGTAGGTATCTATACCTTTACGCTTACTCTATTAAGCTTATGTCCATGACATCTTATTTACATGTTTTTCATTAATTTGGTGGAGGATTCCTTAATCCTTATCAACCTTACCCATACCTCAAGAGGGTGAGGACAAGCGAGAAAACCCCAATCCTTAAGGTCCTTAACAGAATTTGAGTTGAGAAGGGAAGAACAAGATGAGAGGGTCCTATAGGTATCTTATTTCGAATCATACCCTAAGACTTTGGCCAGGCAGTCACATGGATCTGGGAGTCCTCGTATTCTGACTAGCGGTGTGGAGGAAAATATTGCAAGCCCCCAGTCGTGATCCTTTTCTAGACACCTTTGTCTTTCAGATAATCCTTTAATAACTCCCTTAGGTTCTAAAGAATTTGTAAAATTTAATAATTATTAAAGATTAAGTGAGGAACCTACGCTCTGATACCAATTGTAACGACCCTACCTCTCGGTAACCCCCAATTAAGGGAGACCTGAAGGTCAGAGCCATTATTCAATTAACAGGATCAAAGGTTCGACAAATAATCAATAATGATTATGAAATTCTACTAACTAACTGGAATTTGGTATGCAATTAAAACTTTACTTACCTTTGAAAACTTTGGAAATCTATCTATCCAGAGCTTGAATTATTCTATCTAATCCTCCTTGCACTTTATTTCTTATTTCCACAATGTGTCACTTTACTGTTTGTTCTTTCAATTGTTGTTCCTAAAACGCCGACAAAGAAAACATCGGTCTGTATATCAAAATATACTGGTATGTGGGAGCAACCAAAATCTTGCAAATGTGGCTAACAATTTAATAATCACAATCAAATTAATTAACAAGCCAATTTACACTTTTCAGTATGACATTCTCCATTGCTTTTGCCCTAACCATGGCATACTCACCTTAGGGTTTCCTTTGCCAATGACTTAAGGCCAACTTCTCAATCCTGAGCTTGGTGCCTGGGGGTCACCACTAATGGTGCCCACTAGTCATGTAATATCATAGGCCACCTTCTCATTCCCGAGCTTGGTTCCTGGGGTCACCACTCAAGGTGTCCATTGGTCTACCCATCTGGGCCTGACCTTTGGCATCATCCATCAGTGTGGCATGTAAGTGCAAGAATCCATACTTCTATTATTAATGTGATAATCATAGTGACTTTATGGTTTGCAAGTATGAACATCCAAACTGATAATTTGCATTCAATACGAGGAAACATTCAAAAAACCCTCGAGAAACTAATATGGTTATTCATAATTAACCACATACCTGATCTGACGATTTGAATAGAAATATCCATGCAAACAAGAATCCAAGCAAACAAGCATTTTCAACAAGATCCTGAAATAATCACGTAATTCCCTTTTTATTATTCATGTCATAAAGATCCATTAAACCTAACTCACTTCCTAGGGTTTCTAATTCACTTTTAGGGTTTCTATTGCAATTAGGGTTTCCCTTCATCTTTTACTATTTTAAACCCTATTTTAACGCAATTGATCACAAACCCTAATTATTTCCACATCTAATCCTCAATTTCAGATTAAAGGCATAATTAACCATTAATTAAGTTCATTAAGCTTCTTTTACATTAAATCTACTATTTTTATCCCTTTAATCCATGATAAGATCATTATACACATTTATCATCAATTCATAGTTCAGTATGGTCCAATTCACATATGAACTCGACTTGCCATTAATTCCACCTTTTATTCATGAGAAAACCCTAATTACTACATTTAGGGTATTTATCCACAAATTAGGAACTTTACTGCTCGAAATAGCTTATAACCATGAAAACTCAGTTTGATACATGAAATCAAATAATTAAAGCCATTAATAGTTCTAATTACCAACATTAGGGTTTCAAGGCCCATTAAAGCCTACTTCTGCACATAAATTCTAAATTAAGTGAATTATGTGAAAAGTTCATCCTTTTTGTTCCTAATGTCCCTTTTTATCATTAACATGTTAATATCAACTTTAACCATCAATTAAACCCTACTAATCACATTAATCATATTATAATAGGGTTTCTTAATGACTATTACACTAAAGTTAACAACTTCCATTACTTTTCGAATTGCAAGCAGAATCACGATTTAATTATATTTTTAATGGATTCCACTTGTTTTTCTGAGCAAAATGCATGCATATAGTGCATCTATCCGAGCTACGGTTGAGGAGATACGAATTTAATGAAATTCACTTACTCTAGGCCAATCGGAGGCTGCCACGTAGGCCTTGCCATGCAACGACGCTTGGTTGCATTGGGAAACATAACGAAATTCCATTTTTACCCCCGCATAAGTCATTGCTTCTTCTTTCCTCAGAGGGGTAGAATCTTCCAACGTTACCCTTGCTTCTTCTTCCTTGCGCGAACTCCAGGCTGCCGCCCTAGCCGGCGATTGGCAGAGTTCCGCGGCTGCATCCCACCACCTCAGGGCTCGGATCACGCTAGAACTTCCTTCCTTGCCTCCGTCCTCCCTTACCAGAGATGAAGGTGCCCTGTTATGTGTCCAGGATGACCGGAACTAGACCCCATGAGTCCACATCTCACGGCTGAGATGTAGCCATGCTGCAGGTGTGCCGGAAGTGATGTGCGAGGTTGGGGCATGAGGGAATGATCCGATCATTCACAGGTCATCAGGGAACATCGAGCCTTCCTTACGATGGTTCCATATCTCCCCATTGATTCAAAGAAAACACCACTCAGTGTTAGGGTTTAGACAAAGGAGAAGAAGAAAAAGAAGGAAGAAAGGATATGTGCAACTCCTCAGAACTCGTCCCTGAGCTCTACCCCTTTTATAGGGGAGGGTTTTAGCACCCCAAGATGTGCATCCATCAAGATGCAAGATCTTTTCCCAATAGGAATCAAATTCCTTCTTGGAGAAGAAATTCTTCTCTCTCCTATTTACCTTCTTGATATACTTTATTGCATGGATAGTTAGAAATATGAAAATTCTTTGTCTTATACTCTTTATTCATGCCTTTTAATTCATTTGCCTCAAAATTATATTTTCCTTAAGTAGGAAATACTTCCCTTTTTAAAATACCGTGAAATTCATGTATTATGCATCCCATTATCCTATTATTTTGCTAATTTTGGTATTTTCTCTTTCTTTTCTCTTTATTGGGACTCCTTGGAACCAAGCAACTTCATTATTCTGAAATCCTCTTTATTGGATATTCATTATCCTTCTAGATGCATCTGAATGCATTATTCTTTATTATCTCTCATTATCATATTTATTTCTTATTAAAATAGCTCTTTTTGAGGATTTCTCTTTATTTCTCTTTTATTTTACTCATTGGTATTCGTTTTATCATTAGGAATCCTTGGGATATGAAATTCCACTAAGGATAACCAAATTATACCTCATTTCACTTATTTTCCACATTTTATCAATGATTTCAATTTCTTTCTTAATAAAGAAATACTTATTTGATCTTTTCTTTTATTATTGCCTTTTCTTCGCAATCTTGGATTCCTTGGCACCCAAGGAACCTAAAGGCACGAAATCCATCCTTGGATTACATTCTTTTGCCTTCTAGAGGTTTCCACATCTTTCTTTCCTCTAGTTTCTTATTTACTCAATAATAGAGTTTCTTTTGTCCTTTCTTTGTTATTGGGCCCAATAGCCAATAAAGCCCACAAAAAAAACATCAAGGCTATTGTAAACATAATACATTTATTCAAAACAAATTATATCATTATTTGTTCCAAAATCTTTAATATGAGAAATTACATTTCTCACCAAATGAACCCAAAAGTTGGGGTTGTAACATGGACCCGAGTTCACGAGTCATTTTTGGGAACAATTGCATAAAGTGTTGGGAACGCAGCTGTGGTTCAGTATCGCTTTCCACCCATAGACAGATGGACAGTCTAAAAGGACTATTATGACTTTGGAGGATCTTCTCTGAGCTTGTGTTTTGCAATTCCTAGGCAGTTGGGATGTGCATCTCAGTTTGATAGAGTTCGCCTACAACAATAGTTACCAGCAGAGCATCGACATTGCTCCTTATGAGGCTTTATATGGCAGGAAGTGCATATCTCCTTTGTGTTGGTATGAGTCTGGCGAGTATCTACTTTTGGGTCATGAGTTAGTGTAGCAGACAACAGAAAAGATCAAAGTGATACAGCAATAGTTGAAAATGGAATAGGACAGATAGAAGTCGTATGCAGATAATCACCGATGACCTCTAGAGTTCCATGTGGGAGACAAGGTGTATCTCAAAATCTCACCATGGAAAGGCGTGCTGAGGTTTGGGTGGAAAGGAAAGTTGGCACCCATGTATATGGGGCCATATCCAGTAGTAGCACGTGTTGGCAATGTAGCTTACAAGTTAGAACTACCGCCAGAGTTACACATGTTACATCTGGTGTTCCATGTCAGTATGCTAAAGAAAAGTCATCCAGGCACAGGGAAAATGATACAACTAGTGGAGGTTGAGCTCAGTGAAGATGTGACCTATGAGGAAGTTCCAGTGATGATTTATGACAAAAGAGTAAAGAAGTTGAAAAGGAAAGACGTGGTGCTTGTGAATGTTCTTTGGCATCATCGTGGCATTGAGAAAGCCACGTGGGAGCTTGAGGAGGAAGTATCCCTTACTTTTCTCTTCAGATTCGGGGCGCAAAATTCCTTTGTAGAGGTTTATGGCTTGTAAGGACCCAGACCTTCATTTTGGCCTTACCCTATTTGCTTTGCCTAAACCTTGTGTTTAGATGCTTGCTAATCACCTTAAATGGTGATTAGGGTTGTTTGTGCTTTGTTGAGAGTAGGAGGTGCAACTTGCAATTTACCCAAGTTTTAGGGTTGGTGTGCAAGTTTGTCACCTTAAGAGATGTTTCTCCCTCTCCTTGCATCCTCTAGGATTGAGAGGATGGGTTGGGCTCATTGCTTGAGTTGCCTTGGGCTTTGTTTTGCCTTGTTGAGCCTTGTTTGGGCTTTTCCTTGCTTTGTTGGGCCTTGTGTCGGGCATGCCCTAGGTGTATCAGCCAAGCTTGAGTGTGTCGACCTTGGTGTGTTGGCCATGGTGTATCGACCAAGGAGGGTGTTGGTGGGTGTGTCGGTTTTCCATGATGAATGACACACACCCCACCACCTAGCATCGTTTGTGCACCTCCCCCCCCTATTGACACTTGGTTCTTGTTGCTTGCATATGGCAAAAAGCTTTGGACATGTGGTGGTGGCGAGCTAGTAGGTGGCTTTTCCCCATGGACAAGTGTCCCTAGGTTGGGCGATGTTGGTTGTTTACACTAACGAGTTTCAATAAAAAAAAAGGATAGTTTACTCAACTTAACCAAACTCCGCAAGTATACGGAGGTAGTATAGTCAAGGTCGAACACAAGGAGCTTAGCTAACTTAATTGCGCACAACAGTACTAAAGTTCAACAATCTAGACCGATATTAAAGAGTAGAGAAGATTTATCCAAAAGCATAAAATTCAAATTTTTACTACAGGAAATTTTGATTCTAACTAGAAAGAAAAAACCACAAAAAGAAGTTCGATTTCAGAATGATTAGGAATCTTGGACATTAGGATTTCATTCACATATCATACCAATCAAGGGAACACAATAATTTAAACATACAAAAGTTCATGTTTCAAGGAAAAGTTGTGTTACATTTCACCTCCCGGTGTAAATGCAACGATCATAACTCAAAACAACACTCTCGTGTATGCATTTCATTTTTTATCACAAACAGTTCCTCAACTCATCCCTCTCTACTCTCGTAGAAGAGGAAGAGTTGCCAAGAAGAGCACCTCTATACATTCCTGCTTATCTTCTCAGATCAAGCAAGAAGGCAGAAAATATGCACATAAGATGGCCAACAATACATGCAAGAAAAAGAGTAAACCGACACTTTCATGGTTACGAAACAAGAAACAAATGTATTTAGTACGAAATTACTTGTTCCATACATGCTATGACATGGGAGCTACTCTCCCATGCCTAAGAAAAAGGAGTCTACTCGTCCATAATGATGTACAACAGATTTGCTATAGAAATTTCGGTTCTAGACATGGTTTAGAAAGAAAAAGACAAAGAGAACTGAAGATGTAACCACAAGAAGCAAGAATTCCATCTTGAGGACGAAATTTCCCTTCTTTAGCTGCTCCAAGATGAACTAGCTCCTCTCCCAAGAAGCTGCTCGGAGTTGGGGAAGCCTGGCTTCACCTTGAAGAAGATAACAGAGAAGTGGAGAAGAAGAAATCGTCTCCTTATGCAAGAAACCACATTGGATCCCTCCAAATTCGCCTTCCTCTACTCTCCTCTGGCTTTGGGACAAGAGAAACTCTTCAAATGACCGAACGTAATTGTCCCTTGCCTTCCCTCCTTGTTTTAAAATCAAATTCTTAATTTTCGTATTTCTGAAACTGCCAGGTGCACACCATGCACCTGCAGTGCAGTTTGCATTGGGCTGATCCGTGCACGGCGCACATTGAGGTTATGCACGCCATGCGACTTTCCAAAACATTTCTTTAATAGCTTGCGTTCCAGGTGCACGCCGTGCACTGGTGTGCACATCGTGCGTTCGTCCTTCTATGTGTGCGTTTTCTCTTTGCATGTCGTGCATTCTTTTGGCTGAACGAACTGATTTTTCTCTGTAAAGGTGCACGTCGTGCATTTTGACTTGCACGCTGTGCATTCTACTATTTGAGCGATCCAGTCTTTCTCTGGAATGGTGCACGTCGTGTGTCTGACTTGCACGCCGTGTATTCTGCTGTTTCAGCAGAAATAACATCCGAATTCAGTTCTTTTTGTGGCAAATCTGAAATACAAGTTATGGGATAAGTAGAATAACAAAAAGATGGCAAAAGTAATATGAAAAGAGGCTGAATTATATCAGAATGAACCAAATTTGTGTGTGATAACATATGAAAAGATGATATGTAATTCACACAACAAATCCCCCTAAGCTTGAACTATTGCTTGTCCTCAAGCAAAAAGGAACATGGCTATATTTAAGTTGGAAAAATTTGTTCATGCATGAATGAAATGAAAAGAGAATATGCATTTAGATCAGTCAACTATGTACTCTGTGTTTGTGTTCATCGTTATCATCTCAAATTTTTCAACATCTTAGATAGAATATGAAGTTCAACACAGTTGGTTTCCAATCAAGCGAAAAGTTCAACAAGACAACACTAAGTAGAGTTTGGATAAACAAGCCAGACAGTCAGTGCATGTACATTACAAACTTTCAGCTAGTATGGATATAAGATGAACAAAACGATGTTAACATTAACAAACTTAGCTGCACTCTTTTTCATATGGATATGATGATGAGATTTTTCGCTTTCCGACATTCGGCTGCTAATTTAGGCTTATACTCACAAGGAATGTCGGTTGGGGTGTTGTTTTTACCCTCTTTTGATTTTTCATATCACCTAACCATCGTTGCCAGATCGGACTCACACTAGGCTAGCATAATATGTGGGCCATATGCCATCTTTTATTGGGTGATGATAAATTATTGAGTGTGCAACACCAAAGACTCAACTAAAAAGTTAAAGTTAGAAAGATTTTGATCATTCTTTAGAAATTTTTTCATTGAAAAGTCGATTTGCTAATGGACTAAAAGTTTGGCAAGAATATCCCATATTCTAAAAAATGTTGCAAGTTAATTCTTCCACAAGAATTTGAAACCATTACATGTATTGAGTAGTCCAAGATGTAAAAATTTGAGATATCAAACTACAAACACAAATCACATCAAAGTACATGGGAAAATTCAATTTCCATTTCATTCAAACATGCTCTTAATTTTGTTCTCTTAAATATAGCCAAAACATGTGGAGGACAGAAAAATTCAGCATGCTAGAGGGGGGGTCATTTTTAATAAGATAGTCTCAAATCATATAGATATTGCCATCATGGAAAAGAACATGGAATAAAATGGAAAAAAAAATGGAGAAACAACTGACACTACTGACTCAAAAAAAAGAAAATGTTGAATGACTACCACTACTGGCTGGTTGTGCCCCCCCCTAAGCTTGAAATCAGCAGTGTCCTCACTGCTTCAATCGAACTTATGGAGTTCACAACCAGATGCATGTCATGAAGAAATCAGAAAAAAGGATCTGCCGCCTCCCTGCTCAGGGAAGAACTGATTGATGATGTCAGGGATGTCCATCGGCATGGCAGATGAGTCTGGTTGTTGTTGTTGCTCCTACTATGGTTGTTGCTGGGGGAAATCGTGCTCTGGAGCTTCTGGAACTGCAGTCTCCTGGCGGGGAGGAGTCTGAAAAGACTGTGTTGCAGGGTAGTGGCCTTGTTAGATGTGCCACACATCCATCCTGTTGACCATGTCATACATAGTAGCGTATTGTGCACTCAAATGGTCAAATCGGGTGTCGTACAACACACCCATCTGGTCAAGGTGGGTGTCTAGGTGTTCAAATCTCCACTGTACGTAGCCGTAAAGGAGTTGCACGTCCAACATTGTCCATATGTACTCTGTCTGAGTACTAGTGGACGGTGGCAGAGTAGGGGCTGCTGGAGTAGGCCCTAGTGTAGAGCTATTGGCACCCCGGGTGGGTGTCTCCTCGTCATTCTCTAGTTGTAGCTCTACCTTCCAGGTAGCCTTGTTCTTGATGTCATTCCGACCTGCATCGGGGATGGTTATGAACAACTTCTTTGTGATAAAAACCTTGAACTTAGATGTGCTATTGCCATGTCTGGAGATCAGACCACAAGAGATGAGGTAGTTGATATCAACAAGGTTCTTCCCTAGTGTAGGTTCTAGGGAACCCAAATCTAAACCCAACTGCATTGCAAGGATGCTTATTAGCCCGCCACACATAATGTCACATGCCTCCCTTTTCTTTTGCTTTTTTGTGTCAAGAAGCTTATTGATAATGTAGTAGCCAGAACTTATTTGCTCATTGTTCACCAAGCACCATAAGAAGAATCGATGAGCCTTTCCCACTACACCTTGTGTTTCATTCTTGGCAAAGGGTCATGTGCTAAGAAGACGATGAATAACTCAAAAAACTGGATTGTGGATGCTAGAAGATCGAGCATTCCTTTCTCTATGCACTGTTTCAGATGTGATCTCAGACCAGAACAAATCGCTATTGAAAGCAGGAGGATAATCAGTGTAACCGCCGAAATTGCATTTAAGTAAAACAGAAAACCGCTGAAGATCCATATTAAAAGGTTTGTCCAAAAGTCGAAAACAGGTTTTCTGATAAGGTGTGTTGTGGTGATGTGGGTCATTCTTAGCCTTGAAAGTAGTGAGAAACTCGTAGACAAGGCGGGGATAGGTCTTAGCAACTCGGGTGCAGAGGTTGTGTAAACCCAAAAACGGTAAATGATCGACTACCTCATTTTTTAAACCCAATTTGGTACGGGCTTCATTGCACATGTAGCGGGAGGGCAAAACATGCCTTGTGATGAGGAACTAGTAGTCGGCATCTTCCTCAGGCTTAACCCTGAATTGAGTTGATGGTATAAATGACGCAGGTGCTGGAGTGGAAGATCTTTCTTGAGTTGTGGGAGGTGCAGCAGATGAGGAATATATTCCATGGCGTCATCCTGACTTCTGCTTGATCGGTGCCATTCAATCTGCAATGGTGCACTGTGTGTCTTGATGATGCACAGTGTGCAACTGCACTGTTCGTCTTCTTCCGACAGCTAAACGCACAATGTGCAAAGTGAGTGCACGACGTGCACTTGTAGATTTGGGGAAAATTGGAAATCTGTACAGACTGCTGTGATTTTGGCCAAGGTGGTTGCTGCTAGATCGATGGAGAAGAAACGGCGGCTGCTTCACGGCAGCAAGGTGGCCAAATGCGGACGGGGCTCCTTCTTGCTGTTAGACGGAGAAGCGTTGTTGTGAGCTGTTGCTGCATCGTCGGAGCTTCTTCTTCGTTAGGACGGTGGCGACGAGGTGGCTAGCGGCTGGGCTACAGACGCTGCTGTTGTTGTGACCGAGCTGGTAGGAGACGGTACAGCTGCGTATGTTGACGTAGCCGTGAAGGCGGAGGAGACGGTGCACGGCTTGAGGCAAGGTAGTCGGCGGCTCACAGAACGGCGGTTGGATGCTGGAATGCCGAGATGGAGAAGAACACAGCGGTGGTAGTGGGATGCCTGTGGAGTGGCGGAAATGGAGAAGAGAACCTGCGCACGACTTTAGGATGCACGGTCGCAGAACGGAAATCGGTGGCGGTATGTAGATGGAAGAAGAAGAAAGAGGCATGCACAGCTGCTGGAACGATGTGTGTTTTCTCTGGCTCCGGTGGCGGCGGCTCGCACGGCTGCTAGGGTTGGGGTGCACGACTGATAGGGTTGGAGTGATTAGGTCATGCACTCTGACCCTTTTTGTTTAAATTTTATGAGTAAGTGCACGGCGTGCATTTGAACTGCACGTCATGCACTTCTCTGAAGTTTGTTTTTAAAGTTCTCCCTTATGTCTAGGTGCACGACGTGCGTTTTGGAAATGCACATCGTGCAAGTTTCCAAAAAGTTCACATAATTCCATCGCCTAGGTGCACGTCGTGCGTTTTGTATGTGCACACCGTGTGAGTTTCCAGAAGATTTTGAGAAATAGTCGAAGACCACATACACGGCGTGCAGGTTTAAAATGCACGACGTGCACATTTCCAGAGAGTTTCTGAGATTTTTATTTCCCAGGTGCACGTCGTACATTTTGTATGTGCACGCCGTGTGAATTTCCAGAAGATTTTGAGAAATAGTTGAAGACAAGATACACGGCGTGCAGGTTTAAAATGCATGATGTGCACGTTTCCAGAGAGTTGCCGAGATTTTTATTTCCTAGGTGCATGTTGTGCACGTTGATAATGCATGGCGTGTCAGTTTCCAAAAAAATTCTAGGTCTTAAAAACTGCAGTTGCACGTCGTGCATATCAATAACGCACATCGTGTGAGTTTCCAAAAACTTTTATGCAGTTGTCGCATACCAGGTGCACAACATGCACTGACGATATGCACACCGTGTCAGTTTCCAGAACATCTTTATGTTGTATTTTGTATTGAAGTGCACGCCGTGTCTTCCGAAGACACGACGTGCACTTTGTGAGTTCTGCAGAAAATTGCAGTCTGTCAGCAGTAAACTGTGACGGATAGAATAGAAATCAAGTCTAGATTATTACATTCATCCATGACAGGCTTATTTATGCAATTAAAGAGTGTTTTTTACTCGAAAAACTAAAAAGAAATCTATTCTAAAGTGGGGTCAACTCCCATGAGGTCCTCCATTTAGAGTCTGGAGTACGACTCTTCTAAAACTTCAGGCATCTTGGAGGGAGCAAGAAGCTCCTTTCTCCACTTCTTCTCTGCAAGAGTAGTGTTTGCAACATTGTCCATTGACTTTGAAGGTTCCATCTTTGCCTTGGAGTTCTACAACTCCATATGGAAAAATATTTAACACTAGGAATGGGCCGAACCACTTGGATTTCAACTTTCCTGGAAAAATCTTTAATCTAGAGTTGAATAACAATACTCTATCTCCTTCTTGGAAGTCTTTCCTATGAATTCACTACTACATAAATGTCTTATGAAGTCACTTTCCATGCATCGGTTATTAAATAAGAACCGACGCCTAAAACCTACATCGTCGGTTTACAACACAAACCAACATATATCGTATAGGAGTGGCCAAACACAGGTATCACTTTCTATTTAGTGTCAGTTCTAGAATAAACAACTGACGCCTAAAGTAGCCCGTGAAATACAATTTTTTCGATCAAAAAAAATTGTGCCAAAGTATCTGATACAATGTCGGTGTTTTACCTAATAAGCGACGTTGAATGAAGATAAAATTTGCGCCAAAAGTTACAATATGGGCGTCGGTTTTCTTAGAATAATCGACGCTGATAAGAGTGTGTGCGTCTGATGCGGCTTTTTGAATGCACTACAAATTCACTCGGAGTTTATATCCCCGAGCTTTTACCAAAACCAAGTGCAACAATACCACCCGCAAGCGGACGGATCTTATCGCAGTATAGTTAAGGATCGAACCCAAAGGACAACGTTTTTAAGAATCTTTGTCAGTTAGATCTAGCTCAAGTAAGACTGATATTTAGAACGATAGGTTGATTTGGGTTTGATTAAACTAATTGCAAGAAAGTAAATGCGGAATAAAAGATGGGTTTAGATCAATGGTATGGAATCGCTGGGATGGTACCGGGTTTGACCACCGCTACACACACAAACATACTCTATTGCAAACAAACCAGGCACGATATAACACTCCGAGTAGAGCTGCTGCGGAACCCCCCATACGGGCGTCAGGTCCGCGTAAGCGTCACCATAGGCAGCCGAGTTCTCATCGCCATCCGGATCATACGTCTTACGGCTCTGAAGATACAGAAATCCACGGAAGTTGTGAACCCCCCATACGGGCGTCAGGCGCACAGAAGTGTCACCGAAGGTTAGATGGCTCGTCCCCTCGTGGATCATACACTTACGACCTCGATGAAATCCCATCCTATTTCTAGTTTGGGAGTCAGCCGCGTTAACCAATAAACAAGCAGGAAGGTGATATGCGAGCAAACATCGACGTTTAGCAAGATGATACAAAATCCAACTAAGGTTGTGAACCCCCTATACAGGCGTCAGGCGCACAGAAGAGTCACCGAAGGCTAGATGGCTCGTCCCCTCATGGATCATACACTTACGACCTCAAGGAACCCATCGGAGGTTATCGTCAAGGGTCAAACATGCCAAACGACATTCCAACCCACGTCTTGAAGTTATCGCAACATAGGAACCCATGCATTGAAGTTATCGCAACATAGGGAGCACAAAGATGAAAACACGCACATAACCAACCTACAAGCTTAACGATAAACGACAAAATGAAGAGTTATATACATTGCCTTGGAAAGTTTAACAAAAGAACATGGTTTGCATGGGCAGCGGGGCTAGTCCCCGCACCCCACCGAAAGAGGACTACTCGCTCATGATACGAGATACAAGAAGGATAGGAGAGAAAGATAGATCCGCCATGAGCTCGGTGCAGAGGGTGGACGCAGCTCGGTGAAGAAGATGCGCTCCTTGCGCCATCTTCTTCCTCTTCTTGGCCTCCTTGGACGCAACACCAGTGGTAGATGGAGTGGAACTTGATCGGTGTTGTGCTCTGGCAGCCTTTCGGCGTCCGGAACCGATGCCTCGAAATGGGGACCCTGGGGGTCTATTTATAGTTTCAGATCTGATCCCAAACGGTTTGGATAAGTTGCTGGAAATATCTTCTCCAAACGGTTTGGAGACCGTTTGGGCGCCAAACGGTCTTGAGACCGTTTGGGCGCCAAACGGTCTTGAGACCGCTTGGGCACCAAACGGTCTTGAGACCGTTTGGGCATCAAACGGTTTGGAGGTCGTTTGAGTGCCAAATGGTCTTGCTTTGATCGGTCTTGGATTTGGCGTGGTCGCGCGGCTTTAGTTCTTCAATCGATCCTTGCGCTTGCATCGAACGGTCTTGGGACCGCGCGGGACCAAACGGTCTTGGGACCGTTTGGGACCAAACGGGCTTGGGACCGTTTGGGACCAAACGGCCTTGGGACCGTATGGGACCAAACGGTCTTGAGACCGCATGGGACCAAACGGTCTTGGGACCGCATGGGACCAAACGGTCTTGGGACCGCATGGGACCAAACGGTCTTGGGACCGCATGGGACCAAACGGCCGTATGGGACCAACCGGTCTTGAGACCGCATGGGACCAAACGGTCTTGAGACCGCATGGGACCAAACGGTCTTGGGACCGCATGGGACCAAACGGTCTTGAGACCGCATGGGACCAAACGGTCTTGAGACCGCATGGGACCAAACGGTCTTGAGACCGCGTGGACTTCTTGGGCAACTGGTTTCGTCTTGTTCTTTGTGTATTCCAGCAAACGGTCTTGAGACCGCATGGATCCAAACGGTCTTGAGACCGTTTGCATGGAGTTGCCTGCTACATCTGCATAAAATGAAAGATATTTAGTTAAAACCTTGATTATTGAATCACTGAGTAGTTTTGTGCATTATGATTCATATTAGGGTGAAAAGATGTGGAATAGATATTAAATTGTTCCAAAAAGGTAATTGAAAATCATGATGAGTATGCACTCATCAGCGTCGTCCCCGCCAAAAAAAATAGGGTAAAGGAATGTCCAATTGACGTCGATTGTCTTTTTATAACCGACACCTAATACTAAAGGTGTCGGTTGTTATGGATAACCGACGCCATTTAGTAACTTAATAGCCCCCATGCACAGCGAACTCTTCCCCCTTTCTCTTCTGTTTCATTGAGATCGATTTTGCTCCGACGATTCCCGACCCTTGTTGTGTCGCCGCCGCCTGCTACTGCGTCACCTGCCGCCTGCCTCCGCGCCGCCGCCTACTGCTACTGCAGCTGCTCACCACCGCCGCCGCCTGCCTGTCCTTCTCTGCTCGCCGTCAGCGCCCTCTCCTTCTCTGCTCAACGTCGACGCCTCTCCTTCTCTGCTCGCCTACCTCCGCGTCGTCTCTTGTCACTGGTGTGCTCATCGTTGCCTCCGTCTCCACGCTGCTACCAACAGTAGGCCCTCCTTTCTTCATCATTGGTTCTCATGCTCTTCTTATTCCTTCTCCCTCTCCTTACCAATAGCAACCACGGCCGTGTGGGCTGGCACGGCCGTGGCTGTGTTGGCCGACCACACGGTCGTGCTACCCAACACGGCCGTGTGGTTGGCCAACACAGCCACGGCCGTGCCAGCCCACACGACCGTGGTTGTTGTTGGTTATTACTCTTCTAAAATTATTCTTATATTGTTGAATCAGGTCAATGACCACACCTGCTATTGTGCCTAAATTATGCCATGTATGTTTGAACAAAGTGAATCTTATCACTCTAATTGTGAATTATTGCATGTTTGAAACGATTGAATTCTTGATTTATTATTTAATATTTCTCTAATTGTGAGTGATGCAATGTAAGTGAGCAAATACATGTAGTGTATATGTACTCATTAGCCTAGAAACCCGTCCAAAATTTATTCATTAGGAGTAAATCTTGGATAGTCCCCGGTTTGGGACTGTTCTTGAACACCTAATCTCACTTAGGATGTAAGTGTATAATGTGTATTGGGTTTTCAAGAAAATTTTAGTAGCATTTCTCCATTTGTTCTCTAAGTACATAAGTACTTGGAGAACAGTGGGGAAATGCTACAGAAATTTTCTTGAAAACCCAATACACATTATATACTTACTAGTGAGATTAGGTGTTCAAGAATGGGATAGGTGGTACACATTTATTGTATATAAGAATGACAACACATGTATTTGTTTTCCTAGTAACCCATCCAAGATTTACTCATTAGGAGTAAATCTTGGATAGTCCTCGATTTGGGACTGTTCTTGAACACCTAATCTCACTTAGGATGTAAGTGTATAATGTGTATTGGGTTTTTGAGAAATTTTTGGTAGCATTTCCCCGTTTGTTCTCTAAGTACATATGTACTTAGAGAACAACAGGGAAATGCTGCCGAAATTTTCTCGAAAACCCAATACACATTATACACTTACTAGTGAGATTAGGTGTTCAAGAATGAGATAGGTGGTAACATTTATTATATATAAGAATGACAACACATGTATTTGTTGGCCTCAAGTTTTAACCATGCAAAAACTCTAATCTGTTAACCCTAGACCCTAATATTGTTGTAATATATACTTGTTTTCTCTTTGATCATAGAATGGATAGATCATGGATGTCCATTCGCAATCACTACACCCTAGAGTTTATTTCTGGTCTTGACCAATTTATTAGATTTGCCAAGGAACATAGGAAACAACCTGGAGATAGGTTCTACTGTCCATGTAGGCATTGCAGTAACAACTTGAAAGTCAGCACTGGTGATGAAATCAAAAGTCATGTCATGTGCAATGAGATTATACAAGGCTATACAGAATGGCACTGTCATGGAGAGATTTCAAACCCGAAACCAGTGGATGTTGATAGCAGTGCTTGTGTAGAAAAAGAAATTTCCTACGATGACGTAGATGTGAATGAACCAGTTCCAGTAGACATCGTTGATGCGATGCTGGATAGTTGTGGCGTAAAGCACACTGATCCACCTCCCATTTTTAGAAACATTGTGCATGATGCTGAGATATCATTATACACAGGTTGTACTAAGTTTACGAAGCTTAGCACTGTGTTGAGATTGTATAAGCTGAAAGCTAACAATAGATGGAGCGACAAAAGCTTCACGTCATTGGTGTCTTTGTTGAAAGAAATGCTTCCTGAAGGAAACGAGCTTCCAATCTCAACATACCAGGTAAAGAAATTGTTGTTCCCAATGGGAATGGATGCCAAGAAGATACACGCATGCCCGAATGATTGTGTATTATTTCAAAAGGACTATGTGGATTTGAAAGATTGTCCAAAATGTGGTGTGTCACGGTATAAATTGACGACTTCGGGGGAGTCCAAAACTGGTTCTCCTGCCAAGGTGATGTGGTATCCACCTATAATATCACAGTTTCAATGCTTGCTTGCCAATCCGATAGATGCGAAGAATTTGAGGTGGCATGCAGATGTTAAGAAAAATAATGATGGGATCCTACGACATGCGTCTGATTCCTCACAGTGGAAGAAGATTGATCTATTGTACCCCGAATTTGGTGAAGAAGTCAGGAATCTAAGACTTGCACTTTGTACAGATGGGATGAATCCGTACGGGGACATTGAGTAGCCAACATAGCACTTGGCCAGTCATGCTTGTTATATACAATCTTCCTCCCTGGCTGTGTATGAAAAATAAGTACGTAATACTGTCGTTGTTGATATCGGGCCCTAAACAACCTGGAAATGACATCGATGTTTATCTTGAACCTCTGATTGATGACCTAAAGAAACTCTGGGGTGAAGGTGTGATGACCTATGATGCTTCACGAAGAGAGACATTTCATTTGCATGCTATGTTGTTTTGCACTATTAATGACTTTCCAGCATATGGGAATTTGTCTGGATATAGTGTCAAAGGAGCTAAAGTGTGTCCTGTATGTGAAGAGAACATTGATTCAACAAGACTAAAACATGGCGGTAAGACTGTATATCTCGGTCATCGAAGGTTTCTTACAAAATTCCATCTGTATTGTAGGAAGCGCAAAGCATTGAATGGATTGAATGAGGAACGGAGTGCACCTAAACCTATACCAGGGGAGGTTGTTTATGAAAGAGTAAAAGACTTTATCAAGGAATTTGGTAAGAGATCACAATGTACTATGGCCACACGGAGTGACAAATCTTTATTCAAGAAGAAGTCAATATTTTGGGATCTTCCTTATTGGAGTTCTTTGACAGTCAGACATTGTATCAATGGCATGCACGTTGAGAAAAATGTATGTGATAGTGTCATTGGTACTTTGTTGAATATACCAGGTAAGACTAAAGATGGGATAAAATCCAGACTGGACCTACGTGAAATGGGAATAAGGTCAAAAATAACAGAATTTCGTGAAATGGAAAATCGGAGAACATACTTACCTCCCTCTTGTTACACATTGTCTAGAAAGGAGAAGAAAGCTTTTTGTGAATGTTTGGTAAATGTTAAGGTGCCACAGGGTTACTCATACAACATCTGTAGATTGGTATCAATGAACGATCTGAAGTTGATAGGTCTTAAATCTCATGATTGTCACACTGTAATGCAGCAAATATTGCTTGTGGCAATTAGATCTATATTGCCGAAGCATGTAAGGTTTGCAATAACCAGACTTTGTTTCTTTTTCAACTGTCTGTACAGCAAAGTTATTGACCCAGATACTCTCGATAAATTGCAAGGAGAAGTGGTCGTTACCCTATGTCATCTTGAGATGTATTTTCCTCCGTCGTTCTTTGATATCATGGTACATCTTGTTGTCCACTTGACTAGGGAAGTGAAAATGTTGGGACCAGTTTTCTTGCAATGGATGTATCCCTTTGAACGATACATGAGCGTTTTTAAAAGTGATGTTCGAAACCGTTATTAGCCTAAAGGGAGCATTATTGAGGGTTATGTGGGGAGAGAGGTTATGGATTTTTGCAATGACTTTCTCAGTGGTAATGACACTCCTGATAATGACGAGAATATTGACGAGCAATTTGGAAAAGGAATTTTGGGATCACGTGTGAAAGTAATCATTCATCATCGTAGTGAACATTTATATCGAGGTGAACATTTATATCATCATGTGTGAATTTTGGGGTCACGTGGAACAAGGTCACTTGTATATTTTACACAACATGGACGATGTGAACATTTATATCAAGGAACATACCAATTTCATCAAGAGACAATATCCTTGAGCCAATACAATGTGGCTTGCTAGAGAGCATAACAAGACATTTATTAAGTGGTTTGAAGATAAAGTCTTACATCAACTATCTCAAACACCAGATGATATTACTGAAACTATCAAATGCCTGACCTTTAAACCAAAATTGACTGTTATGTCTTATGAAGGGTATGACATTAATGGATTCACATATTACACAAAGCGCCAAGATGATAAGAGTGTCATCCAAAATAGTGGGGTTACCCTTCAAGCATCGACTATGTTTTTTGCAAGTGCAAAGGATAAGAGTCCACGTGAAGCTAAAATTTCATATTATGGTGTCATTGAAGACATATGGGAGTTTGACTACATAGATTTCAGAATTCCGCTCTTCAAATGTAATTGGGTTGATAACACCAAAGGAGTTATAGTGGATGAATTAGGTTTCATATTAGTGAACTTTGAAAAGATTGGCGAGAAGGGTGAACCATTCATATTGGCTTCACAGGCGAAACAAGTATTTTATATCGATGATCCTGCAAATGATAAATGGTTGGTTATTCTTCATGGTAAAAGACAGTTCATTGAAGATCCTATAGATGAAGAACAGTACTATGATAAGTATGATGACTCCAGTCCATTCTCAGTGGGGTTGCCAACACCAGCAAATATTGAAGATAATGATGACATGTATGTGCGTGGAGATCACAATGAGGTATTGTTAATTGATAAAAAAATTGCAATATTAGAGGCATGTTTATATTTTTTTATATGATTTATTTTTCTGAATGTGAAATTTACAATGTGAATGTGAACTTTACAATGTGAATTTTACAATGTGAATTACTTAATTTATAATGTGAACTTTAAAATGTGAATTACTTTACAATGTGAATGTGAACTTTACAATGTGAGCTTTACAATTTGAATTACTTTACAATGTGAATTTTACAATGTGAATGTGAATTTTTAGATGGCTGAGCATTCTCCTGATGACCGTGTTGATGATTACCGTGAGGGTGAGGACATCAATGCGCCGCCTCACAATGTAAGTTTTAAAAATATATCATATATTTATATCTATATGTCCATTTATAGTTATATCTTGCAAATGTGTTTATTTTGTCAAATTTTAGGATGATGATGCACATGTACCATCTGAAGCACTTGAGGCACTTGATCAGCAGCACCAAAAAGTTGACAAGAGAAGGGGCATCACTATGATGAAGAAGTTAATAGCACAAAAGGGCAATGGACCCAAACTTGTTGTGGATTTTGATAATGCAGGAAATGCATCTGGTGTGAATCGCAATTCGTTTGTTTCATATCTTGGGTATGTTACTCGTAGCCATTGCGATTGTAAGATAGACTCTTGGCATAAAGTTCCTAAGGAGAAGAAAGACGTAATATGGAAGGATTTATGCATGAGTTATTATTAATTTGCAATTCGATTTTGTAGGTTACTAATTTTTTGGGTACTAGTTAATAGCAATTCTATTTTGCAGAGTATATTTGAATTGCATGAAAAGATGCATGTAAAATGCATGATGCAACGTTGTGGGAGAGTCCTAAGGAACTATAGGACAAATCTCACCCGAGAATACATACAAGAAGGTGACAAGAGGAAGAAGAGAGCCACTGAATAGTGGAACATCCTGGACAAAGAAGAATGGGATGCGTTTGTTGCTTCAAGACAAACTGATGAATTCAAGGTATTAGGCGTCAGTCCCAATCTCATTAATGTATGTTGTATTCACCTATTCAGGATTAACATTTAGTGTTACTAACCAAATCATTAATGTGCATACTAACTAGGCGCTCAGTGAGGCACAAAAATCAAGGCGTGCACTGAATGTGCATGACCACACAATGGGTCCAAAGGGGTATGCAGACTTTCGCCAAAGACTACAGTCTGAGGCTACTGCTCAGTCTGCTGCTACTCAGGAGTCCTCTACTATAGGTAGCACACCTCTACCTCACCATGATGTCTGGATAGCTGGGAGGCAAAATAAGAAGGGAGATATAACGAAGCCCGCAACTACTGAGGCGGCTGCAAAAATGGTAACATACAACTCTTACAACAATTATTCGAATATTGATTATTTGTCGTGTTTACTTAATTACAAATTTTTGTTTTGGGAATTAGCGGGAGCTGCACAAGCTGAGGAAACAAGGCAAGTTCATCTCTGAGGGCACAAGGGATGCATGGACAGTTGCTCTGGGTAACCCAGAGCATCCTAGACGTGTTAGGGTTGTAGGCGCTGGTGTGGGCATCAAAGTTTTTTTTGGACCATCCCAGCGCAAACATGTCCCAAAAGTGGGACTTTCACAAGAAGAGGTAACATATTCTTTCTTTATAATATTATTGTAAAAGAGAATTCAATAATTAGAAGATAACGTTTCTTTTATCCATGTATAGGTAGCTAAGCTAGTTGATAAGAAACTCAAAGAAGCACTGAAAAAGTGGTAGGCATCTCAGACAGTCACTTAGCAGACAATACCTATTATGGCATCCCCCTCTACTCCTACTGTAGAGGTTGGGAGTAATCCTGTAGACCCACCACCTAGCACATCCGCTGTAAGTATTTTTATGACATAGTAACTAGTTTTTTAATTCAAGATGATATGTTTTCAAGATGATATGTATATATGAAATTGTAGTCATTTCAGAAAAAGATGATATGTATATATATAACATTCTTTACACAAACATTTGTAGGGGTTGAACATGCCGTCTAAAAAGTAAAGAATATGTCATTGCAGAGGCGTCAACTTACCCATCCTTACCAGGGGAAATGTTTCACGGGTCTCCATTACCAGCTGGTTGGATTCATGTGAGCCCAGTACATATATTCCCCAAGTGGATGGATCTTCCATTGCCATATGCCCACCCAGATTTTGAAACGCTTGGTGAGGCAGAAGGCGGAGTGATATTGTGGCTAAAAGTGGATGTCCTCTTTACTGAAACTGTATGGTAAATTTAATTTATGTTAAATTGTTAGTGTGTGTATATGATGTCAGTTGATCTAAAATTATATATATATATATATATATACAGGTTAAAAAGAAGACACCCACATCATCTAGGCCTCCACTTCCACCTCCTACATTACCCAGTTGAGTTCCACAGGACCTACCTGTCCCGTTAGGTCCTAACTGTAGGGGTATGTCAATATGGTTAGGCGAACATGATATAGATTGCCCTATAATTGTTTCTATAGATTCAGATGTTGCAGTTCAATCATACGAAAGCAAACTATTTATACAAGATATTTTGGAGTTGTTTCGATATGATTGGCTAAATACATCTGTGATACAGCTATGGATAAGGTGAGATCTTCTTTATACATCCATATACCTTGTGTAGGATCTGGTGATCTGGTTTCTTATTTATTAATGCATGTGTAATTAATACATATTTTGCAACTACTTAGACAAGATATGTGTAGATTTTGCATTCGAACATGTAGGATTTTTTATTCCATCTTTGACTAGTCTAGTAGCTAAAGACCCTCCGTCAGTTCAACAATACTGTTGTGAGGCTTTTACAAATTTTGCACAAAATAAGAAGACGGTGATAATAGCTCCATTCAATGTAGAGTAAGTTTACTTTTCTTATTATAATTTGGACTTAAGAAAATTACATTTTTATTGTGGATTTTGAGTTATTAATTTTTAACTTTTTTACCTCTAGGGGTATGCATTGGAGGTTACTAGTTATTGTCCCCGAGACGTTCACTGTCTATTATCTAGATCCTAAGGGGAGTAAATTGAATTTAAAATATGGACACATAATGAAAATGACATTATTCTGGTGAGAAATATTTCATTTTCATATCTGTTAACATATGTCATTACATTACTATTTAATTATGCAATGTACTGTGTGACATTAACATGTAGGGGTTTTGATGAGTTCAAAAAGGCTAGAGGAAAGGTCCCCACGAAAAAGAACCAGCCAATAATTTGGAAGAACGTGAAAGTAAGTTCCCGACTGCAATATATGTATATATTATTTATGTGAACAATGCTTAATTAGTTTAATTTTTTAATATTTTGTATGTTTGAATTTATAGTGTGCTACACAAGACAATGGATGGGCATGTGCATACTATATGATGTGATTTATGCACATGATTATCAAATATGCCGCAGTGGACATCGATACTATTCCTGAGGTATTATATAGTCTCATTATATAATATGAAATATATCAATCTTATTTATAGCTCATTAATTATATATATACATCATTCTGTTTACAGGTGTTTAAAACTGACCACACTACAGGAAATGCCTTACCAGATGTACATGCTCCCTATACGATGGGAGAATTAGATGAAGTAAGAGAAGAATGGGAAACAGCCATACAAGTAGTGGGGTTTTTAAAATATAATTGGGATGTTGATAGCGAATAATGACTACAGAATTATATTTTGTAAATGAATTTCTGAATTATAATATATGTGTGAATGTTTCTACATGTCTGGATGTTTCTACATGTGTTTGAGCTAAAATGAATGAAATTGTTGGTTGCTATATGAATGTTTCTACATGTGTGAATGTGAAATGGAACTATAGATTGCTAGCTACATGAATGTTTCTAAATGTGTGAAAATTAAAATGGAACTGCAGGTTGCTAAATGTGTGAATATTTATGTTGTTAATTTTTCAGGTTTGTGGCCTATTATTGGCTGATATCAATGGATGTCGTAAAACCTGCAGTTCATAACTGAATTGTAGGTTTCTCATCCTGCGACCAACCATATAGTAGGTCTGCATACTGACAGAAAAAAAAAACAAAAAATAGGCGTCGGTTATTTGTATAAAACCGATGCCACATAGTTACAGTGTCGGTTTCTACTCATAACCGACGTCTATTTCCTTAACACCACGGCCGTGCTGGCCAGCACGACCGTGGCAGTGGACCAGACCCCACGGTCGTGCTGGCCAGCACGGCCGTGTTGGGAGTGAGATGACGTCAGTTTCTTATCTAATAACCAATGCTGATAGTGCCCAATATGGCGCCCTTTCTGTGGCGTGAAGGTATTTGGTGTCGGTTTCGTATCTAATAACCGACGCCTATAGTGCCCTGCTGGCACATTTTCGGTGGTGCGCGAAGGGTTTTGGCATCGGTTTTTGAACTGACGCGTAACTGTTGGGCTTTTAGCGTTGCCCACATAGGTGTCGCTTAGAAACCGACACTAAAGACCTTAAATAACTAACACTAAAGGTCGGTTATGTACTAGTGATTCTTTATCATGCCAAGCTTTTGTTCTTTCTTTGTACAACTTTGCATTCTTATATGCATCAAGACGAAGTTCTTCAAGCTCCTACAACTGCAAAAGACGTTTTTCTCCTGCTCTCTTCATATCGAAATTTAAGAAATTAATTGCCCACAAAGCACGATGCTCCAATTCGAGCGGAAGGTGACATGATTTGCCATAGATTAGGTTGAATGGAGTAGTCCCAATGATGGTTTTGTAGGTTGTGCGATATGCCCATAGTGAGTCATCTATCTTTAATGCCCAATCTTTCCTTGAACTAGAGACAGTCTTTTCAAGAATGTTCTGCAGTCGCCTATTTGAAATCTCTACTTGCCCGAATGTTTGAGGGTGATAGGGCGTAGAAATCTTATGAGTCACACCATACTTTGAGAGAAGACTGTTGAATTGTTTTTCAGCAAAATGTGTGCCTCCATCATAAATAACGGCACGTGGAACTCCAAACCGAGGGAATATGATCTTTTAAAAAAGCTTCATTATAGATTTGGCATCCGGTGCTTGGGTTGGAATGGCTTCAACCCACTTAGATACATTTTCACAAGCAACAAGAATGTATTGATACCCACAGGAAGATGGGAATGGTCCCATGTAGTCCACTCCCCATACATCGAACATCTCAACCTCTAAGATAGAGTTGAGTGGCATGTCGTCGCGGCGGGATATGCCTCCTGTCCTTTGGCACCGATCACAAGATTTGACGAATAGATTGACATCTTTGAATAATGTGGGCCAATAGAAACAAGCTTGAAGTATTTTTGTAGCAGTCTTTTCTCCAACAAAATGTCCTCCATAAGGAGAGGCATGGCATTCAGCAATGATGTTTGGTACCTCCTCTTCAACAACACGCCTCTGGATTATCCCATCACTTCCGTGCTTGAATAGCAATGGGTCATCCCAGTAATAGAATTTTACATCATGAAAGAATTTCTTCTTTTGTTGATATGTCAGGTCCGGTGGCAGTTGTCCAGTAGAAAGAAAATTAGCGATGACTACAAACCATGGTGCTGGAGTGGATGACAATGCATAGAGTTTTTCAATAGGCAAATGATCCTCAATTGGCAATAGGTCTTCAGCCTCCGTGGTCAATCTATAGAAGTGATCAGCAACACTATTTTCAGTACCTTTCTTGTCTCGGATTTCAAGATCAAATTCTTGCAGGAGTAGTATCCAGTGAATAAGGCGTGGTTTGGCATCTTTTTTATTCAGAAAATACTTAATGGCAGCATGATCAGTATATACAATCACCCTTGACCCTACCAAATACTGTCGGAACTTGTCAAATGCATATACAATTGCAAGCATTTCTTTCTCTGTGGTTGATTTGTGCTTCATCGAGAGTTTTGCTGGCATAATAGATGGTATGGAGTTGCGTTTCTCTCCGCTGTCCTAGAATAGCTCCCATTGCATAATCACTTGCATCACACATTAGTTCAAAAGGAGAATCCCAGTCTGGAGGTTGAATAATTGGGGCTGAAATGAGAGCCTCCTTGAGTTTAGAAAAGGCTGCTTGGCAATCTTCATCAAACACAAATTGTGTATCCTTTGCAAGTAGGGAACACAACGGCTTTGTGATTTTTGAGAAGTCTTTAATGAATCTTCTGTAATAACCTACATGTCCTAATAAACTGCGAATGTCTTTAACTGAAGATGGAGTAGACATTTTCTCAATTGCTTCGACCTTTGCCTTGTCCACTTCAATACCCTTGTTAGATACAACATGTCCTCGTACTATACCAGATTGTACCATGAAATGGCACTTCTCCCTATTTAACACTAGGTTAACCTTTTTACAGCAGGCTAAGACAAGAGACAGATTCAATAAACATTGATCAAAAGAATCACCGTACATCCTGAAATCGTCCATAAAAATCTCCATTATATTTTCAATAAAATCAGAGAATATGGCCATCATACACCGCTGAAAAGTAGCAGGAGCGTTACAAAGACCAAACGGCATGCGGCGATAAGCATATGTTCCATATGTACAAGTGAAAGTGGTCTTCTCTTGGTCGGGAGGATAGATTGGAATTTGAAAAAATCCGGAATACCCGTCCAAGTAACAAAAATAGGAATGTTTGGCAAGACGTTCAAGCATCAAATCAAAGAAAGGCAACGTGAAATGATCTTTGCGGGTTGCCTTATTCAAACGCCTGTAGTCAATACACATACGCCAGCTGGTAACAATGTGTGTTTGTATTAACTTATCATTGTCTCCTTTAATGACAGTTGCACCCCCCCTTTTTAGGTACCACGTGAATGGAACTAACCCAGGGGCTATCACTTATGGGATAGATGATTCCATCATCAATTAACTTGAAAATTTCTTTCTCTACCACCTCAAGCATATTTTGATTTAGGCGTCTAGATGGTTCAACAGTTGGTTTAGCATCATATTCCATATTTATTCTATGCATACAAATTGAAGTATGAATGCCTTATAAATCTTCAATTGAATAACAATGACGTCTTTATACAAACGCAATTCGGCAAGCAACTTATTTTCTTGATCATTGGTTAATTCATTATTTATTATAATAGGAGATGTAGAATTTGGGTCAAGAAATGCATACCTTAGCCCATGTGGAAGGGATTTTAGTTCTACCCTTTTGCCTGTTGTACTTTCATCAGCTTTATCTTCAACAAGTGGAGCATCTTCATTGATAACTGCTGCTTTAGAAATAGAAAGTGCTCCAGAAATTTTAGAATTGTTGATTTCAATTGCATCATCATCATAAAGATTAACCATAAAATAAACATCATCTTCATTATCATTCTCAATAGGATCAATAATATCAAGCAAGCATATTTCTTCAACATGTGTGGGTGCTTTCATAGCTTCATAAATAGAGAATTCCATAGCCTCTTCCCCAACACGTAGAGGAAGCTTTCCTTACCGAACATCAACAAGACATCTGATAGTTCTCAAGAATGGTCTCCCAAAAAGTACGGGATTGGAAGGTACTTCCGCCATGTCAAGAACAACAAAATCATAGGGTGTATAGAATTTTCTGATTTGTACAATTACATCTTCCACCATACCTTTTGGATATTTAATAGAGTGATCAGCTAATTCAATAGCCATCCTTGTGGGCTTCAGATCCCCAAGATCTAATTCTTGCCATAAGGTAAATGGAATGAGACTAATACTGGCACTGAGATCTACTAAACCCTTATCAAAAGTGGTGTCATTAATCTTGCAAGGCAGTGTAAACGCTCCCAAATCATCAAGTTTTTGTGGAAGATGATTTTGAATAATTGAACTCACTCGTTCAGAAAGCATTACAGATCCTACTTGATCAACTTTTCTTCTTTTATTCAAAATGTCCTTAAGGAATTTAGCATAAGAAGGCATTTCAGTGATAACTTCAGCAAAAGGAAGATTTACATGCAATTTATTGATCATGTCCATAAATTTCCTGAATTTCTAGTCTTCCTTCTTATTAGCTAATCTTTGAGGAAAGGGTGCAGTGGATTTGAAAGGAGGTTGTATTTTAGCTTTACCTTTCTCCTTACTACAATTTGGGGTGTTGGCCTCCTCTTCATTAGTTTGCTTCATGTTCTTCTCCTCGGATGGAGAAGGTCTTTCAATCTCAGCTCCACTTCTTAAGATAATTGCATGAGCTTGTTGCCTTGGGTTCACTTCTGGTTGGCTTGGAAGAGAACCGGATTGTGGAGTCCTTTGTTGATTTAGAGCTTGTTGTGCTATTTGCTTTTCTAACATCTTGGTGTGAGTGGAAATTCCATCCACCTTTGCAGAAAGTTGAGAAATTGCATCTTTTAAAAGCTTGTCATTCCCCCGGAGTTCCTCATTCTGTTGAATTTGTGTAGATATGAATTTTTCCATCATAGCTTCTAGAGAAGAACCTTGGGGTTGTTTTGGCTGCTGGTAACCCTGTTGTTGAAACCCGACAAATTTCCTTGATAGTTAGCATGTTGCTGTTGTTGCTGTCCTTGCTGGAAGTTTTGAGTATTGCTTGCATTCCAGTAAGAGAAATTTGAATGATCTCTCCATCCCGGGTTGTATTGGTTGGAGTAGGGATTGTATTGCTTATTCCCTTGCATCCCAACCGCATTAACCTGTTCAAAGTTTCCTTCCATTGCATTAGGGGAAAAACATGAAGAAGAAGTATGTCCTGCATTAACACAAGCTTCACATGTTGCTTCAACGGATTGAATTGGCAAAGTAGTCATCTTCTCAAATTTCTGTGTAAGCACATCTAGTTTTGCAGCAATAAGATCAACAACATCAATAGTGTGTTTTCCTCCTTGTTTTCTGATTGAAGAGCTTATTGTAGGGGTTTATTTTGCTCCTCTATCTCCTCCCCATTGGTATTGATTGAGTGATATATCTTCAATAATATCGTAAGCCTCTCTATAAGACTTGGTCATTAATGCACCACTAGCTGTGGCATCTAGAGTCAATCGGGTATTGTAAAACAGTCCATTATAGAAAGTTTGCAGTAGGAGCCAGTTTGTCAAACCATGGTGCCGGCAAAGGCGTTGAAGATCCTTGAACCGTTCCCATGTGTCATATAG
>OY856409.1:1858434392-1858641892 GCA_963693085.1 Alisma plantago-aquatica | reverse complement strand
TGAAAAACATGAATAAATGTCAGAAAATGATAAAGCTTGTAGAATGCAAAATGGACTCCATTAGAAGTAGAGAATTGACATTAATCATGAATTTCTACTAGTGAAAAAAATGGGATGCCAACAATTAGCTCCTCTAAAGGAAAGGTTTGAGATAAAAGTGAGAACAACATGCTTGAGCCAATTTTGACTCCCATTTTGGGTCACAAAAAGCCAAAAAATTTGGACTAGTCAAGGGTGTTTTGACATACCTTATGGATGGGGAAAAGCAGAGGTGATATCTCTTCCATCTAAGGATGAATTCATGAAATAGTCATTCATAATAGAGATGTGATTGGGTATGAATCATTTATCCCGAGTAGGGGTAGCCTTTGATAGAGGCACTTACCTATATCTAACTAGTCATTTTTTCCCCTAGATTGATGATGAGACATTCAAGGCTTATCAGCTGCAAAAGTGACTCTCATCATTTCTCCTAGTTCTTACATCAGCAAGTCTGATTCTCTCACTAACTCATGCATTAGTGAGAGAAAGGGTGGTGTGAAAAAGCAAATAGGATTTTAGGTTTAAAACATTATGAAAAATCAATAGTCTTACAGTTATCAAATATTATGGTAACTGCTCAATCGTGAAAAAATATTTTGACAAAGTAGTCATCATCTCTCTTCTTCTTCGTACACATTTTAGTTTTTTCTTTTCTTTAACATTGGACAAATTAAGGGCTAGGACCATACCTTAAATAGGGAAAATATGATGAGTTTGTCTATTCATGATAGGGCTTTGGTCGCTAAAGATTAGATGTTAGACAAAATTCAGATTTAAGGTGACCTTCTTGGCCAATGATTATATGGTAATTTATATATTTAATACTGATCTTTTAGTCCATAGGAAAAACATAAAAAAAGTTGAGTTTGGTTGTTAGGTGATTATCCATGGTATATGGTATCCATGATGTGTTCCTATGTTTACTTACCATCCATTTCTCCAGATTGTTGATGAGCAGTTATCCCCAAATTTTTGGCTCTCACTTGGTTTGAGTATATGTGATGAAAATATTTAAAAATCAAGAATTAGAATGCTTCAATTTTTGCTCATGATCTGGGACCATCCAAATATCTATAAATTGAGGCATGAGTAGGTCACTTTTAGGTCCTAAATTAGGACTGTTAAAAGATTTAAGATGTGACATACGATTTGGTTTAGTTTTAGGTCACAATCTTGGACCCAAAGCAGTTTTGTAGGAATTGTGTGAAGGCTTGGTTCAATTTTAGATCATGATCCAGGACTATCAAAACATTTAGGAAATGGATATGTTTTCTAAAAAAGGGAAAAATTCAATTTTAAAGATAATATTTGAATCTTTCAGATTTTTTACATTATTGGTATTTTATTTGCTTTCCTATTTTTTCTTGTGGTTTTTACTGATTTTTGGAAGGTTTCTGGAAATTCCACTGAAAGTCTAGGGACTTGTATGTAATTTTCATGAATGTTTTATTTCTAAAAGATAGAAAATGAGAGTGACTCGAGCATCCCTCCCATTTCATCTAATATCACACAACGACGACAACAGTGGATATCAACTTGGGCAAACCAACAACATCAATGATAATGAGGAGAGAGAAAGTAATGGCAGATTGCCACATTCTACCATTGAAAAGGCTCACAGATTAAGCCATTCCAAAACAACACTTTGTGTGGCATTCAGGTGGTTCTCTGGGTAATGTTTTTCTATGGTGAAGGAGATAAGCTTGGCCACTTTAGTGGTATCTTCAAGAGTTTTTCAGACTCATTAATCTCTGATGAGGTATATTGGCTCTCAGTGGTGAAATCCAAAATTTTCCTTCCTAAAATTCTATACGGCTTTGAGATTGGAGATGACCTAGGCACACATTTTGACTTGTGATTTGGTTGTTTTTGTAGTTTTTGGGTTTTCTCAGTTATGTAATGTCTGATTGAGCTGATTTGAATTGTAGTGCAAAGCTTATGTTTTTGTGGCTGTGAATTTTTAAATGAAGACTCGTAACTGGCATGAGGAGGACCCTATTATAGAAAACTAGGATGTTGGTGATGATGGTGCATTCACAATACATATCACTATTGTATTGGTGAATTCATAACATAATATGAAATTTCTGATCCATGCTTGCTCTGGGTAGGAATCATGGTGGTGCGAGTAGGGTTGTGGAAGAACTCCTCCCCTTTGAGAAGTTTGTGGCTCATCTAAGCATGATGCAAATGAACCTATATTACACAGGTCGACAAGCGGGTGACGAAGTATGATCTATGACTTTTCTCCTTGTTATTTTATTTTATTTACTAAACCCCAAATCAGGCTTTTCCTCAATCTTTGACTTTGCCTTTCGCTCCATCGTCTAGGGTCTTGGATTGAAAAACATGTGTTTGAGGATTCGTTGGAATGAGTTGGGAATGTTGTATGCTAGGTTAATTATTGAGGAACTAGAGTTACTCAAGGGGAATGGCTTTGGTAGCTTTTTTAAGTGCAGGATAGTTGATAGGCACTATCTTATTCCTTTGATTGAGTACTTTCACCCTGTGTTTAGTACCTTTTATTTTTCCTTTGTCAAACTAGCCAAACCTCCATTGAGTTTATTGGGATCATTGGTTTAGGTTTTGGTGGGATGTCTACTTGTTCTTTGTTAGATAGACATGAGTGGGGGTATCATCTCCTTGTTGTGATATTAGGAGTGAACCTTGATGAAATTGGCATGGCTTCCAGATACACATCCAAGTCCACTTGTCTATGTGCAACCTTCTTTTGTAGGGGTGAGAGGTGGGATACCAGTGATCCTTTGTATGCTTTCCTGAGGGATAGGGTGTTTCTCTTTATGTTGTTCAATGGTTGCCTTTTTGGTTAGAATGTTGGAAATAGGGGAGAATTAATTAGCTAGTTCTCCTTCCTTCTTGACTTAGAGGAAGTTCCTTCCTTTGAATGGGGTGAAGGTGTGTATGCCCACCTGCTAACAAGCTTGAGGAGGTGCCTTATGGGTGATTTTTGTGTGAAGGAGATGGTTCATGCTATGAAGCATTGTTACGATTTCATAGGCTTGATTGTGGAATGTTGTGCTTTATTTTTTCTTGAAATATCCGTAGTGGCTAACTTTTCTGATCTTTCTTTTGCATCCATGGGGTTACTATCATTTAACCTCCATATACCCATCACTTTGAGCGGTCTATAGGGTTATCTATATTCTTCTCTCTGCATATGTTGTCACTGTGTGGAGTGTAGAAGCTAGGTGCAATACAGATAGTGGAGAAGCAAACTATAGACAATGACTTTAGCTAAGGTATACATAGTAATTTGATACTGTATGATCTTATATACATTTACCATAGTTGACTTTAGTTTTCTCTTATTATTTCCCATGTATGACTCAGGATCTTCTACATGTTTCAGTGTAGGGAAGCGGCTAAGTCATGTTTGGCCAACTTTAAGGCATTCTCTATTGACGCTTGTTGGATCCAGTTTGAATCACCCTCCGGGGATGTCTTACACATGGGCGATCCCACTTCTCATCAACGGGACGGTGACCGGAACATCCCCTTTGACCCTATGTCTGGATTGGTTCCTGTTAGTCCTAGGATTTGTTAGGATGCTTGTGAGTTGATGTGGGGTTTGGTGACATAAACATGGTACTTGGGTGATATTATGCACATTATCGATTGGTATCACATTCCAAAGAGGCATATGATTTTTGTCAATGCCCTCCAATGGTAAATGTTCATATTTTGATTTGTCTTCATTTAATCAATGGCTTGACATGATTCTACTACAAGTGGTTGATTACAACACTGCCAAGGAGAAGGATGATCACATATATGAGTTCCATCATCCTACTCCTCATGAGGAAACTTCTCCTCTTGAGATTCCTCCTTCTCCTCTAGTTTCTCCTCAAGCTTTGATGATTTTCCTGGCTGTCACATTTGGACTTTGATGTTGGAGGTTCATGTCACTTCCCAAGAAACTTTGTCTGGACTTTGTCCTTTTAGGAGGATGATGTGGATATGAGTGTGGTCGGCATACTCATCAGTTTGAGTATCTACCATGGTATAGTTAGCATTTTGAGAAGACTGAGGGGGCTCTAAATGTTGCACCAACAAAAACCCTAAGGGAATAACGTTCAGGTTTAATCGAAAGTTGTGCACTAATTCTCCACTCCACACAAATGGAAGCCTTATGACAATATACTTAAGGATCGAACACAAAGGACAATATTTTTAAGTAGTTATATATATATTCAGAATTATTAAGGGTAATATTTATCATCGAGAAAATTGGTTGATTGATTAAAGTAAATTGTTTTCAGTAAGCAACAATGACTAAGGAAGTAAATAAATCATAGTAAAGGACTAGGGCATGATGTTTCACTCATCAAAGCCTACGTAATTATTCTAGAAAGATCAACTCTAATTAATAGCTTACTAAATCGAGGGTTAGCTAGTGCACCCTTACGGGATACAGATCATTGCACGGATCAAACTCCCTTGAAACTGACCAGTCTGGATACCCAAGTTCCTAGTTCATTTGATTGTACTCCCTAACAATGACCAACCAGTCTCATCACAGTAGTAGATTATAAACCAATCACCTCACTATCCCTTGCTGACACCTCAGGGGGATAAAAAGATAGTTTTGAAGTTCTAATCATGATTACAACAACCTGCACATCCACGATTGTAACATACATTCAAAGAAAGTGATGAATTGTTACAACCTCAATTTTACATGTGTTTTCATAATTAAAATATAATAATTTTATGAATATGGACTTGAAAGGATTGCTTTCTTTGCAAATCTCCCTTTTGATATGAATTTTGTGATTCCTACTATTATGCTAATCCAATAATGGATATAAAAGAGAAAAAAAGAGGAAAAGTCCAAATAATAGAAAAAGATAAAAGACAATGTATATTAAGCAATATATTTATGAGAAATACATAGAAATCTCTAGAAAGTGGCATTGATGACCACAATTGAATGAATTTCGTTTACATATGATTTCTAATGGAAGAAATAGGAAAAGAAGAAAAAGGAAATAAATGATAAAGAGAAATCCTTGAAACGAAATATTTTAATAAAGAAATAAGTAAGATAATGAGAAATAATGGATGTAGATGCATCTATAAGGATAATAAGTATTCTTGAAAAAGGATTTTGAAATCTTAGGATTTCTTGGGGTCCAAGGAGTCCCAATGGAGAGGAAGAAAGAGAAAATACAAATAATACAAAACTCATAACATGTGAATAATGTGCTTTATAGATAATGAATTTTGGTGTTATAAAAAAGAGATGCTATTTGCTTTAAGGAAGTAAAATTTTGTGGCCAATGGATTAAAAGCTAAACACAAAGAAGATAAAAGAGATAAAATCCAGATTCCTTAATAACCAAGGATCATGGATAAACAAGGAATAATTTAAAAGAGAGAATTTATTCTTAATTAAGAAAAGTAGGTTTCCTAATAAGGAAAGGCCTTGTTTTCCTTGTAGGCAAGTATGTTAGGGCATGGATACCCTCCCCTATATAAGGGTTGGACCCTTAGCCTCGAGGCCAAGAAGATCTCAGGCATCCCACTCTCTCTCCTTCTTCTTGTTTCCACATTAACCTTAATCAAGATGAATAGAGTAATCTCTGGAGCAACAAGGAGCCGTGACGGGGTGTGTTGGAGGCATGATGCTTACCCAACAACCTAAGGGATCTTGGCCATCATCTCCTTGCTCTCGCTTTTGCTCCATCCACCTGCAGCATGCCTGCAAGGCCAGCCGATGAGGATGCAGCTGCAAGCCTGACCCCAACTGCCTTGGCCACAACTTAGGGCCTCCGTAGGTGCGGCGGAGGGTGGTGGAGGTGAAGGGATCCTCGCCGGTACCCTTCAAGCCTTGGGGAGGAGGGGGTGGCCTTGTGAAGAGCTGTAGTCAGTGGCCGAGTAGGGTTCACGAGGAGGAAGATGATCGGGGTGGCGTTGGATGAAATTTCCCCTTCGGGTACTGCTGATCTAGGAAACTACGTGGGGGCATAAGAGTCTTTTGGTTATGTTCTCGGCCGAGCTATGTAATGCATGGGATGGCTAATGTGTCGACATCCCATTGGTCTAAGTAAGTGAATCTTGTAAAATTCATATTTAATTAATGGTAACTCAGATTGGTAAATATAATATATGAAATTTTCTCAGAAAAATACGAGGAATCCATTAAAAATAGTTTTAGAGCCTAGTTCCTCTTGAAATTATAAAAGTAGTTAAATTTGTCAACTTTAATGCATTAATGATTAAGAAACCCTAATATTGGTGTTAATAAGATTGAGAAAGGTATTATGGGTGTTTTTAATCAATATTAACCTGTTGATTATAAAAAGGACACATTTGATCCAGAAGGATGATATTTATGCATAGTTTGATTAATGTGGGGTTCCATGTACATGAATATGCTTTAATGGGCCTTGAAACCCTAATTTTGGTAATTATGACTCTTAATGGCTTTAATTGTTCAAATCCATGAATAAAGCAGAGATATGATGATTCTAAGCTATTCTGAGTATACAAGTTTCTAATTGTGGATAAATGCCCTTAATTTGGTAATTAGGGTTTCCTAGTGGATAAATGTGGAATTAGTAATAAATAGGGTTCATATGTGAATTGGACTATATTGAAATATGAGTTGTCAATTTGAAGGAAATCGAACATGATAATTGGGCTTAATGATCTTGACATGACTTAAAAAGATAAAGATGGTAGTTTTAGTGTAAAAGAGATGTATTAGAGTCAATTGACATTCAAGTATGCCTATGACGACGAAATTAGGATTTGTGGACTAAAAGAGCATTAAACGTGATAAAAGCATTATGGAGGCTAAAACCCTAATAAAACCCTTAAGTTGGCCTAGAAATCCTAAGGTGGAATCCAAGTCAATCTTGAAAATGTTTTGGATAAAATAATGACACATGGGTGTTATGCATTAATTTCAGGATATTGTTGATTGCTTGATTGAATGTTCTTGATTATTCTTGCTTGGATATCAACTTGCTCTGGATTAGGTATGTGGTTATTTATGATTAACTAATTTAGTTTCATGAGGTTTTCTCGGTTGATTGATTGAATTGAATGCAACCTAACTGTTGGATGTTCATATATGCAAATTCATAAAGTCACTATGATGATCACAGTTAATTTATAAGTGTGTATTCTCGCACCTACATGCCAACTTGATGTATGATGCAATGAGGTCAAGCCCAAGAGGGAAGACCAATGCGAACCATGAGAGGTGAGCCCAGGCACCAAGCTCAGGATAGAGAAGGTGGCCTTATGATATGGCATGACTAATGGGCACCATGAGAGGTGACCCCAGGCACCAAGCTCAGGATGGAGAAGGTGGCCTTATGTCTATTGCAAAAGAGAAACCCTAAAGAGGGTATTCTAGGGTTAGGGCAAAAGCGGTAGAGAATGTCACATTGAAGATGTAAATTGGATTATTAATTAACTTGATTGTGATATTTAGGTTGTTAGCAATATATGTGAAATTTTGGTTGTTCCCACATACCAGCATATTCATTTATGGTGACCGACGTTTTGTTTGTCAGTTTTTTTGGTACAAGCTTGAAAAGGACAAATAGTAAGGTGATACATTGTGAATATATGAATTAAAGTACAAGGTTGATTAGTTAGAATAGACTCCAGTTGTGGATAGTAGTTTAGAAATCCAAGATTTTAAAAAGGTATGCAAAGTTTTATTTTATTCCATCTTTTCAGTATAGTTTTGGTAGAATTTAGAAATTATTATTGATTATTTGTCGAACCATTGATCTGGTTAATTGGGATAACGACTCTGACCTTTTGGTCTCCCTTAATTGAGGGTTATCAGGAGGCGGAATCGTTACATGAATTCTCAAGGAAAGGAGATAAGAAAAACAATACTTTATTAAGCAATAGCATTGTTGAGTTTAGATACAAGTTAGAATAAAATACGGGCTATTGGGCTAGTCCCCATGCCCCAACAAAAATTTCTACTCGCTGAAGGAGAGAGACAAAATTGGAAAGATAGAAAGAATGATGTAGGGGTCCATGATGCCTGGTGCAGGAAGACCAATCTCTCCACTGTGGCTGCTGCCTCCTTACTCCTAGCTAGGGTTTGTACTATGCATAATGTGGACTCTAGAAACTGATTAGAGACCCTTAGAATGGATGATAAGGGTTCCCTTTTATAGATGCATTCCTCACTGCTGAAATCCTTATGTTTAGATACTTGTAGTCAAAGGCAGCAAATTGCATGGCCCATACGCGTTCCACTAGGTGACTCACATGGGTTTCTCAATCTAGACCTCGTATGTGGTTATCTAGAGGACCAATAAGGGTTGAATCGGGGTAGGATGGATGTGGAGAGTGTGCATCAGAAGTAAAGAGTCTAGGATACTTTGGGTAGAGAGCAGCTCGAGTCAGACGAATGGCTGGGCCGATTAATTGACAGGGTGGTCGTAAGTTGGATACTAGATAGCTTTTGGGGCCTTCCTTCCCTTGAGATATGGCTTCTTGAGGGCTTGATCGTCCTTCTAGTCAACGATGTGTATATTTTCCTATTTTTGCATAAAAAGTATATAAAATGCATTAAAGTTTTAAAAAAGGAAAGATGATTGCATTTAAGTAAATCGAAGGCTAAAACTAAGGAACACAAACACAACATTCCCTAAAAAGAAAATAAAGCTGTATGCAAAGATGAGTATGAATATACTCATCAAAATACCCCAAACTTAATCCTTTTCTCTTCTCGAGTAAAGAAAAATAGAAAGGGGGACATACAATTGATACTAAGATCTAAGATCCAGGCTTCCTCTCGTAAGTGAGCATATTTTATGGTCCCCTTTGACCCAGTCCTTTGAGGTCATGTAGCCACACTTGGATGTCACCCATTTAGGGCATTTTTTCCATTCTCTAGAGTTCAAAACCTACAAAGAACCGATTTAATGTCAAAAATATTCTTTATTTATCCATGCAAGGTAGAAGAGAGAACAAGTCAGGGCTGATTGGTTATTTTTTGGGGAGAGTTTTGATAAGTCTATTGGGTATAAAAGTTGGAAGAAGGGGGAGAAGAAGGGATGGTAAAAACCTATTTCCATGGTGTCTCATCTATTTGACTTGAGACCTTATTGGGATATAATTATTTTACTTGTATCTCCTTTATTCGACTTGATACTTTACTGGTTGCAATTATTTTGATGGCATGTTTTCTTTGAGGTCATCAACCTCTTTTATTTATGTCATGTCTATAAAAGAAGAGTGAAGAGGAGATATTTCTTGAAAGGGATGACACCCTGATCTTAGGGTTTGGAATATATTGGATTGTTATCTTTTCCTTTTTTTGATAGTGAAGAGACATAAAATGATCAAAGAAATGTAGAAACAAGAGGCTGACTTGCACTTCTTCAATTTAGCACTGTATTGGAATCAGATCATCATATTATATCAGTTATTTCAATTAATGTGAGGTAGAGAAGTGTTTACAAATTTTGTTGCATGTCATGTCAGGGGTGTGTGTGACTTGGCCTTTCTGACTCTCTCTTCTTATCATCAATTCCAAGGGAAAGTATACTCAATTTCTATTCTTGGGGATCAGATCCGTTCAAGACATGTATGATCCTTACAATTTTCTTTTTTCATGGGTCTACTGAAGAAAAAGGGGATATTTCCACTTATATAATTCTCATTTTGCATACAACTTACTGGGCGACTAGATAAAGGACACAACTCTCACAAATAGACCAATTGTAAAGATGAAAGTAAATAGAAGAAGCGAGGAAAATAAGACATATGCCCAAAAAGAGAGAAAGAGGTGGTTAAGGGGGAGAAAGGGAAATGTTAGAATGGGAAGTGGTGGAGACAACGTACTACCCACCCTACAATCCCAACTTCAAAATAATGCCCATCCCTGGGTAGAATTGAGATAGAGATGGAGGAGATTTTATAAACCTAGGGAAATCCTAGGGATGGCTTGTCCTCCTATTAGTTGAGCCTACTCCCAATTGTTACCTGAGCCACCAGTTGTTGCGGTCCTCATTCCATGGGGGTGATGGTGTGTGTGACCACGCATGCCATTCTCCATATCATGCCTCCTGCCAACGCCTTGTCTCGAGGGCAATAACATGTTGATGAAACAACCAGTTCACAATTGGATCAAGAACTAGAAGAGGGAGGCCACATCAGTGCATTGCGTGTGTGAAGCAGGCTTCCCAGGGGACATAATTGGCATGAAAGTAGTAGATTTGGAGTTCCCCAGAGGATGGCCATGGTATCTCTTCTGTTGCTGTTGAAGGAGACTATGGATGGTGCAATTCACCATTGTAGTTTTCGGATGGGGATGTTGTTGGTGTGTTGTAAAGGAGAAAATCAGAATTCTTGGGCCTTTGTGTTACTGTGGTGAGATGGTTATGATTTCTAGTCTGTGTACCTCGTTTGCTGTATAGCTGCAAAGAGAGGTGTTAGAATAACTCGAAGAGTTGGCGGTTATAATTTTTGCATGAACTAGATGCTTCCTCCTGGGTCATAAAGATTGCACATAGAGTCCTAAAAAGTCTCAGTCACATCTAGAGATTGTGGTAGTGGATATTGATGATAGGAATTCTAATAATACAGGATGCAATTCCCAAGTTAGAAAAACTTCTGTTTAAAGATAAATATGAATTTATTGGAAGGAAAATTCTATTTAAAATAGTCTTTCGGTTGGGATAGTGCATCTTCACTGGCCCATACAACCTGCATCCAACATGCTCACAAATCCATGAGATTGTGAGATTCTTACACATTCAATCAGTCGACTGGGTGTGTAATTCGAAAGATGGCAAAAATGCATCATGATCTTGCTGTATTGCGTCAAATATCAGAAAATATGAATCTATTAACTTGTCAAGAATTAAAACCACATTCCAAAGAAAAACTTGTAAAAATAAAATTTAAACAAAAATTTTGAAAAATAAAAAGGAAAGAAAATGAAAAGTTGGGTCGCCTCCCAGTGATTGTCCCAATTTAACATCACGAACCTGACCAATGATATTGTAGTACTCACATAGAATGATCCCTTGTCTTTAGGATTTAGGACCTAGGTCATGGTTGGTAGAGTACATACCTTGTATTGAGGATGGTCCTTGTTACCTTAAGGGAGTTTTTTTGTGGTTAGATTGTCTGGTCTAGATTTACCTTCAAGTTTGAAGGCTTTGATAAAGTTATGCAACTTCTTCAAATCTTCGAGGACTCGATACTCAATAGTCTTCTTTCCTATTCAAAGGACGATCTTGCTGGATTCAACATCTACAAAAGCTCTTGCTGTGTCCAGGAATGGTCTCCCTAATATTAGTAGGAAATGATTGTCCTTTTTGATATGCATTACCACAATACTAGAGAGAACATAAGTGTCCTATTCGAGCTTTACTAAGACATCTTTAGTTATCCCTAGGGGCTTCTATTGGTATGTATGCCCAGAGAGCCAATAATATGATGATTATAATGACATATCTTGTAAACGATTTGATCAATGATAAAGGAAATTTTCCAATTTATTCTATTTTAGTCAATTATGAGATAATGGTGAAACGTAATAAATGTGTAAAGAATGATATTACTCAATGACATATTGTTTGTATATATGCCCAAAGAATATTACTTAAATGATATGATTAATAGTTATAAAGGTAAGCTTCCAATTTATTCTATTTCACTCAGTTATGAGATAATGAGGAAACATAATGAATGTGTAAATAATGACATTACTCAATGACATATGTCTTCAAGTACGTGACTTCAACAATGAGATCATACAAATGCTAAGAATATGTTCATTCTTGTTATGTCCCTAGTTGGATGTTATTGTGGAAGGTAGATAAACGACAATAACACATAAGACTAGAGTGTGTGTTGGTTGATGACAAAATCTCATTAGTCATGATATGTGGTATGAAGCCAAGCACACAAATACTTGTTGGAGAACAGTGTATCAAACAAACCCACCTTGAGAGTGATACATGGAAACCATACTTGGGGGTCATAGTCATCTCTCATAGTGAAGGTGGTGATTGTGGTTCTTAGACCTAAAATCACTACACTCAACACATGTCGTTTGGTGTATTTTGACATCATCCATCGTGTTCTTGAATTAGGGTTTCCATAAAAGTGATGATTGGATGCACTGTGATACATGGGTATGACTATGAGTGATGTAGATGTGATTTTCCCTTCTTATAGGAGTTGATATCCTGTCCACTTGATAAGAGAGATGGAGAAAAGTATGTGCATGCACATGTGAATCAATATATGATGTTGAAGTCACATACATATCAGACAATCTACTCTAGTTCAAGAAACATGGATTGAACATTGAAAAGATGATGTTTCCATGCCTTGAGTTCACTCTAGATATCAGAGACAAAGGAATTATACAATCACTATAACACCTACCGCAGATTATATGTTGAAGTTGTTCTCCAACTTTCCATTTACTTGAGTAGAAATGATGTGTGACTAGACACCACTCTTTGCTTGTGATGTCATAGATGAGTTATGGACATTCACTTCCAATGTAACATGGAACCTATAGGCCCACTCACATAGGAATCCACTTGGAATAGGGTTTTGATCATGAATGAACATTAAATTGATTACTAAAAGTATTTAGGTATTCAATTTGAGCAATGAATTAACTTACTAGACTCCCAACTGACAATTTCAAGTGTTGAAATGACTGGTTGGAGTGTCAGGTTGATTGGATATGACACTAGCTAAATCATGGATGATCATGGCACAAGCCAACCAGTTCAATGACTAAACCGACCGGTTCAAGGTTGTCAAATGACAAGTTCATGAGATGAACTGGCTGTTTCACAGAGCAATTTGATTGCATCAAGGATTAGAGCTGACATCATGTCGTGCTAATTGGATTAGAATTTCCAATACAATTGCGATTAGGAAATATGATGAAACGATCGGTTCATTGGGCAAATCGTTTGGCTTACATGCCAACCGATTGGTTCACTTTGTGAACTAACTGCTTTGCCTATTACATGTTGTGAAAATTCATAAGATTTCGGTCCCTTCAGATCCCACTCAAATTGGGAACCCTGAACGTGACCTTCCTATAAATAGAGGGGTACTAGGGACTTCTCAGAAACAACTCAATTGCCTCTGACAATTGTTTGTCTTTCCTGGTTGTGGTAACAAAGAGAACCTGAGCAAGTACTACCCGCTAAAGGGAGGGATAGATAGGGAGAACAACTGTGGGAGAGAATGTTGGTGACCAGTATGCCAACGTAAGGGGAGAACTCCTTCTTGTTCATTCTACTAGGAAAATAAGAGTTTTTGGTGGTCCATGTGGACCACTCTAGAGGCATGTATACTTCTCCCGCTTAGAGGATATCATCAACCCGCTATCAGTGGTGATCAACCAGGAGGCCAAAACAAACGTTGTTTGAGCATGACTTTAGGAAAGCGCGTACAACTCAGATGAGGAATAATCACTGGGCTTGCTCCAGGATCATGTATATTCTCTAAACCATTCTTCCCATTGCATAGTTGTTGACGTGATTCGTTGGTTCAAGGAGAATATGACAATTACATTTATCAGCTTCATGTTCTATCACCATATTTCCCTACAGTGGTATCAGAGGCTCGTTAATTTACAATATTTCGGGATAATCGATATGATCATATTTTTGGTTTTCATCATTTATTTATTACATGTGATGCGAATACATAAACTGATAAATGCGCATAACCGATTAAAGACCACATATGATCCCAAACTTATACACACACACACCCATATATATGATATACATGCAATTTACACGTATCACCCTAAAGTGAGTTTTGATGGTGGATGTGTAGCATGGTTATGGAAAATAACCCAATATTCGTGTGTGGCTGAATGCTTTGTTTTGTTCCTGTTATATCTCAATTTGCATACCGAGCCTCTACCTTCTTCCCAATGTAAAACTATTATTCTTTCCTACCTTTACTCCCCTCAAATGTAACTCAAGGTTTCTCATTGTCATGTAACAAGTTTAATAGAAATAGGATAGTTTCTTTTCTTGCAATGACGAAGAAGATGATCAGCAGTAGGTGAGTGGACCATTTTATGTGATGAGCTGACTGACTGGAGGACCAAGGAGGGCAGACTGTAGTAGGAGTGAATCAAACCATCTGGTGGACCCAACTGAGTATTTGGAGGTAACCAAATATCGGTTGGACAGGAGGCCAGACGAGCATTTTACACGACCAACCGACCAGCCAAAAGGTACCAATTTGAGGGTCAAACTGATTAACCCATATTGGCAAGCACATATCTACACTAGCAACAAGTTCATACATGAGATGTAGACCTAGGTGGTAGTAATTCCTTGTGGATCCAAGGAATTACTGTAGTTTGCCATAATACCACTAATGTTGTATTGCATGTTTGTGTTGTAGGATATAGCATGTATATGATACACACTATATATATGTGGTGATTGGATAACATATATTTATATATATATGGACTCCCTCAAATAAAGTATTAAGTCTAAGATGCTTTCAATTAGTAGCACACATAAAAATCTTGAACATATAAGCGTGGGCACCCCAAGGGTGGTGCACCGTCTATCTCAGGGAAGTGTGATGGTAATAGTGTGGGCCTATCAAGTGGGGTGCATTACTATCATGTTGGCTTTTGGGTCAAACGTAACTGTGTGTCCTTAATGATATTAAGAACCAGAGGCATGAAAATGACTATGTCAAATTTCTTTTATAGAATCAAATGGCAACACACATGGACAACTTTTATCTGAGGTCAATCCTTGAGAAGGACAAGTTAAATGGGAATAACTTCCACAACCGGTACAGGAAGGTGAGAATTGTTCTCACATAGGAGCGCAAGCTCTATGTCTTGGAGACACTAGAGTCAGATGAACCTCTTCCAACTACACCTATGGCTGACAAAGATGCTAACAAGAAGCAATATGAAGATATCATTGAATTCAAGTACCTAATGTTGTGCTCCATGAACTATGAGTTGAAAAGAAAGCATGAGAACATGGATGTTACTGATATGGTCACAGATCTTAAGAACATGTTCTAAGATCAGGCAAGACAGGAGAGATTTGATGTCTTAAAAGAACTATTCAAATGTAACATGACAAAAGGAGATCCAGTAGGTCTTCATGTACTCAAGATCATTGGATATGTGGAGAACCTTTCTAGAATGTGATTCCCCTTGGGTCAAGAGTTGTCCAGTGATGTGATTCTGTAGTCTCTTCTAGAGTCATACAGTCAGCTTGTCATGAACTACAACATGAATGACTTTGACAAGTTGTTGATAGATTTACTTGGCATGTTGATAACAACTGAAGCATAAATGAAGAAAGATAAGCCCAAGTCTGTGATGATGATCAACAAGACAAAGGGAAAGTCTAAAGGTAAGGGAAAAGCTAAGAACAGTTCTAAATCTATCTAAAATCCCAATTCTTCAATGCTCAAAGCAAAGAGAGGAGTAAAGAAGGAAGACAATTGTTACCACTATCACCAACCTGGACATTGGAAATTTTTTTTCCTCTCTTCTTGGAGTAATTAAAGAAGAAGGAAGGGGTAAAGACCTCTACTTTAGGTATAAACATTATAAAATAAATTTGATTACTTCTTCATCTTGGTATGTGATACCGTATGTGGATCTGACATACGTTGATGCACATGATTTGATAAGAAGTAAAGACTTTATGAAAGGACAAGGATAATCTGAGCAGAGCAAGAGTTTCTTGCAACTTTAGTCTACATTTATAATTTATCTTATTTCATTGGCATGTAATAGAGTTAGTTGAACTACTATTTCATTATGTCAATAATAGAAACATTTTACTTTATGCATCTTGTATGGACAAGGATGATTATAAATAAAGAGTTGTTAATGCTTCTATTTTAAAGTATGATCTTGTATGGCAATGCCCCAAACATCTTGTGATATTTATGTGAAATGATCAAAAGATAAATTTGTAACATAAATATCTAAAAGATTATAATTGATAAATCAAACAATCAATATCTATAGCATTATGTCCAGAGCACATGTATGAAAAAGGCATTTCTAGAACATGTTGATGTTCATTTAGACTCTTTTGGTTATTGAACTAGTAAGAGACATGCAAGTTTTATACATGAGAAACATGCCAATCCACCTCTGACTAGGAGTAGTGGGAGAATAAGCATTCTGTTCGGACATGTACATAATGATGTACAAAGACCTTTGGAGTAATTTTGCAATAGATAGTTATTTGTACGTCATTACATTTTCTAATGACATGGTGATATGTATTCAATAAAATACAAGTCTCTTGAAGTGTTCAAGAAGATTACATGTATGAAGCACACAACTTCCTTAAATGTATTAAGATACTTTGATATGATCAATGTTGAAATACTTTATAGGAGAGTTTGAGGTCCTTCTAGAGAGATTGTGATAGTGTATCACAATCAACTCCACCTAAAACCTGATGATTTATCAGAAAGAAGGAATTACAACATGAAGAGTCAGGATGTGGTTATCATTTAATCTAATCTTATAATTTCTTTGAGGAATATGCTTAACACTAAAATAAAGTACCATGTAAATGGTTTAATAGACACCATATGAGATATGGTATGAGAATATCTAGATATGTCTTAATGATTGAAACTTATGCAAGAAAATAGTTTCATGAAAAGATTTAATCAAATAAATGTTAGTTTGTTGAACACTACTTATCTCAATCCATTAACAAAAGTGTTTTGTTGTTAGGATGGATGAATTCAAAAAGAATAAGTGGGAGTAAAGTAGAACTCGAAAAGTTCAATATCAATAGGAAAGCATTTGAACCTAAAGAGGTACAATAGGAATTTGGAGAATCACAAATTGTTGTGGAATCTCAAGTTCTTTCTATAACACAAAACTCATAGTTCTAGCAGAACACATATGAGAATAAAAGATTGTGAATCCTATAACTCAAATAAGTTGTGAGTTGGTGATAAGATGATGTGCCAACATTCAACTAAGAATTATTGAGGGACCAAAGTTTGATAAATGGTTTGAGGCCATTGTATCCATAATAGAATCCATGAACACCAACAAGGTATGACCTTGGTGGTAACATCTATAGGGGTAAAACCCATAAGCTGCAATTGGGTTTTCATAAGGAAGACCAACATGGATAACATAGGCACACAACTTGGTTGCAAAGGTTTCTCAAATGAGGTCAAAGTGTTGAACATGATGAAATCCCTTCACCAATTGACATGCTTACTTTGCAGCTTATTGAGACTATGTGATTTATGATATGGAGATGAAACCACATTCCTTAATGGGAATAATTGAGAGGGTGTGTACAAGACACAACCTGAATGTTTTATAATTCCATTAATGCAAAAAAATTCTATAAGCTACTATGTTCAAACTAGAGGTTGAAATAAGCATGTGAGAACTGGAATATTTGATTTGACAAGTTAGTCAAATAGTTTGACTTGAGTCAAGGTAAAAGATGAAATATGTGATTATAAAAGATTTAGTGGGAGCATATGAATACTCCACACATTGATGAGGAATGACATATTAATACTGAGTATTGAAACCTAGCTTGGAAATCACCATCACCAAGAAGGATTAGGTTAAACATCCTATGCAATAGGAATTGAGATCTATAGACATAGTTCTGGAAAGTTTTTAAACCTAAATACGAGAACATATATTGGCAAGATGTTGAAAGATTTCAACATGAAGGATCCAATGAGAGAAAATCTATCCATTTAGATGGGACAAGTTTCTCAAGAATCTAATGTTCCAGTTCTTATGATGAATGGAATAGATTCCATATGCATTTGAATTTGGATCTATCTGCAATATAGTGTACTCATCCCATTTTCATGTTTGTGTTGGGCATGACATGAAGATATTTGTCTAATCCAATGAACTTCATTGGAATACCATAGAAAACATCCATTATTACTTGAGAAGCACTAAAGGATTAGTTGTTTCACTATGCTAATAAGGAAGAGTTGGATGTAAAGTGTCACATTGATGCAAGCTTCCAAAATGACATAGAATAATTGCAATATAAAACTTTGTTTAATCTTAAGAGAAAAGTCGTTAGTAGGAAAGGGTTCTGAAGTATAGACCATTATTTTAATTCTACAAAAGAAGCTACATGTCTTGGTGTTATGAACACATGAGTGAATAATGTATGTATCTAGAAGTTCATATAGATGAACTTGTGAGATATTCCAACCATTGATGGCATCAAAGAAATACTATGACAACAATGGAAAAACTGGATATGCAAGGAATATTAGATATCATACTATGACGATTCCATATCATACAAAATGTCGTACAGTAAAGAGATGTGAAGCATAATATACCTACTAAAGGCAATATGCTGCTAACCTACATGATTAGCATTTTCACAGTAGAAACATGATGGACATGTTTAGATCACTAAGAATAAGATTTGTGGGTGACTGGCTCTAAGTGCAAGTGGGAGTCTGTTGGTATGTATTCCCAGAGAGCCAATCATACGATGATTGAGATGGCATATTACATAAATGATTTGATTAATAATTATAAAGGCAAGCTTCTGATTTATTCTGTTTCACTCAGTTATTAGATAATCAGGAAACATAATGAATGTCTAAAGAATGACATTACTCAATGATGTATGAATTCAAGTATATGACTTGAATAATTAGATCATATGGATTTTAAATGTCTATAAATTCTTGTTATGCCCTTAGTTGGATTTTATTGTGGAAGGTAGACAGATGAAAATAACACATAAGACTAGAGTGTGGGTTGGTTAATGACAAAATCACATCATTCATGATATGTGATATCAAACCAAGCACACAGATACTTGTTAGAGAACAATCTATTGGATATACCCACCTTTAGAGTGATCCATGGAAACCATACTCAGTGGTCATAGTCATATCGCATTGTAAAGGTGGTGGTTGTGGTTCTTAGAAGTAAAATCACTACACTCATCACATGTCATCCAGTGTGTTTTGACATCATCCACCGTGATCCTAAATTAGGGTTGCCATGAAGGTGGTGATTGGATGCACTATGACACGTGGGGATGACTGTGAGTGATGTAGATGTGATTTTCCCTTCTTATAGGAGTTGATATCATGTCCACTTGATAAGAGAGACTGAGAAAAGCATGCACATGTTTATGTGAATCAATATATGATGTTGAGGTCACATATATCTCAAACAGTCTACTCTAGTTCAAGAAACATGGATTGAACATTGAAAGGATGGCGTTTCAATGTCTCGAGTTCAATCAAGATATCAAAGACAAAGAAATTATAGAATCACTTGAACACCTATCACAAATTGTAGGTTGAAGTTGTTCTCTAACTTTCCATTTACTTGGGTAGCAATGATGTGTGACTAGGCACCACTCTTTGCTTGTGATGTCATAATTGAGTTATGGACATTCACTTCCAATGTAACATGGAACCTATAGGGTCACACACATAGGAAGTCACTTGGAAAAGGAGTTTAATCATGAATGTTAATTAAATTAATTACTAAAGTGTTTAGGTATTCAATTTTAGAAACAAATTAACTAACTCAACTCCCAACCGATTGGTTCAAGTGTTGAAATGATCGGTTGGAGTGTGAGATTGATTGGATATTGCATTGGATGAATTTTGGATGAACCAGGGCACGAACCACCAGTTCAGTGAGTGAACCGACTGGTTCACTCAAGGTTGTCAAATGACCGGTTCATGAGATGAACTGCCCATTTCATAGAGCAATTCGATTACATCAAGGATTAGTGCTGACGTCATGTCGTACATTAATTGGATTAGAATTGTCAATACAATTATGACTAGAAACATGAATAAACGACCGGCTCAGAGGGAAAATCACATGGCAACCGATTGGTTCACCTGTCAATAGACCGTTTCACCTATCACATGTTGTGAAAATTTGTGAGATTCTGGTCCCTTCCACTCCCACTCATATAGGGAACCCTAACCCTGGCCTTCCTATAAATAGAGGGGTAATGAGGGATTATAAAAAATAATTCAATTGCCTTTGACAATTGTTTGACTTCTCTGGTTCTGGTAACCAAGAGAAATTGAGCAAGTCCTACCTGTTAAAGGGAGGGATAGCAAGGGATAACAATTGTGGGAGAGCAAGTTGGTGACTAGTACACCAACATGAGGGGACAACTTCGTCTTGTTCATTCTACTAGGACAACAAGAGTTCCCAGTAGTCCATGTGGACTACTCTAGAGGTGTTGATACTTTTTGTGCTCGGAGGACATCATCAACCCGTTGTCCATGGCGATCAACCAGGAGGCTGAAGTAGACGATGTTCGAGTGTGACTTCAAGAAAGCACACACAAACGTGACAAGGAATAGTCGTTGGACTTGATCCAAGACTAGGTATATCCTCTGAAACATCCTTCCCATTGCATAAGTGTTTATGAAATCTATTGGTTCAAGGGGAATATGGAAGCAAAATTTTTGTTTCTGCTACCTAATATGTCACCGTATTTCCCTACATGTATGTCTTCAGGTTGAGAACCTAAATGATGAGATCATACTGATGTCAAGAGTGTATGCATTCTTGTTATGTCCCTAGTCAGATGTTATCATGGAAGGTTAATAGAAAACAATAACACTTAAGACTAAGTGTGTGTTGGGTTGATGATAAAATATTACTAGTCATGATATGTGAAATCAAATCAAGCACATATATACTTGTTAGAGAATAGTGTATCCGATAGAAGCACCTTGACAGTGACACATAGAAACCATGATCGATAGTCAGAGTCATCTCCCATAGTGATGGTGGGGATTACGGTTCTCAAACCTAAAATCACTACACTCATCACATGTTATTCAATGTACTCATGTCATCCATCGTGATCCTGAATAAGGGTTGCCATAAAGGTGGTTCTTGGGTACACTATGACACATGGGGATGAGTATGAGTGACGTAGATGGGATTTGTCCCTCCTACAGAAGTTTGATATCCTATCCACTTGATAAGAGAGAATGAGAAATGCATGGCCATGCCGGTGGGAGTCCATATGTGATATCGAGCTTACATATATATAAGTCAGTTTTCTCTAGTTCAAGGAACATGGATTCAATGTTGAAGAGGATGACGATTCCATGCCTTGGGTTCAATATGGATATTAGAGACAAAGGAACTATACAATCACTTTAACACCAATCACAGATTGTAGGATGAAGTTGTTTTCGAGCTTCTCCAATTACTTGGATAGTACTGATGTCTTTCTAGATACCAATCATTGCTTATGAAATAATAATATGATTATGAATATCACTGCCAATGTAATTTGGAGCCTAATGGGTCATACATATATGATGTATTGGATAGGAGTATAATTGTAGACATGATTGGATATGTTACGAATCAAATTGATTACTAAAAAGTTTAGGTAATTTAGTACATTAATATTGGAATATAATGTGAGTTGATTGGCTAAAACATTTAGCCTAGTTAATTAGATTTAAATTGTTAATTTGTCTAAATAACGTTGAGCGATTGAATAGAGTCAGATGATTAAAATTCGTCAATCAATTAACATGATTAATTGGTTAGTTGATTGATTCCAAAATATTTTTTTAATAATCCATGAGCGGCTCGCTTTAAATGCAACTGTAACCTTTTATTTTCATAGGGATTATTGGAAAACCTTGCTTCCTTTATTTTGTTATTTAACGAGGTGTGACAGATGGATTTTGTAAGGACACACTTTTGTATGTGAGCCCTAGTCATCATCGTCCCCCAAAGAGAGGTGAGAGACCGCAATGCAAGCACGTAATCAAGTAGAAGGCTACTCCTTCCAGCGTGACATGGAGTTCCAATCCATTCGCGTGGATGTAGAGATGCAGAAACTGAAGTGCCTATGTTCGGAGGACTTCAACGATGAACATCTATGCACAATAGGGGATACACACATCACTGTGTGAAGGGACGTTGTCGGACGTGCTCTGCACCAAGGTATATCCCATGCACCTTTGATGTGTGCACAAATTGTCACTATTTGGATATCTAATTTTATTGTTTTCTTTGTCATTTGTGCTTAATTGAATATATTTTCACACATATTTCACCAAATTAGTATAAAATCAGCGTGCATCAGTTCTTATATTTATGCATGTATTTTACATATATATTTTACATATTTTGATTATCATAATAATTATCTGATTTAACTCATTGCTTATTTTATTGAAGGTAATTATTATTTACTAGATCAAAGTCGATACTACTGACATGAAACACAGTACTACTGACATGGAATCGAGGTAAAAAAATATTATTGTTCCAGATCAAATAGGAAAAGGATTTCTACTACAACTTACTCGGTAGTACCAACTTCCAAGTCGGTAGTACCTACACAAGCGTTGGCGACCTTAATTACATGTCTTAAATCCAGCACATATTATTATGAAAAATAAAATTTAGGTTTTTGTCAACCTAAACATGTACGGTGGCTATAAAAGACACCACTAGAAGCAAAATTTTGGTCTCTATCATAGGGAGATGACACGAGAGGCGAAAGGGGAGAGAAAAGTGGATGAACCCTAATCGACGGACTTCAAAGGTGTTTTGGCGGCAAAAATGACAGCAGAATGATTCCACCTTCTCTAGATCTCCTCCTTAACTCTTTCTCCTATTTTTGGTATCTCGAAATCCATGTTTTGTATATTTTTGATCTACTGTGATACCATGTTTCACATATTCAGCTAATCCCCTTAATTCCTTAGGATATGGGAGTATGCCAGATATGCATTGTACGTGACTTTTATGCATTAATATCACTTTTACTCATAATTTATGGATATAAACTATGAGATTGTTATGTTCTATTTGTTCATGATCACCATAAATAGATTATTAGATCCTTAATCATTTCAGGAGAAGGGTTGGAAGATCATAAGTTTACCCATTTACTACACCCTTTCGGAAACATGGAGCATAATTAGGAGGAGAAACCCAGAGTTTATCGTAAAGCATATAACTAATCAACCAATTATTATTGAAATAGAATTGGCATTAGAATAGGTAGTGAACTGCACTATAGAAGTGGGTAGTTCTTGCTTCAGGCTCTTTATCCATAGATAGGGGTGATAAATAGAGGTTAATTGTTGTGTTGTCCGTGGTGAAACCACCGTCTTAAGAAATTCATCTACTCTGAGCTACTTATTCTTTAAGTTTATTTTGTTTCTATGTTTGCTTTTATTCAAATAAACTATTTTCAACCTTTTTTTCCGGCCTAGCTGATCAATCATACTTAGTAGTAGTCTTTAACCTCACAACTCTCCGTGTTTGATAACTCGAGACTCATAATCCCATATTACTTCGACACATACACTTATGTATTACATGCACGTTATACGTGTGTCAAGTTTTTGGTAACATTGTCGGGGAGTTGGCACGGTTAACACTATGAAAAGTTAGGATTGACCACTCTAGGCCATTTTTTTCTTTTAAAACTTCATTGTTAAATTTTTGTTCTTTCAAATTCATTGATCTATTTTTTTGAAAATTCACTGCTTTATCATTTTCATCTCAATTGTTGAGTACCTTTGATTTGAATTTTTTTCTTGTGCAGGTACTTGAGCACCATGGAGGCCCGGGGAATGAGAAAATTAATGATTGAGTTGATTGCACAAATGAAGACCTTGACAATGCAGTTGGGGACCTTGAATCTCAATAGAATCCCAGTTTATGAAGATTGTAAGTGTTCAAGGAAGAAGGTTAATCACATGCATGACGATCAATCATGGGGAGTTGATTCATATTCTTCTTGGAGGGGTCGACATTATGATTCACATCAATATGAGCATCCAAAACAACTTTACAATGATGAGGACCTAGACCCAGAAATATTATGTAGGATACATGATATGTTTGGCATAGTCATGACCAAGAATGAAGCATATTTGGACCAATCACAGAGGGAGCATACAATAAAAATTTATAGACTCAATCCTCACATATGTTTGCAGAGGTCCTAGAGTTGAAGAAGACTGAACAATTTTTTTTTCTGGGGAACATTGTTCTGGCCCACCATAATCATGAAGCAAAATATGTTTCTATTTCCAATTAGAAAGAGCATGCCATTGAGGAGACACCAGATCTGCACATTCCACAGCCTGAGTGTATCTACGTGCCACAAGTTCCTTTCCCCATTAGCTTGCATGGAAGACTAGGGGGCTTTAGAACACTTGTGAAGTATTCAAAAGTGAGTGCTCCAGCCAATGCAACAAATTTGAGGAGTGACAAAGGAATTCTAGAGGCACCTAAAGGATCTACTTCCATCATATCTACTCCCCCAGTTCTTGAGGAGGTTCCCATCCAACAAGAGCAGGTGAAGGTTGTACCCTGTAGCAGAACAATTATAGGCAAGAAGGAGGCACGTACATGAGGCAAGGTCCATCCACACATCAATTCAGCCATTTCAGATGTGCCAAAGTCTATTCCTGAGGGTGATATAAATTCAAGCTTAGGAGAGGAGATCCCCATGGTGCTATACATTCCTCCACATGGGCGAAAAAAGCAACCAAAGGTTCCAGTCCTGAATAGTCTAAAGTCAGGAATGAAGGAAAAATTTAAGAAGTTCTATGGTGACATATCTTTAGGACTTGATGATTATAAGGTGGAGTTTATATTTTCAAGTTATTCACCAACGTTTTATGATAATCCAGGCTAGAGTTAAGCATCATATCGAGTCTAAGACATAAAATAAGGTGCTTTGTGGGAGGAAACCCACCAATTAGGATTCTGAGATCATATTTGTTTTTGATAATGTTTTATTATTTTGTTAGGATTAGATCATCTTATTATGTAGTTTTGTAATAAGTAGTTCTGATGCAAGTAAAAAAGGTACCTTGATATGTGTATTCAGTGTGCATGATCTCACTTAGTCAGTGTCACTGAGCTCGAGTGCTTATTCAAGGGCATGTCTTCATGTGGATCCCACCCACCCATCTTTTGCCCCAAATCTCACCTCACATATCAGTACAGTCATTCCGTTTGTCTTCCTTTTCTATTGACATTGGGGACAATGTCATATTCATGCTTAGGGGGGGGGATGGAATGATGCTTCTATCTTTATCTCTTGCATCTTTTCTTTTTATCATACATCCACATGTTTTTGTTTAAAAAAAATAGATTTTTCATTTTGTTTTAGGGTCCATTCCTATCTAATGTAATTGTGTACGCAATTTAATATTTTTAATTAGGATTAGTCATTTGTTGATGATGTGGTATCAATTATAAAAATTTCTAAAATGTGAATGTTCTCTCATGCTTTGTTCTTTAAGCTAAATTTTCTATGTTTTAGAGTACATAACTGGAGGAAGTGTATGTGTTAGTCAGCTTTTGGACATTTGATATGAATGGAAATCTTAATTATCCATGTAATGTGGATGAAGATGAGATTTGAGCCTAAATTGATCAAATAATCAACATGATCTTAAATTAAAATTTAAGAAAGAAATCCTAGGGTTACACTGTTCACAGGTCATTGGAGAGGGACATATCATATTTCATGAAAGGCATTGTCTCTTAATTATGTGATTCCATCCATTTTCCAATCATTTTGACTCACCACCTTAAGATGAGCAAGTAGTCTGAAGTATTTCTTTTTGATTGCATTGCATGTCATAATTGTGACATGATAGTTGGTTTCTCTTTAGATGCATTTGTTACAAAATGAAAAAAAAGGTATGCACAAACAATTTTTGTGCATATCATTCTAGTTGCATAACAATTACATGTAGATTGCATGCATTTGTCATTATTCATTTTCACGTCATGTGGTTAAATTGTTTTCTTATGAAATAAGAGTGTAAGGATACCCATCCATAATCACAGAAAAAATTGAAAAGAAATAAAATGAAATATGTTAAGAGAAGCCCAAGCATAACTTTACATCATGCTAAAATAGCGAGCCAATGAAAAAATCAATGTTACAAAATAAAGAGGGAAAAGGATGCCCTAAACTCTTCACAAAGAAATGGGGACATTCACATGATGTATTCTCTTCTTTACTTCATTCTCATCCATTTGATAAGGTTTTCAATACACACATCATTTCATCCATACTATTAGGCATTAGGATTCATGTATTTCTCATTATCTTCACCATATAGGTTCATCATGTTTTATTTTAGGATAAATAATTTGAATGCTACTTTTGATTCTTCATAAGCAACCTATTTCATTCCATCCATTACTATTATTGGTAGGCCATATATATGATTGATTTCCTCATCCATTCTTATAAGGAGAACTGCTTCCAAGTAGTTGGTAGTTAGGAAAGAGAAATGTAGACAGGGAATCACATGATGCACCAAGAAAATCCCTGATTGACTATAACATCAACTGCTCTACTGATAGTGTTTCACTGATCTTAGGGTGGACATCTTTTATGTATATTTTTGGGCATTTGAGAGTAGTTGATTGTATAGTGGTCAGTAAAGGCCGGTTTGGGACCGTCAAGTGGGGATAGATGAGAATAGAAATTCATATTTTGTGTCCTTCTACTGACTTGTCTCAAACAAATCCAAAAGTAGCATTGCTCAAGGATGAGCAATATTCAAGCTCAGGGGTGTGACATGTGCACAAACTGTCACTATTTGAATATCTAATTTGGTTGTTTTCTTTATCATTTGTATTTAATTGAATATATTTTCACACATATTTCTCCAAATTCGTATAAAATCAGTGTGCATCAATTCTTATATTTATGCATGTATTTTACATATTTTGATTATCATAATAATTATTTGATTTAATTCATTGCTTATTTTATTACAGATAATTATTATTTACTGGAGCAAAGTCGATACTACCGACATGCAACTCGATAGTACTGACATGGACTCTAAGTACAAACAATATTACTATTCTAAATCAAAAAGGGAAATGATTTTTACTGCAACTAACTCGGTATCGACTTCCAAGTCGGTTGTTACTACCTTTTCCTAGCTTTGCTGGTAATCCTTGAGTTTTAAGATAATCTTAATGCTTTGCATGATTTTGTTAGTAATATTCTATGTTGTGCTATGTATTAACTTTGGTAACCTTAAATACTTGTTTGGGAAACTCATAATCATAACTTAAATAAACTATAAAGATTTGAATTGGAGTTAATATAGCATTAACACATACATGTGTGCAAGAAGAGAGTTAATGACATTTGAGGAAATAATTAATAAATGATTTTTTCTTTGATAATATTATCAAAATAATATTATAGGATTGTATATATTTCAACTACGAATCCAAAAAAAAGAATGAACCAAATTAGAGTTCAAATGAGAGAGTTATGCCCTTTTTAGTAAACATATGCAGACACCGCGACCCGCGGTCTACACCGCGACCGACGCTGTGTCGACACCACGGCTGGCGATGCTAGGACCGCGACTGACGCTGCATCGACACTGCGACCGCAATGCTGCGTTGACACCGCGACCGCGATGCTAGGACTGCGACTGATGCTAGGACTATGACCAATGCTGCGTTGACACTGTGACTGCGACACTACATCGACACCGCGACCCACGATGCTAGGACCACAACCGAAGCTGCGTTGACACCGCGACCGCAATTGACGCCACCCAAGACGACAAATCATAGAATGCTCTTATCTCAAGATATGCTTATTCGTTTTCAACAAAACAAAGTGTGTAGGAACCGTGATTCAATGTTCTATCATCCCAGACATCTTGCTTGATGAGAAGGTGATCTGGAGGGCGATGTTTGGGGCATTTTTGGGGAAGAATGTGAAGAACAACTAAAATCAAAAGGGGTTGCTATAAATTTGACTTGGTAAATAGTTTTAAACATGGATTCCTTCTTCTATTCACTTCTACTTGATCAAAACCCTTGATCCAGTGATTTGGAGGTTTGGTTTAACCTCTAATCTTGTCTTCTACCTACAGCAGGCCCCGTTTAAGGTTGAAAGGAAAAAGAAATCACAGATTTTTCTAGGATCTTGATATGGATTTGAGATCTTCAAAGATGGGCTATGTTTTTAGGGTGTTTTCACACCTTAGGGTGAGTGGGTACTTCCTTTAAATAGTATATTACAGGAAAATCAATTAAATAATTAATAATTTTCAATTGATTAGTATGCAAGTACAACCCTAAATGGTTGATTTGATCTAGCTTTTGTAGTTGATATGATATGGATTATTTATCTGTTGTAATGAATTTCAGATTATGAAATCACATTAGAAATGATTGCAATCCATTGAAATGAGAATTCATAAAGTAATTGTAAGGGTTACATGAAAATATTGAAATCTAAGATATTCGACTATGGCTGAAATTGTTGTATAATTGAATAAAGAAATTTGCCTAGTTGAATCTCCTTGGTTACAAATGGTTGTTTTATTTGTAGTGCGTGTTACATATATGTCACATAACATCTTGGATTTCATTCGATGATATCAATGTTTGTTTGATATATCAGTAAGGAGGGTGAAACCCTAAATGAATGGAAAGTTGGAGGTTTGCAATTAAACATCTTGATTCAATTTTATTCTTGATGTGCGATGTATAAAATCCTTATGCGAGTTATGTGATAAGTGAATGAGGTAAATGAAACCCTAATGATAGGGTGTTCAGTGAAACAAGTATTGTGATATCAATGTTTCTCAATTTGAGATGTGGTGATGCTTAATAGTTCAGTTTTGGTAAATGTTATCCGATGGTTTATGAAATGAATGATTTACAAAGATGAACAAAGATATGTTGATGCGATGATTGAATTGTGAAATTAAAGAGTGAATTAGACATGTAGATGCCCTGAACAATGTAGAATCCTCACAGGATGAGTTCTATGATGTGAGGAGGAAACGACTTCCAGACTGGAGGCAGTCCAGATTGAGGTAAGCTGGAGCGTACTAGTAGGGTGCGAGTGTCTTGACCAATAGGGCAAAATCCTTACAGTTTTGTGGTACCCAACATCAACTGGGGATGCTGGTGGTACCTATGTAACATGTTGAGTGATCAGTGGTCAGTAGGTCCATTGATGCACAATAAGCCTGAAGGGCTTTGACTCACCGCGTGAGTACCCAGGTTGAGAGGTGGAGTATGATATATCCAGTTTCTACCATTAGCCGTTGAGAGGTAGACATGCCAAGGCCCGCTGCAGACAGGGTCTTACTCAAGAGATAGGCTTAGGAACTCAAGCATGCTTCTAAGCCTTGTATAGTGAGATCGTGGCTTGCTGTGATTGTTTCACATGTTGTGGTGCACCTCATGTGGGTTTAAGGCATAATAAGATGAATGAGAGGTTAAACAAGTGTGCACATATATTCAATTATTCATGTTATGTTTCTGAATTATTAGTTCTCTTTATGATCAATCAAGAATATTCATATATTGGTTCACTCTTGTAGATATCTAGAGTATCTTACCATATTTGTGATTGTCAATTATTAGACTCTTTGAAGCTTACTGTTATTTTAATTGATATCAATTGCTCAAAGGTATATATGTAATTATATCAGTGCTTTAGACTATTTCTTTAAAGTACTCATTCACTGAGCGAGTAGGCTCACCCCTCTACTCAAAATTTTTAGGAAAATCACATGGACATTGAAGAAGGTCAAAGCATCATAGTAGATCTACCACAGGAGTTAAGTATGAGATTAGTTGAGTTCAATCGGTCCCTATCACTATAGGTCCTTGTATAGATGTGAGAAAGTTGTAAATAATGTTTTCTATCTTTGTTTCCTTGATATGAGAGAATGTATCTGATTGTCATATCATATGTACATGGAAGTATGAGAAATAGAATGAATGTGTGGATGTGTATCATTAATGTTGAGATCATATTAGAGTAATGAAAGTTTAATTCTCGTGTAAAGTTTGTTTATGTGATTGAATGCGGGAAAATAAAGAGTTTGAAATAAAAAGAAAAAAAATAATAAACAGGAGTGAAGTTTTTATCAAGTATAATCCTCATAGTCATGCCCTAATCTCATGATTGGTGGTAATCGTGGGTGTGACAAAGTTTTGGTATCAGAGCTTAGGCTGAGTCATCAGGGACCATTCAGATAGAAAGTCAGAGTTATAAGTGTGGCAGATCTGGGAGGCCTTAGTATTTAGATACCCTGGCCCGATATCTGAATACTTAGATTGACCAATATTAAGCTACTCTGTCTATTCTTCTCTGGATGCCCTGGCCAGGCATGCAGAGGAAGGATGGAATAGAGAGAAACCCTAGAGATTTTAGGGTTAGGAGACCAAAAAGTAATGAAGGAGTAAGAGATTAAACATAGAATGTGATACAAATCTTGATTTATATTGCTTCTTTGATTGTAGATAAATAGAAGTGCTCTTATATGTATGAATTCATATTATCAGTTTGTAGAATATATATGGTTCTTTTATATTGTTGTGTATCATGAAGTGATTCAGTTATTGCTTATATTCTTTGTATCAAGTAGACCAGAAGTTATGTTTAAATGAGTTTTCCCTAAGTGGATTTTCTTTCCACATGTTTGAGATTAATAGGAGTTGGTTATTCTTGAGTAGCTCTTGGCTTCAGGACTATAGGTTTGGCCTGGTCCGGCTGGCAGGATGCGTTACTGAGATCTAATGACTCCTATTAACAATATAATAAGAGTAGACTATGGATAAATTAGACCCATATCATAGTGAGAATGTTCATACACTAAGATGTTGAAACATATGGGAAAGATTAGAATAGCTAAGAATCAGTTGGAACTAATATCTGAGATCCAACTTTGGGGCCTCATATGAGAAGTCCCTTAACCAGGAATAAAGGAACATGACATAAGGTTCATGTTAAGTTTAATGATTAGTATTATATGAACTTTAAATATGAAATATGGAAAAGATATGAGAAAAGTATGTAAAGTCCAAGATAGTAAGAATCAATCATGAGGAATGGATCATATAATTGAGTACAATTCTTTTATGTACTCCAAAGCAAAGGGGAAATAGAAGAAAAGAGTTAAGTATATAATAATCACATAGAATTGAAGAGTCTTCAGAAGAGTTGAAGTAAGAGAATTGGATGAACATGTAAATTATAAGACTAGAATAACAAACTTAGTTGAAATAAAGAGAAATGTAGAAATGTTGAGCTTGATTAAGGAATGAGGGTTATGATATAATTGAGAGTATGGAATGTATACCTTTAATATGAAGTTTAATACATGCATCCTTACTACCTTTGGACTCTAAGTCTCTATAGAACAACAAACTAGTTTCTAAAAGAAGAACAAAAGTGTATATTAACAAATGAATAAGTCATACAAAGGTAGACCATATTCAGGAAGGAAAAACATGATTGAAAGAGATACTATGTTTGACCCATGCATGAGCCATTTGATTTAAAATGCAGGATATGTAATGTATTAAACATGAGGTGAAACTAGTAGAGAGATTATTGATTTAGAATTTCAACTTCACATTAGTAGAAGGATAAAAAGAAATATGTGCAACATGGTATACATGATCATACACATGAATAAGAAACATGAACATAAGAAAAAATTTGAAGTTAAAGATGACAGATGGAAGAGTAGTATATGGTAAGAGGATTATGAAAGGTAAGGAAGAGTTTGAAACAAGATGGAATAATATAGATTATAAAAGAAAGAGGTTGTGAGATTCAAGCAAGTGCTAATTATCCAAGTATCCTTGTTGATAACCAATTAAACCTACATATGAGAAATGTATTAAGGAAATGTTTGAAGATAAGAATTCTAAGTCTCAAAATTATCTTCTCTTTCATATATTCCTTAATGAGAGCAATGTGGGATGAAGTGATAAGAAAATGAATCATATATGATGCATAACCACCATGTTAGAGACATCAAGTGAAAGTAATAATGACACACAATATGATGATGAAACCCTAGCGGGGTAAATTGAGAATGTAATCTATCTGAATGGTCAAGTAAGAGAAAGGAAATTCAATTGATAAGATAAGGAAGAATTTAGTAAAACTTGTGAGATCCAAAGTTTGACTTTCAAATAAAGGGAGCAAAGTCACACCGTAATAACGTCATGCTACTGATAAGGACCAAACCCTAGAATGTTTAGAGTTGTAGTAGTTCAAGGGTTGTCACTAGTGATTTGACCTTGAATACTAGCATATCTATAAAACAAGATCATGAAATTTGCACTATGAGAAGTAAACTAGCACTGATAGTAATCCAGGGTTTAAAGGTAGCTAATCTGAAAGGTTGATAAACAATATGGAAATGATTCAGAGCAAAGGGTAAGAAATAAATTTGAAATGTAACAAGTGTGTTTTGAACAAAAGGAAAAATTCAACATGAGCAAAGTGTAATCTCAAATAAATTGTTGCAGTGATATCAAGAATGATGAATAATCTATTCTTACCTTGTATGTTTCAATTTTAGGGTTGTTTATTCTATATGATCAAAATGAGAAGGATAAGTAACAAGAAGTAAGTAGTAATGAATGAGGAGATAATAGAAAACAATGGCTTTCGATAATATGTGAATTTGTTTTTAGAAGTGTAATTTGTTGAAGGTATAATGAGCGATGTAACTTAGTTCTACGTATGATTTTAGTGTACATGTGCAAGAAATATGTTAATTTTAGGTGTAATAGTTGTAGTCATTCATACCAGTAATCCATCTTAGTATTGTACAATTGTGGTATGGTGATATGGGTTGAATGATGATGGAATAAATGGAGGGTTACCCTGAATAAGGTAGTCTTACCAATTCACTCATATGAATAGAAGGGATGATAACCATATTGTATTGAAATGTAACCCTAATGATGTATAGCTTGCTATACCTAGTTTTAATATAACTAAGTGATGGTAATTGGGTATGAATAGTCTTTGAATGACTAATACAATATGGAGTACTCTGTAACTGTTGTTGAAACCCTAGTATGCTATAACATGATGGTTACACCTTGATTTATTTGTGGGTTCATACTTGAGAATAGTATTGATTGTAATGGTGATGCTTCACCTTATGCATCCATGATCCAATGGAGATGCCGTGAGTAAAGGTTTGGGTATAAGTGCTGATTAGTAACATTAATATAATTTATCTTGTTGATCCTAATTCTAATACAAATAGATAAAGATGTGTATTCATGTTTAACATTCTTATACGATGGAATGATGGTAGAATAACCTCCTTAATATGATCATAACCTTAATATGTTAATTGGTGGTTATCATAGCCACATGGTTGATACTTTCTTATACCAAACCTGTGCATTATGTATATGATGAGGGTTAATCATATCTAAATTCCTTGCATGTTGATGTGATAAAGAATGGTTCTTAATGTTAATATAACCCTACTATGATTGTTTATGAATATCTCCTAGCTCATTTATGCAATATTGTGTTGATCTGGTGTATTATATGTAAGTGATGTTGTTGGGCCTTGTTATAAGCCATGCAAAAATAATGATGATCTTATAGGGAATAGTATGATGGTCTCAATGACCTTTGGGCATGGTTGAGCCCTGGATGAGGTGTAATCCTCTTGTGTTGATAAGGGTTGATACCCTGTGATATTGTGTAAAAGGATTTATATCCTGTGATAGTATGATGACTAGAGTGGTCTCATGAATGGAAAGTGAATAGTACCATGTGATGATGAGATGAGAAATTATGTTTCACACATTTTATATCTTTAAAAGTTGAGATTTGAAGAGGAATAAATGACTCAACGTTGAAATTAAAATTCTAGATCGTAGTATACAAAAGCTTAAAAGGAGAGAGATACCCCTAGTAAAGGTTCTTCGGAGGAATCATGTATAGAAGAAGTTACTTGGAAAGTAGAATCGGATATGTTTAACAAGTATCGTTTCCTCTTTTAGAAATTTTGAGATGAAATTTTTATTAGAGGGGGAGAATTGTTACAACCAGTTCCTAGCTTTGCTGGTAATCCTAGAGTTTTAAGATAATCTTAATGCTTGGCATGCTTTTGTTAGTAATATTCTATGTTGCACTATGTATTAACTTTGATAACCTTAAATACTTGTTTGGGCAACTCAAAATCATAACTTAAGCATACTATAAAGATCCGAGTTGGAGTTAATATAGCATTAACCCGTACATATGTGTAAGAAGAGAGTTAATGACATTGGAAGAAATAATTAATAAATGATTATTCATCTAATATTATTGTAGAAATAACATTGTAGGATTGTAGATAATTCTATTACAAATACAAAAAAAAAACAATGAACCAAATCGGAGTTAAAATGAGAGAGTTATGCCCTTTTTAGTAAAGATATGCAGACACCGCGACCCGCGGTCTACACTGCGACCGACACTGCATCGACACCGCGACCCGCGATGCTAGGACCACGACTGATACCTGCATCGACACTGCGACCGCGATGCTGCATTGACACTGTGACCGCGATGCTAGGACCATGAGCGACGCTGCATTGACACCACAACTGCGATGCTACATTGACATTGCGACCCACTGTGACGTCTGTTGCCAAACATCGGATAATTATATATGCAGAAGCGATCATCAACAACGAATTACTAAAAATCACTAAAATTAAAACCTTTTACAAAGAGATTCACACACTGGAAAATTCTTTCATAAAGAACCAAAGTAATTCAATTGCATTCTGGTTCACAAGTACATCTCTTGTACCATTCCTTCTCAAGGATTACAAACATCAACTGTCCTGTTAAACTGTACACATGTAGTATAAGAACATTGAGGCATCAAGCCAAAATCTCATATCGATCATTAAACTAATTACTGACTCCAAGTACCTGAGAGTAAAGAGACGACACATAGGACTCTATATACAAGACATGACAGCTAGTGACTTCACCTAAGAATTCACGACTATCCCAACTGCTGCTGTTCTTCCCCTATTATAGGGTTTCTGCCTCTTCCTCTGTGTCTACCTAAAAAGTTGGATCCAACGGGGGTGAGACAATTTGAAATTGCCCCAATGAGAGATATAACACTCCACCAGAAACATTATTATTGCAGTTTAATAAGATAAAACTGAATAGAGGAATCATAAATGTTCAACGGCAGATAAATCAATGTCTAAACATATTAGAGCACTATTCTTAATCAAAGCATTTCAGTTATAACTTGATAAAGCAGCATGTCACTTATCTAATAAGGAATATGAAGAACATGTATAACATTTATCCTATATACTAAGTAAGATATCATCAACCAGTGATTCTCGTATTTCAACCTGGAGTAAATAAGCTACATAGCTGATTATATTTTGCAATCATACTTAATTAATGTCCTGAAGAGATGAAGTATACCGTTCATACTCCAACCAACCACGATTACATTAAGCATCGGTACCAGACAAGGTCAATGGAAGAGCCAGACTCCAAGACCTCATCTTTCTCGGTCAATGCGAGATTATATGGCAGAGACATCATGTGTCAAACTACAATTAGCTTGCCAGGGTATATTGGCATCTTCGCTGTAGAGTTATAGCCGCAACACATACTCTCTTCAGGCTTAGATCATACAGCTAATGCCTGATATTGTTTTGTGGAGTCATGGCCTGTAGTCATGCTCTTTTCAGGGTTATGGCACACAACCTATCCTGTACATAGGTGATAACACATAGTCATCCCTACGGGGCATAAGGATATAATTGCCCATTTACCCCCACATATTCAAGAATATGTGTTCCGAGTTTAACTTGTTTCACCATTCAGCAAATTCTGACGCTGATGGATCTGTGGTCAGAGAAACTACATTATATGATATCACTTGATTAATTAAGTGTATTACCATATTCATTTAGCATCAATCAAGTTTCCAAACATCAATTTTTTAACAATTGCTATAAAGAATGTGTAATACTTTCATCAAGTACTGTTCAAATCTTTAATAAGGCATTGGGATCTCAATCCCTCATCTCATCAACAACATTCTCATTCTTTCACAACTCATCATCATGATTATAAGAAATGGGTATTCAAACCCTCAGTTCACCATAGAATACTTGTTACCACTTATCAGGTAACATAATAGCTTCAGGTCCTCTGACCAAGGTAATCATGATTCTTTCTACACAAGCATTATACATAGCTCAAAAAGCTAATTTCACCTCTTGTTACCTCTTAGAAGGCAACAAGGCATATTACGGCTCATAAGGCCCAATAACAACAATAATTGAAACATCATAGCTCATACCGGGCTATGCTCATCATCTCATGATACCTGCATGGTTAGTACTTCATGATAACAGTTATAATGCTTACATTTCAGCACCATGCAACACAAAGTAATACCACTATTCCCTTTTTAGGGTTAGGGTTTCCATTTCATGTCAATCATAGATACTCATCCGATTATCCCACATTAGGGTTATGATTTATCATCATATTGCCCAAAATTAGGGTTCCATACATTATAATCCAAAATTAGGGTTTCTCACACCTTTACCCTATTTTAGGGTTTCAAAACACATTACATCACCCTACATTAGGGATTTACATATCATTACCCTGAATTAGGGTTTCTCACCACATTTCCCAAAATTAAGGTTTTATGTAGCTTTAACTGAAATTAGGGTTTCACATTCCATTACCCATAATTAGGGTTTACATCATCCCAATTAGGGTTTACTATCCATCTCAATTAGGGTGTCTACATTCAATTACCCATAATTAGGGTTTACATCATCCCAATTAGGGTTTACATTATCCCAATTAGGGTTTACATTATCCCAATTAGGGTTTACATTATCCCCCTAAATTAGGGTTTGGGTTCATCAATCACCTCAATTAGGGTTTCATGATCTCTTTATCAAGGATCATACCCTAATTACATATTTAATTCATTTTGAATGTGCTGAGGCTTGATTACTACTTGATTATTATACATGTATGAATTTCTCTCTCTCATCCTCTCTAGGACGTTCATTACTCCAAATCTTGATTAGATTGAGTTAATCTTGTATTCAAAAACATACATTTAAAGTTAGCTTTGTGTGTTGAGTTGTTGCTTCCATAAAAATCAAAGGTTAACCCTACCAAGGTTACCAATAAATTAAGTACATTATGGATTCAACCTTTGTACTTACCTTTGGTAATCATTGGGTAATGAGTTTATCACCTTCCTAGATAACAAATGTATAAATCATCTAAGTAAATTAAATATGCTTTCACTGTAATCATCATTGAGGTACTTTATAAGTACTCAATTAGTTTTGGAGTTAATTGAACCTTCAAATGATTACAAATAATTTAATCCATTAATTGGGCTTGATCAAATTGAACCATCAAAGGGTTTTGACCAAATTAAACTTTCAAACAATTTTGCTTAAGTTGGATCTCCAAACGGTTTTGATCAAACATGCCCAAATAGTTTTGAACAATCATGTCCAAACAGTTTTGAAAAATCATGTCCTAATGGTTTGAGACTGTTTAGACCTCCAAACGGTGTTGGTCTCATCCTCAAACGGTTTTGAAAACCATTTCCATTCAATCAGTTTTGGAAACCCTAAACACCAAACGATCTTGAAGATCGTTAATCATCAAACGGTTTAGAAACCCTTTCTTTCCAAATGGTAAACTCAACTCCAAATGGTCAAATCAATCCAAACAGTCAACTCAATCCAAATGGTCAACTATCCCAAATGGTTTCGAACCCAATTCCTCAAACGGTTTGCAAACCGTTTGGTCACCAAACAGTTTGGTGAAAGTGATTGACCAATTTTATTGGAAACCGATTGGAGTTGCAATTTTGGGAAAAGTGTCCAAGATGATGTCATCATCATCTACCTTCATTTCTAAGGTTCACATTACTACTGATTTCATAGAATCATCCATTACAACAAGCAATTAATCAAGAAGAAGGAGAAATCAACATAACTTGTAAAATTGGAATTGAATAATGATGTAATTGGGTTCAAGTTATATAACCCACCTTCAAAGAATGCTTCAAAGCTCCAAATCCATGTCTTTAATGGTGGAAGAAGCTTTCTCAACTATCCCAAGCTCGTGCTCAACTCTTTGAGTGAAATGAATGGTCAAAGTTGAGAATTGAGTGGAGAAAAGAAGAAATCAAGCATTGATTTTCAATTTACACCATGAAATCAAGGTGAAAGGAGATCATGGAGCTTACCTACAGGTTGGGGGTCATCCTCCTGTTGCTCCTAAGCTCCCTTTGTCATTTTGCAAACAAAGAGTGAAAGAAAATCCGAAAAAGAGTCCTTGGTTGAGTGGGAAATGAAGTGTATATAAGGATTTTCAAAGAGAGAGAAAGTTGAAAAACAATCCTTCAACTCCCCAAATTGGTGCCACTTAACCCCCTCTACTCCTTGCATACGAAGGCATCATCCTTTGCCTTTAATTATTATTCATTATCCACAATTAAAGAAAAAGAAATTAAGCACCTTAATTCATATAATACTAATATCCCATTTTTAGTGGATATTACTTTTAATTAACTAATGTGAGTGGGATCTCCACTCACTTAGATATTTTTGTGGCCTTTGCAAGGAATAAGGAAGTACACACGTATCTAATTTCAACCATCTCATTTTTGGTTGAAGGGCACTTCAATTAACATATTTATTTTTGCATTAATTTGAAGTAAAGTTCCATTTATGCTTAAATCTTGATTATTTTAATATCAAGATTCTCTCTCTTCCAAAATGATTCAAATGAGGTTCCCCTCTCAAATTATTTTCTCTACATGATGACAAGAATAATGAGGGACCCTCTTGAAGTGGTATTTTGCATATTGAACCCTAGGTTTTGGGTAAATTGCACATAACACCAAAACTAGATTTTAATGCACAAAGATTGCTCAACAAGCTCTATCTTGGTGCTCAAGCTTGTGGAAGCCATACCACTGCATCATAATCATTCCTATGATGCTTCAACATCTGAGGAACATTTTATCATGTACAATTTTCAAGTTAACCCCTCAACTTGGGTAATTTGCACTTTAGTCCAAAACTAACAAAACATTGTTTCAACATTATTCAAAAAGGACTAAAATTGAAATATAAGTTCCTCATGAGCCTTAATTACTTTTCAAAAGATAAGACCAAGCATATAATCAACCTCATTAAGCAAAACATCTAGGGTTAACACATAACCCAGGTCAGGGATGTTACAAATTATCCACCCCTATCAGGGATTTCATCCCTGAAATCATCAACAAAAACATTAAGAGAAAAGAGAAGGGTACTTCCTCCTCATTTCTTCCTCTAGTTCCCACGTAGCTTCTTCAATGCCATGATGTTGCCAGAGAACTTTCACAAGACATATGTCTTTCTTTTTTAGCTTTTTGATTCTTCTATCAAGAATCAACACAAATCCTTCAACATATGATATATCATCATTTAATTCTACTTCCACAGGTTGCAAAACTAGCTCTGTGACAGGATGACACTTTCTCAGCATAGAGATATGGAATACTGGATGCAATCTGTGTAGTTTAGGTGGAAATTCCAGCTTATAGGCTACCTTCCCAATCTGTTCAATGATTGGATAAGGCCCCATAAATCTAGGAGCTAACTTCCCCTTCTTTCCAAATCTAAGAACACCCTTCCAAGGTGAGACTTTGAGATATACTCTGTCTCCAACTTGGAATTCTTAGGGTGTACGCCGTTTGTCAGCGTATGACTTCTGTCTATCCTGTGCATCCTTTTGCTGTTGTTGGATTACTTTAATCTTCTCAGTTTTCTGCCGCACTAACTCAGGACCCAAAAGTTGATATTCTCCAGTTTCACACCAACATAAAGGAGACCTAAAATGTCTACCATATAAAGCTTCATATGGTGCTATGTCAATACTGTGCTGATAGCTATTATTATAGGAAAATTCTATCAAGCTCAGGTGTAGATCCCAACTTCCTACAAATTGAAGGACACATGTGCTAAGCAAATCCTCCAAAGTTTGTATGGTTCTTTCAGACTGTCCATATGTTTGAGGGTGAAAGGTAGTACTAAACCTTAACTGTGTACCCAAAGCTTTATTGACTCGCTCCCAAAAATGACTCATGAACTGGGGACCTCTATCAGAAACAATAGTAACTTGTACCCCGTGTAAACACACTATTTCATCTATATAGATTTGTGCAAGCTTCTCAGCAGTATAGGTTGTTTTGATAGGAATGAAATGTGCTGACTTAGTCAACCTATCAACTACCACCCAAATGGAATCATGACTTTTGGCTGTTCTGGGCAAACCAACCACAAAGTCCATAGTTATGTGGTCCCATTTCCACTGTGGTATAGGTAAAGGTTGCATTGTTCCTGCGGGCTTTTGATGTTCAACTTTAACCTGCTGACATACCAGACACCGCATAACAAACTTAGCCACATCTTTCTTCAAACCAAGCCACCAATACATATCTTTCAAGTTATGATACATTTTCATGCTCCCTGGATGCATTGCATACATCAAAGAATGAGATTCCTCCAAAACCAACTTCCTTAAGTCATTGGCATCAGGCACTACCATGCTACCATGGTAACAAACTACTTGATCCTCTGACTCATGAAAGCCATCCCGTTTCTTACTACCATACTTTGACCTGATCTGCTAAATCACAGTATCAACTTGCTGTGCTTCTTTAATCTGCTGTCTCAGAGTAGGTTTCACTTTCATCTCAGCTAACAACCCGGCTAACAAGGATACTTTAAGATGTACATTGTTTTGCCTCATAGAGATAAGCATGTCTCTTTTAGAGCACACGAAGGAGTTCAACTGAGCTTTATCTAGGGTTGGTGATGATGATTTTCTGCTTAACGCATCAACCACTACATTAGCCTTCCCTGGATGATAATCAATTATACAATCATAGTCCTTGATTAACTCCATGTAGCGGCATTGTCTCATATTCAACTCAGGTTGAGAGAAGATATATTTTAAATTCTTATGGTATGTGAAAATATGGAATCTTTCTCCATTGAGATAATGCATCTAGATCTTCAGAGCATGGACCACAACATCTAGCTATAGATCATGTGTTGGATAATTTTGCTTGTGTTTCTTAAGCTGTCGAGAAGCAAAAGAAATAACTTGAATATCCTGCATCAACACACATCCTAGGCCATTCTTAGATGCATCACAGAAAACTATGTACCCCTTTCCTTGCTCAGGTAACCCCAACACAGGTGCACTTGTTAACCTATCTTTCAATAGTTGGAAGGAATGTTGACACTTGTCATTCCAGACAAAAGGAACCTCCTTCCTGGTCAACTTGGTTAGGGGTAAAGCTATAGAGCTGAAGTTCTTAATGAACCTCTTGTAATAGCCTACCAATCCTAGGAAACTATATATTTCCTTCAGTGTCTTTGGCTGTTCCCATTGCAGGAAAGATTCTACCTTCTTCGGATCAACATGGATACCTGAGGCAGATATTACGTGTCCTAGAAAAGAAACTTCTGGTAGCCATAACTCACAATTTTCTAAACTTAGCATAGAGCTTATGCTCTCTTAGCAAAGCTAAAGCCTGACGGAGGTGCTGCTCATGCTGTTGAGCATCTCTACTGTAGATCAAGATGTCATCTATGAAAACTACTATGAACTGGTCAAGAAAAGGTCGAAAGATTCTATTCATGAGTTCCATGAATGCAGTTGGTGCATTGGTTAGTCCAAACGACATAATTATGAACTCATAGTGACCATATCTTGTCCTGAAGACAGACTTAGGTATGCCACTCTCCTTGATATGCAACTGATGGTATCCTGATCTCAAATCTATCTTAGAAAAGATAGTTGAACCACACAATTGATCAAACATGTCATCTATCCTTGGCAGAGGATACTTGTTCTTTATTGTTACTTTATTTAACTGTCTGTAGTCAATGCATAACCGCATCGACCCATCATTCTTTTTAACAAAGAGAACCGGAGCACCCCATGGTGAAGTACTCGGTCGGATAAAACCCTTCTCAAGCAACTCCTGCAACTGTTTCTTGAGCTCTGCCATCTCGGCAGGTGCCATTCTATATGGTGTTTGTGCTATGGGTTGCGTGCTCATGATTAGATTAATCTCAAAATCAATATCTCGGGGCGGAAGAATGTCTGGAAGTTCCTTAGGAAACACATCTTCAAACTCCCTAACTGTTGGAACTTCAGGAAGATTAGAACTCTCCATTGTGGTGTCTACTACATGAGCTAAGAATGCAAGGCACCCTTTTCTCATCAACTTTTCAGCTACCATAGCTGACACAAGACAGGTTGGAAGAATCTTTCTGTCTCATTGAAAGATCCATGTATCACTTTCATCTGTGAACACAACCTACTTGGAACTAAAATCCAAGACAACTTTATACTTTTCTAGGGTGTCCATCCCAAGAATTATATCTAACCCGTGCATCTCAAGTGGTATAAGATCTACCTGAATGCGACGTTCAGAAAAGGAAAGAGTACAGGGAGAACACACCTCCCGTAGCACTGTAGATCCAAGCAAAGGAGTTCCTAACAATAAACTATTTTCTCTATGACTAACAATCATATTGCAGCCAAGAATCACTTCTCAAGTGATAAAGGAATGCGTAGCACCCAGATCATTTAAAACAGATACGAAGCGGAAAGAAGACATATCAGAATGAAGTAATTACATCTGACCTGTCACAACCCGAGGGTTGACTATTGCATCAGATTGATTCATTGCATAGAACCTCACAGTTGCTTGTTGTTGACCCTGTACTCGATTGTTGGGTGTTGATGAATCATCTTGGGACGCTTGTCCCTATCCTCTAGTGTTACTAGAAAACTACCTCCTTTGTGAGCCTTGCTGACTCTGCCTCTGGGGTTGAGTCACCATTGTATTCCCAACTAGACAATCCTTTGCTAGATGTCCCATTTGTTTGCATAGGTAACAGACCCTGGTCTCAGAAGAAGGTCTGTGAGGTCCAGTCACCGATGTTGATACTGTACTGGGGGCTCTATTTGGAATAAAACTACGACCCCTACCCCTACTTGACGTCCATTACGTCTGGGTATTGAATCTTGATGGTGCTGTCAGTGCAGAAAATCTCGACTTCTTAAAACTTTCAGATCTTTGTCCTTGAAACTGAGTGTACACCTTCTTACCACTGGTATGTCGTTTCTCGATTACAGACATTTCTATCCTCCTTACTGATTCCAAAAAAGTGGCAAACCTCTCCCTGTTATCTAAAGTTGACACAAGAGTGGTAAATTCATCGTTCAATCCCTTCTCAAAATGTTGAATTCTTTCCTCATCATTAGCTACCATATGTGGACAAAACTGCAAAAGCTCCATGAACTTAGCTTCATACTCGCTAACATTCATTTGTCCTTGTCTGATCCTCTCAAATTGAGAGATCTTCTCATCTAGATACGTCTTAGGGAAGTATCTACTGACGAATTCTCGTCAGAATACCTCCCATCCAACTTCTTCACCTAGCCTCTTGCCCTCCTCAATCATCAACCAATGGCCAACACCCCCCTTTAGAAGGTATACAACATGTCTTACCTTCTCAGCTTCAGGAATATCAAGGATCCTAAAAGCCTTTTCCAGCTCTGTCAGCCAAAATCAACATCTGCTGGATCAGCTGTACCAGCATAATCTATGGCTCCAACCCGGTGAAGTCTCTCAAAAGTCTTTCCAGCTCCATGTCCATCATAATGGGCTGGTGCCCTAGGTGTAGGTGGTGGCATCCTATCAGCCATGTGTGTCATAGTTCCCATAAACTGGCCGAACATGGTATGGAAAGCTGGATTCTCTATCATAACTGGGTCAAACTGGGGATGTTCAGGTACTGGTTCCTCCCTAGCTTGATCCCTCACACCTCCTCCTGGTGCAACAACGCTGCTCTCAGCAACATGTTCTTCATGTGATCCAGACATCTTCAAGTTCTTCTTCTCCTATATGAGCAGAAGATACTATCAGATAAACCGGAAGACCCTTAGAACAAACTTAACAACCTTAATCCTATGTCTCTGTAGACTCAGCGAACCTAGAGCTCTGATACCACTAAATTGTGACGTCTGTTGCCAAACATCAGATAATTATCAATGCGGAAGCGATCATCAACAACGAATTACTAAAAATCACTAAAATTAAAACCTTTTACAAAGAGATCCACACACTGGAAAATTCTTTCTAAAAGAACCAAAGTAATTCAATTGCATTTTAGTTCACAAGTACATCTCTTGTACCATTCCTTCTCGAGGATTACAAACATCAACTGTCCTGTTAAACTATACACAGGAAGTATAAGAACATTAAGGCATCAAGCCAAAATCTCAGATCGATCATTAAACTAACTACTGACTCCAAGAACCTGAGCGTACAAAGAAGACACATGTGACTCTATATAAAAGACATGACAACCCATGATTTCAACTGAGAATTCACTGCTATCCCAACTGCTTCTGTTCTTCCCCTATTGTAGGGTTTCTGCCTCTTCCTCTGTGTCTACCTTAAAAGTTGGATCCCACGGGGGTGAGACAATTTGAAATTGCCGCAACGAGAGATATAACTCTCCTCCAGAAACATTATTATTGCAGTTTAATAAGATAAAACTGAACAGAGGAATCATAAATGTTCAGCGGTAGATAAATCAATGTCTAAATATATTAGAGCACTATTCTTAATCAAAGCATTTTAGTTATAACTTGATAAAGCAGCATGTCACTTATCCAATAAGGATTATGAAGAACATGTATAACATTTATCCGCTATACTAAGAAAGATATCATCAACCAGTGATTCTTGTATTTCAACCTTAAGCAAATAAGCTACATGACTGATTATATTTTACAATCATACTTAATTAATGCCCTGAAGAGATGAAGTATACCTTTCATACTCCAACCGACCACGATTACATTAAGAATTGATACCAGACAAGGTCAATGGAAGATCCGGACTCCAAGACCTCATATTTCTCGGTCAGTGTGAGATTATATGGTAGAGACATCATGTGTCAAACTGCAATTAGCTTGCCAGGGTATATTGGCATCTTCACTATAGAGTTATAGCCGCAACATATACTCTCTTCAGGCTTAGATCACACATCTAATGCATGGTATTGTTTTATGGAGTCATGGACTATAGCCATGTTCTTTTCAGGGTTATGGAACACAACCTATCCTGTACATAGGTGATAACACATAGTCATCCATATGGGGCATAAGGATATAATTGCCCATTTACCCCCACATATTCAAGAATATGTGTTCCGAGTTTAACTAGTTTCACCATTCAGCAAATTCTGACGCTGATGGATCTGTGGTCAGGGAAATTACATTATATGATATCACTTGATTAATTAAGTGTATTACCATATTCGTTTAGCATCAATCAAGTTTCCAAACATCAATTTTTTCAACAATTTCTATAAAGAATGTGTAATACTTTCATCAAGTACTGTTCAAATCTTTAATAAGGCATTGGGATCTCAATCCCTCATCTCACCAGGAGCATTCTCATTCTTTCACAACTCATCATCATGATTATAAGAAATGGGTATTCAAACCATCAGTTCATCATAGAATACTTGTTACCACTTATCCGGTAACTTAATACCTTCAGGTCATCTGACCAAGGTAATCATGATGCTTGCTACACAAGCATTCTACATAGCTCACAAAGCTCATTTCACCTCTTGTTACCTCTTAGTAGGCAACAAGGCATATTACATCTCATAAGGCCCAATAACAACAATAATTGAAACATCATATCTCATACCTAGATATGTTCATCATCTCATGATACCTGCATGGTTATACTTCATAATAACAGTTATACTGCTTACATTTCAGCACCATGCAACACAAAGTAATACCACTATTCCCGTTTTAGGGTTAGTGTTTCCATTTCATGTCAATCAGAGATACTCATCCTATTATCCCACATTAGGCTTATGATTTATCATCATATTGCCCAAAATTAGGGTTTCGTACATTGTAACCCAAAATTAGGGTTTCTCATACCTTTACCCTATTTTAGGGTTTCAAAACACATTACATCACCCTAAATTAGGGATTTACATATCATTACTCTAAATTAGGGTTTCTCACCACATTTCCCCAAATTAGGGTTTTATGTAGCTTTAACTGAAATTAGGGTTTCACATTCCAATACCCATAATTAGGGTTTACATCATCCCAATTAGGGTTTACTATCCATCTCAATTAGGGTGTCTACATTCAATTACCCATAATTAGGGTTTACATCATCCCTATTAAGGTTTACATTATCCCAATTAAGGTTTACATTATCCCAATTAGGGTTTACATAATCCCCCTAAATTAGGGTTTGGGTTCATCAATCACCTCAATTAGGGTTTCATGATCTCTTTATCAAGGATCATACCCTAATTACATATTTAATTCATTTTGAATGTGTTGAGGCTTGATTACTACTTGATTGATATACATGTATGAATTTCTCTCTCTCATCCTCTCTAGGACGTTCATTACTCCAAATCTTGATTAGATTGAGTTAATCTTGTATTCAAAAACATACATTTAAAGTTAGCTTTGTGTGTTGAGTTGTTGCTTCCATAAATATCAAAGGTTAACCCTACCAAGGTTACCAATCAATTAAGTACATTATGGATTCAACCTTTGTACTTACCTTTGGTAATCATTGGGTAATGAGTTTATCACCTTCCTAGATAACAAATGTATAAATCATCTAAGTACATTAAATATGATTCCACTGTAATCATCATTGAGGTACTTTATAAGTACTCAATTAGTTTTGGAGTTAATTGAACCTTCAAATGATTACAAATCATTGAATCCATTAATTGGGCTTGATCAAATTGAACCATCAAAGGGTTTTGACCAAATTAAACTTTCAAATGATTTTGCTTAAGTTGGATCTCCAAACGGTTTTGATCAAACATGCCCAAACAGTTTTGAACAATCATGTCCAAACAATTTTGAACAACCATGTCCAAATGGTTTGATACCATTTAGACCTCCAAACGGTCTTGGTCTCAACCTCAAACGGTTTTGAAAACCGTTTCCATTCAATCGGTTTTAGAAACCCTAAACACCAAATGATCTTGAAGATCGTTAATCATCAAATAGTTTAGAAACCATTTCTTTCCAAATGGTCAACTCAACTCCAAACGGTTAAGTCAATCCAAATGGTCAACTCAATCCAAATGGTCTACTATCCCAAATGGTTTTGAACCCAATTCCTCAAACGATTTGCAAACCGTTTGGTCACCAAACGGTTTTGTGAAACCGATTGACCAATTTTATTGGAAACCGATTGGAGTTGGAATTTTGGGAAAAGTGTCCAAGATGATGTCATCATAATCTACCTTCGTTTATAAGGTTCACATTACTACTGATTTCATAGAATCATCCATTACAACAAGCAAATAATCAAGAAGAAGGAGAAATCAACATAACTTGTAAAATTGGAATTGAATAATGATGTAATTGGGTTCAAGTTATATAACCCGGCTTCAAAGAATGCTTCAAAGATCCAACTCCATGTATTTAATGGTGGAAGAAGCTTTCTCAACTATCCCAAGCTCGTGCTCAACTCTTTGAGTGAAACGAATGGTCAAAGTTGAGAATTGAGTGGAGAAAATAAGAAATCAAGCATTGATTTTCAATTTCCACCATGAAATCAAGGTGAAAGGAGATCATGGAGCTTCCCTACAGGTTGGGGGTCGTCCTACTATTGTTACTAATCTCCCTTGGTCGTTTTTAAAACAAAGAGTGAAAGAAAATATGAAAAAGAGTCCTCGGTTGAGTGGGAAATGAAGTGTATATAAGGATTTTCAAAGAGAGAGAAAGTTGAAAAGCAATCCTTCAACTCCCCAAATTGGTGCCACTTAACCCCCTATACTCCTTGAATACGAAGGAATCCTCCTTTTCCTTTAATTTTTCTTCATTATCCACAATTAAAGAAAAAGCAATTAAGCACCTTAATTCATATAATACTAATATCCCATTTTTAGTGGATATTACTTTTAATTAACTAATGTGAGTGGGCTCTCCACTCACTTAGATATTTTCGTGGCCTTTGCAAGGAATAAGGAATTCCACAATTATATAATTTCATACATCTAATTTTTGGTTTATGGTCACTTCAATTAACATATTTATTTTTGCATTAATTTGAAGTAAAGTTCCATTTATGCTTAAATCTTGATTATTTTAATATCAATATTCTCTCTCTACCAAAATGATTCAAATGTGGTTCCCCTATCAAATTATTTTCTCTAAATGATTACAAGAATCATGAGGGACCTTCTTGAAGTGGTATTTTGCATATTGAACCCTAGGTTTTGGGTAAATTGCACATTACACCAAAACTAGGTTTTAATGCACAAAGATTGCTCAGCAAAGTCTATCTTGGTGCTCAAGCTTGTGGAAGCCATACCACTGCATCATAATCATTCCTATGATGCTTCAACATCTGAGGACTATTTTATCATGTACAATTTTCAAGTTAACCCCTCAACTTGGGTAATTTGCACTTTAGTCCAAAACTAACAAAACATTGTTTCAACATTTTTCAAAAAGGACTAAAATTGAAATATAAGTTCCTCTTGAGCCTTAATTACTTTTCAAAAGATAAGAGCAAGCATATAATCAACCTAATTATGAAAAACATCTAGGGTTAACACATAACCCAGGTCAGGGATGTTACACTCACGATGCTAGGACCGCGACCGACACTGCGTCAACACCACGGCCGTGATTGACGCCGCCCATTATAGCAAACCGTAGAACGATCTTATCTCAAGCTATGCATATCTATTTTCAATGAAACAAAGTGTTTGGAACCAAGATTCAATCCTCTACCATACCATACTTCTTGCTCGACGAGAAGGCAATCTAGAGGGTGATTTTTGGGGAAGAACATGAAGAACATTAGAAAGCAAAAGGGGTTGCTATAAATTCGACTTGGTAAGTTGTTTTAACCATGTATTCCTTATTCTCTTTACTTGCCCTTGATCGAAACCCTTGATCCAATGATTTGGAGGTTTGGTTTAACCTCTAATTTCGTCTTCTACCTACAACATGCCCCGTTTAAGGTTGAAAGGAAGAAGAAATCACGGATTTTTCTAGGATCTTGATATAGATTTGTGATCTTCAAAGATGGGCTACGTTTTTAGGGTGTTTTCACACCTTAGGGTGAGTGAGTACTTCCTTTAAATAGTAGATTGCTCAAAAACTAGTTAAATCATTAATAATTTTCAATTGATTAGTATGCAAGTACAACCCTAAATGGTCAATTAGATCTAGCTTTTGCAAGTTGATATGATATGGATTATTTATCTGTTGTTATGAATTTCAGATTGTGAAACCACATTAGAAATGATTGCAATCCATCAAAATGATAATTCTTAAAGTAATTGTAAGGGTTACATGAAAATATTGAAATCTAAGATTTTTGGCTATGGCTGAAATTGTTGTATAATTGAATAAAGAAGTTTTCCTAGTTGAATCTCCTTGGTTACGAATGATTATTTTATTTGTATGTGTATTACATATATGTTAGATAACATCTTCGATTTCATTCGATGATATCAATGATTTTTTGATATATCAGTAAGGAGGGTGAAACCCTAAATGAATGGAAAGTTGAAGGTTTGTAATTAAACATCTTGATTCAATGTTGTTCTTGATGTGTGATGTATACAATCCTTATGTGAGTTATGTGATAAGTTAATGAGGTAAATGAAACCCTAATGATAGTGTGTTCAATGAAACAAGTATTGTGATATTAATGTTTCTCAGTTTGAGATGTGGTGATGCTTAACAGTTCAGTTGTGATAAATGTTATCAGATGGTTTATGAAATGAATAATTTACAAAGATGAACAAAGATATATTGATGCGATGATTGAATTGTGAAATTAAAGAGTGAATTAGACATGTAGATGCCCTAAACACTGTAGAATCCTCATAGCATGAGGCCTGTGCTGTGAGGAGGAAACAACTTCCCGACTGGAGGCAGTCCAGATCGAGGTAAGCTGGAGCACACTAGTAGGGTGTGGGGGTCTTGACCAATAGGGCAGACTCCTTACAGTTTTGTTGTACCCAACACCAACCGGGGATGCCGGTGGTACCTGTGTAACATGTTGAGTGATTAGTGGTCAGTAGGTCCACTGATGTACAATAAGCCTGAGGGCTTTGACTCACCTCCTGAGTACCCAGGTTGAGAGGTGGAGTCTGATATATTTGACTACTCCCATTGACTGCCAAGAGGCAGACGTGCCGAGGCCCGCTGCAGACAGGGTCTTACTCAAGAGATAGGCTTAGGAACCCGTGCATGCTTCTAAGCCTTGTACAGTGAGATCGTGGCTTGTTGTGATTCTTTCACATGTTGTGGTACACCTCATGTGGGTTTAGGGCATAATAAGATGAATGAGAGGTTAAACAAGTGTGTGTAGTTATTCAATTATTCATGTTATGTTTCTGAATTATAAGTTCTCTTTATGGTCAATCAAGCATATTCATATATTGGTTCACTCTTGTAGATATCTAGAGTATCCTACCATATTTATGATTGTTAATGATTAGACTCTTTAAAGCATACTGTTGTTATAATTGATATTAGTTGCTCAAAGGTATATCTATAATTATATTAGTGCTTTAGACTATTTCTTTGAAGTACTCATTCACTGAGCGAGTAGCCTCAACCCTTTACTCACAATTTTTAGGGAAATCACATGGACATTGAAGAAGGTCAAAGCATTAGAGTAGATCTACCACAATAGTTAAGTATGAGATTAGTTGAGTTCAGTCGGTCCCTGTCACTCTAGGTCCTTGTATAGATGTGAGAGAGTTGTAAATGATGTTTTGTATCTTTGTTTCCTTGTTATGAGAGGATGTATCTGATTGTCATGTCATATGTACATGGAAGTATGAGAAACAGAACGAATGTATGGATGTGTATCATTAATGTTGAGATCATATTAGAGTAATGAAAGTTTAATCCTCTTGTAAAGTTTGTTTATGTGATTGGATGCGAGAAAATAAAGAGCTTGAAATAAAAAAATAATAATAATCAGGAGTGAACTTTGTATCAAGTATAATCCTCATAGTCATGCCCTAATCTCATGATTGGTGGTAATCGTGGGATGTGGGCTTGACATCAGTAGTACCAACACACACATTGACGACCTTAATTTCATGTGTTAAATCCAACACATATTATTATGAAAAATAATATTTAGGTTTTCTCTCAATCTCAACATGTATGGAGGCTATAAAAGACACCATTATAAGCTAGTTTTTTATCTCTATCATAGGGGGATGACACAAGAGGCAAAAGGGGAGAGAAAAGTGGAGGAACCCTACCCTACAAACTTTAAAGGCATTTTGGCAGCGGAAACGACAGCGGAATGGCTCCACTTCCTCCATATCTCCTACTTAACTCTTTCTCCTATTTCCAGTATCTCAAAATCCATATTTTGTACATTTTCGATCTACTGTGGTACCATGTCTTGCATATTCGACTAATCCCCTTAATTCCTTAAGATTCAGGAGTAGCGTAGATATGCTTCATACCTGACTTTTATGTATTAATATCACTTTTACTCCTGATTTCTGAATATAAACCTATGATATTATTATGTTCTATTTGTGCTTGACCACCATAAATAGATTATTTGATCCTTAATCATTTTGAGAGAAGGGTTAAGGGTTGGAAGAGCATATTTTTAACCGTTTATTGCACCCTTTGGGAAAGGTGGAGCATAATTAGGAGGAAAAATTCAGAGTTTATCGTAAAGTACCTAACTAATTAACCAATTGTTGTAGAAATGGAATTGGCATTAGAATAGGTAGTAAACTGCATTATGGAAGTGGGTAGTTCTTGCTATAGACTCTTTATCCAGAGATAGGGGTGATAGATATTGGTGTGTAGAGGTTAGTTGTTGTGTTGTCCATAGTGAAACCACCATCCTAAGGAACTTATCTACTCTGAATGACTTATTCTTTAATTTTGCTTCATTTCTGTGTTTTCTTTTATTCAAATAAACCATTTTCAACATTTTTTACCGACCTAGCTAATCAATCCAAATTAGTAGTAGTCGTTAACCTCACAACTCTTTGTGCTCAATAACTCAGGACTCATAATCTCATATTACTTCGACACGTACACTTGCATATTACACACACATTATAAGTGTGTCAACCTTCTTTTTGAATATGTTGTTATCGATGAGATATGCTTGCTGGGTATGTGGAGTAAATTTTAATTATTTTTGCTATTCTTGTCGCCTACATAAAATCTAATAGCTTTGTAATAGAGGCACCAACTAGTCGAATAATCATAGCAGTGGGGAAGAGATCAATGAATGCTAGATAATGGAACAAAGTGTATGGAATAATTGATATGCTTGCGCCTAGATCAGCAAGTCCTTTGCGGCATGCTTTGTATCCAAGGAAACAATCTATCCCAAATGAGCCATGATCATTTTGCTTTTGTGGGACCTGGTTCTGGACTATATCAAAGGTTTTTTGTGATAACTTCACTATTTCACATTGTTCAGTCATTTATTTTCTTGATAAAATTCTCTTGAGATATCTTCAACAAGTTGTCATTTCAGCTAGGACATCAAGGAATGGGATGTCAACATGGAGCTTCTTCATAGTGTCTTTGAATTTCATGAACCTATTGTCCAACTTGGTCTACTAGAGACGACCCAGATAGGGTGCAAGAGGTTTATACACGGGTGCTTCTGATGTTGTTGACGGTCCATGGTTGTCTACTGGGGTTATGATGGGTGAGTTCTCACTAGTATCTGGATAAGCTAGCATAAAAAGGGGATTAGGTGTCTAGGCATCTGCTGGGATAATAGCCAGTTGTTCATTCACATGACTCGGGGCCCCAATTGGGGGTATTTCTATATTTACATGGAGGTGCTGGTTCAGCAGTAGGGGTCAGGGATGTAGATTACATGTTTTTAGACCTTGTCATCACTGCATTCAGCTATTTCATATGTTTGGGGTTGTTTTCTGAATGTCTTGCGATTGTTCCTGATGGTGCTACGGAATAGCTTCCAGTCAAGCAATTGGTGAACCCAATGTTTTTTGATTTGTTGTGGTATTGGCTAGTTGAGTCTAGTATGTCGTCATCATACATTGGAGTGTCTTTACTGGGTCTTGTGATGGTGCTAATTCTATCTATAGTGGTGGGGTTTGATTCATATTTTGATACTAATGCCGCTATTGGTAGTTTGATCTTGGGAGACTGAATATATAATTTCCTTGATTGCACGGTCGATTGTAGTTTGATAGTGGCCTGGCTTGAGTAGCTTGTCATGGGACCTACTGAGCTGGACTCTCGACTCTGGATGGGTTCCGTTACTAGAAACCCAGGTGGTTACAAGTCTGATTCAGATTGTAGTACTATTTCCTTGAAATAGTATAGGAAGAATTCACATCTTTGACTTGAGTGACTATATACTATTGGTCAACTTCAAGTTCGTGGAATGCAACATATAATTGTTGGCAATGAAGTGTGTTGTGATCTATTTCATGGTAGAAATGATAAGATGGTGCAATTATTTACACTTGTGGTGTCTGGTTTGTCCTCTTGTATGTATTGAAATATTTTTCATGATTGTCCTACTTAAGAGGGAGAGAGTTTTTAGTGATTTAGATATGGAATTGAGTTCTGAATGATCTTCCACAATAGATACTTTTAGAACACCTTTACCTGAGGGCCTTCCCCAATGAGTCTGATTTTCAGCAGCAAGGTTGATGATCTTTAGCGCACTGTCAAAACTTTGTTGCATAAAATTCCCATTAAAGGAGTCAAGGAACTTCTTAGTTTTGTATCAACACCCTGATAGAAGAATTCATTGATTCAATTTTTGGGAATGCCATGATGTGGGAATTTTCATTAAAGTTTGTTGAATCATTCCCACACTTCATATAGGGTTTCCTCGAGCACTTGGTTGAATCTTATAATTTGACCTATGATTGAATATGTCATCGAGGGCGGATAATTGTTTCCTACAAATTGGCTTTCCAGAGCTTCCCATGTTGTGATCGGATCTGCTTAAAGGGTTTTGTACCACACTCTGGCTTTGTCAGTCAGGGAATATTTGAAGAGATGTAGTCTCATGGCATCATCATTGGCGCCAACAGGCTTCATCACTGAGAAAATGTCGATTAATTCTGAGGAGGTGTTCACGATAGTCATCTCCAATCCTTCCAATAAATGCAGAATTTTGCAAGAGATAGACCCAATGGGCCCTAATTTCAATTGGATCGCCTGGGGGTTGGACTAGATGAGTCAATTCAGTACCTTTGGGGATAGAAAAATCCCTCAATTCTTTGATGTATTTTGTAGCTTGGGCAGCTTCTAAGCTTGTCTTTAATTTGGCTTCTACCTGCATCTTGACTTCCATGGTGAGTAGTTCTCATTGAGATGTGATAGACGCTTCAATTCACACTTGAGTAGCTACCTTCACTGCTGCTTCATCTACCATGGCTTTTTCCTTGTAAAGTCTTTTGAGAGTTCTCTCAATTTTAGGATCATATAACAATCCGTCAAGACTTTTGGATCTTTGCATGTGAGTACCTGAAAGAAAATAGACTGTTCGTGACTCGATGGGTAAAGTTCTATATGATCTTCATTAATATCAAGCATAAAAATAAAAACCCCAATTATACCTAAAATTATAAAAAAATATATAGCTATCATTGTATCAGAAACAATGCCAACTTTTAATGGGGCTCCAGATGTTGCACCAATAAAAACCCCAACGTAATAACCCTTAGGTTTAACTGAAAGTTGTGCACTAATTCTCCACTTCACATCAATGGAAGCCTTATTGTAGTATACATAAGGATCTAACCCAAAGGAAAAACTTTTTAAGTAGTTATATATATATATATATTTAGAAGTATTAAGAGTAATATTTATCACCAATAAAGTTGGTTGATTGATTAAACTAAATTGTTATCAGTAAGCAACAATGATTAAGGAAGTAAATAAATGATAGTAAAGGAGAAAAGCATGGGGTTTCTCTCACCAAAGCCTACATAATATTTCTATAAAGATCAACTCTAATTAACACTTTACTAAATAGAGGCTTAGCTACTGCACCCTCATGGGATACCAATCATTGCATGCATCAAACTTCCTTGGAACCGACCAGTCTCAGTACCCAAGTTCCTAGTTCATATGATTGGACTCCCTAACTATGATTGACCATTTTTGACACATTAACATATCATAACCCAATCACCTTACTATCCCTTACTGACACTTCAGGGGGATAACAAGATCATTCCAAAGTTCTAATGACAATTACAACAACTTGCACATCCACGATTATAACATACATGCAAAGTAAGTGGTCAATTCACAAGGCAAGGAGATAAGAAGAATGATAATTTATTTAGCAATAGCATTGTTGAGTTTAGATATAGGATAGAATGATATACAGGATATCTGGGCTAGTCCCCATGCCAAAACATATACATCTACTCACTCATGGCAAGATCAACATTGGAAAGATAGAAAGAAAGATGGAGAGGGCTATGACGCCTAGTGCAGGAGACCAGTCTCTCCACTTTCTTCGCCTCCTCCTTGCTCCTCCCTAGGGTTTGCACTGTGCAAAATGTGTCTTCTAACAAGTGATTAGAGACCCTTCGAATGGATGACAAGGGTTCCCTTATATAGATGCATTCCTCGTTGTTAAAACCCTAATGTTTAGATACTTGTGGTCGAAGGCCACTAATTGTATGGCCCATACTCGGTCCACTAGGCGACTCACATGGGTTGCACAATATGGACCTCATATCTGGTTCTCTGGAGGACCGGTGTGGGTCAAACTGGGGGTAGGTTGCATGCGAAGAGTGCACATCAGAACTGAAGAGCGTGGAAGACTTCGGGTAGAGAGTGGCTTGAGTCGGACAACTGACTGGGTCGATTTCTTGACTGGGTGGTTGGAAGGTGCACATTGGAGAGCTTTTGGGGCATTCCTTCCATTGAGGTATGACATCTTGAGGGCTTGATCGTCCTTCTAGGAAATGAAGTGTATGTTTGGGTGTTTCTACATAAAAAGTATATAAAATGCATTAAAGTCTAGAAAAGGGAAGATAATGGCATTTAAGTGGACCTATGGCTAAAACTAAGGAATAAAACCACAAAAACTCCTAAAACGTTGATAAAACTATATGCAAAGATGGGTATAAATATACTCATCAAAGACCAAACAATTGGCAACTTCCCTATGAAGGACCTAGTTCAGGACAACAGATCTGCCATCAGTGAGTGTCGAAGAAGGTTCCTCTTATCATAGAGGTGTTGACCTATTCATGGAGGTTCCATCTAGTAGTTCTTGTTCTTTCCAGTGCTATTTGTTCAAATGTGAGCGGGAAATACACGTTCTCTTGGTCTTCTTCCATTCATCATCAACCTTTATCCACATATTTGTTTGAGCGAAGCTGAAGAAGTAGTCAATGTTTTTAGCACCTCTTTCTTATTTTCCTTTATGTTGTATTTTCTTTTGTGTGAGAAAAGCCATGTATTAACAATGTTTGTATTTGTAAGATATTTTAATTTTGGAAAAAAGTCTCAGTTTGAGTCAAATTGTATTGTGGGGTTTTGTGATCTCTGATAAACAATCATATTTTAAAAAACTAAGCTTCAAAAGATCTTGGTCAGCATAGCAGATTGCCTCAATACACACACCTAGTGGAGGTGGCAGATCACTCCAATCCATGAGGCAGTACAATAAGGAGTTCCACATACGTAGGAAGTGTGTCTGGTGTTGACTATTGATGTTGGTAATTATGATGGATAGTGCCAAATTCCCCTTTAGAAAAGGACAAGGATTCCCTTGTTTCTAAATGATAAATTTGTCCTACTAAAACCTATATATAAGGCATCATGGCTTTGTCTTTTTCACATGTCGTGTCTTTGAGATTCTGATCCATAAGAGACCAGGTGGTGAGTGAGATTGCACTCCTAAGGAATCCTCCCTTGAACCTGACTCTTATGCATTGTTGCATTATAGATCTTTGTGAGATGGAAGAAGTCAAGTTGGCGAGCTTCAGCGTGATTTGTCATCTAGATTACGTCCTTGTTGCAAGAGATTTTTTTATTGGCGGTGATCTCATTCTGGGATCCTACCAATCATTCCTTCTGCTTTGGGAATGCCATTAATACTTCTTCTGTAGAAGATATAGAAAAGATTACCAAAATATCCCTTCATGATCGATGGCTTGTTGTGCCGAGGAAGTCGAGTTGGGTTGCTGAGCTAGTGAGTCTTCTGAGTGTGAAGAAATACCAAGCTAGTAAATGGTTAATTAAAACTAATTACTTTATTTGGTTGGCCTCCCTATGGGATTTGTTTAGGAGAGAAGTGCGGTGTGGTGTTGATTCTCTAGATATGCCTCATTTGTGATCAAATACTTTGATCATCCTAGCTAAGTTGTTCTTTAGAGGGACGGTTGGCCAATTGACTACTGCTGACTTTGGAGTCATGGCCTCTGTATGGAGGAAGGAAATAGTTGCCCCCTTGATATTGGTATAGTTGTATGAGTGCTTAGATGAAGCACCATCAACTAGGAAGATGAGGGGACTCTTCAAGGTCCTATAAATTTATTTGGGAATGCACATCGATCCTACTACGTTCGTGGAATATTCAAATCTTCATTATAGGATCAAGACAAGATATGAGATGCACAGTAAGACACTATTATGGTAAAGGAATAAAAAGAAAAGGAATAAGCCATTGTCCTGGATTGAAGTGGGCATTTGCATATCCATTGGGCTATAGCTCTGAATAACACCAAATTATCAATGGGAAAAGATATCCAACTCCTAAGGGATTAAAACTTCAAATTTTGCAACCATATTTGATATATACAACTAAAAAACATGATGGGTCATCTAACACATGATATATCAATCAATCACATTGTTGAAAAAACAAGCCTAATAATCAAATAATGATAACATTTAGTTGCTTGATAAAAAGAATGGACCAATATGGTTGGGTTTAAGGCTATAAAAAACATATTATTCCCTTGGGGCTTATCAATATTTTTTTATGAAACCAAAATAATCTCCCTAATTACAAACATGTTCATCAACTTAAACTAATTATGAAAAGAGTTGGGTTCTTTCTAAATCTTGCAACATTGGTGTACCATTACGGTCTAGAACCATAATAATTACACGTACCTCATTTTTATAATAGAAACATGCCCTATTTAGCACAAAGACACACAAAAACTCACTCCCAACACACACACACAAGCACACATACAAATACACATACATACACACTAAATATGTTCAAATCTTTCTTAATGGGTGGGGTATTTTAGGTGCAATGAAACATGTATTACACATGGGGGACCATATAAACACACAAAAATGAAGAGAATTTTTTTTTCTTCTTTGTAACCCCCTCCTTGGCCATTGTAGTGGTGCAATAGCCTAAAAAGAGGACTTTATGTTGGAGAGCTCTAAATCTCAAGAAAAGATGTTGATTGCACGTGACACACTTACCCAAAGTTAGGAGCCACATTTTGACCATATATATATATATATATATATATATATATATATATATATATATATATATATATATATATATATATATATATATATATATATATATATATATATCATGGTTCAGGAAAGCGGTATGCGGTGTACGGGCGGAGAGGGTACTGCATAGAGTATACGCGGTATGCGGGAGTATATACGGGAGTATATGCGGTTTTGGATTTATTTTATTTCAATAAACTAATTATATATAAAATAATATAGCGAGATCATAAATTAAAATATATAGAGTAGGCACATACATCTATTTACTTATAAACATATTAATATGCATGTATGATGTATGATATGCTTATATATGTATATATATGTCTATATATAGAATGTGTTTGTAATATATGTACAAATACTAAAATGTAGGTAAATCAATGTACAAATATATGTATATTGTGTATAAATGTGAATAAATCAAAATGTATATATACATGCACAAATATGTGATTGTATATTTAGGTATATTATATATGTATCTATAGATGTTAATATATCAAATGGTATTCGAATAAATGTACAAATGTATGTGGAAATTTTTTATATGTATTACAATGTATACATATAATTCAATGACTATATCTCAATTTATATATATAATGGAATGTGTGTATATATATGCATGTATGTACGAAATGCATGAACATTAGTTGTGGGCTTTTTGAAAAGCGGAGTTTAATCGGCCGCTTAATCGGCCAAGCGGGAGTATATGCGGCCCATGACCGCTTAGTGGACCGATTAGTAATATGCGGTGCCGTAGGGTGACTGAATAGGTATATGCGGGAGTATATGCGGTCGTGCGGACCGATTTCCCGAACAGTGATATATATATATATATATATATATATATATATATATATATATATATATATATATATATATATATATATATATATATATATATATATATATATATATATATAAACAAAGAAACATGACAAAGAGGGTGCATATAGTAGTGATACCTCAAGCTAATGAGGAAGAGAGTTTAACAATCTAGGATTAAAGCCTCAAACTTCATGGTAGCTAGAGGAAGAAACACCTTCATAACTTTAAGGTAGAGGCAATCAACCTATCAACTTTGTTTAAGCTCCCGCTTATAGGATGAAAGTGAAAGGAGAAGGGGAATGATATACCACACTTCAACGCTCATTGACATGTATTCCCCTAGTCTCCCCGCAACCCACATGCATCAACACGATGCTCGCACCAACCCTGTGTCCGCTACCGTCCTTGTATATGCCCATATTGAGTCCTGCAAGGGAGATATATATGGTTTGATTGTTTAGTTTGGAAGCCATAAGCAAGTCAATCAAAAGCGATTACGTCACAATTCATGATAGTTTAGGGTAGTAAAATATGATGTTTTGGGGTTCAAACTAGAATAGTTCTATAGACCCTATGTAGAGTGATTTTCAACACGTCAAGGCCTAACTCTAAAAAAGGTTTGGGGTATACTTGAGTTAGTTTTTTTCGAATAACATATTACTTTTCTTCCCAAACAAGAGATAAAAACAACAAATGAATTTGTCCTAGAAACTTATGGGACTTTGAGGTTTCCGTCGTGTCCTTATTCACTAAAATTCTGGTAGTAAATTGCTGATCCTATATTTCTCAGTTTTATATTCTCCCCAAGTCGTTGGTATGACTCAACATGGACTTGTGCACGGTTAGGACATTATGGAAACTTGATTTTGGGTTAGCTAGAAGTTTAAATTGGCATTCACTTATGCAAACCATTTACGTAGACATTCTTGAAATATGTCCTCAGTACTTATCACTTCACGTTTATGTCTTACGACATCTCTAACACATTATTTTTCATCTACCTGCAAGTCCACGCTATGATCCCTAACCGCCATAATACGAGTGGCATTTCTTTCTTTCATCCATCAGGTATTGATCATTTGATCTCTATGAAATGTTACGGACGGTTTTGAAACTGATCATGGTGTTTGCAACAAGTTTTGGTCATTTCCGTAATATAGATGTGCCCCTCAAGAGTCCAATTGTGTCACCGCCCTTATGTAGCCTGGAATTTTCATCGATGTAGGGTTATTAATTATCAATTCATTTACATGGTTTGATATAATTTCTGCATATATCTTCAATCGTTTAGTTGGTTACATGGCTTTCACCTGATGCACTGAAATATGAAGCATGTTTGTCAACTCCTCCTGTGGAAGGCCGTAGCGGGGAGGGTCCTGGGGCCACGCTTTCAAGACCAAGGCCCTGTTGGCCTGAGGATCCTTCGACCAGCCCATATGGGCCGCGCAACAGCGCAAGTCAGTACTAGAGATCTGTATCTAACTTTCGATCTTTCAAAGGCAGTGATGGGGTTTCAGTTGTCTGCAAATCCTTCTATCAATTGATGGGTGCAAATAACCGACATAATTCATTGCCAACCTTAAATCTTCCAGAAACGACGGTTGCCACCATCGTTCCATTATTGAGATACATTATTTGAGCCACAAACGGCACAGGCGAAAACTATCCCGTTCGATGATACTAGTGTCGCGAGAATCCCAACTATGTAAATCTTCATTTCGATTATTAGGTGTGGAGCTTGGCTGAAAAAGACGAGTCGCAGACTCCCATTATACATGGCTGATGGTTCTTACAGCTTCACACGTCACATCGCATTTCTGTATGCGATCCAGTTTTAGCACTTATCCAAACCCGACAAGGTGCACGATCTGCATCGATCTCCAAATGATGACACTGCAAGTGCTTCCGTTGTGGACGATGATAATGTCGACGAATGTTGGTGCATTATTTTCAACAACGCCTATGTTCCGCATTTGTTCCTTGATTACGTGAACTGAAAGTTGGCAACTGAATCCTTCTGTAAATTTTCAATAGAATACCAATCAGCCTGCCTAACTGTTTCCAAACTCACCTTAAATTGGTATTGCCAGCCTAAATAATTAAAATACAGAGATAATATGTCCATAGCTAAAGGGCTATATCGTTTTGTTACATGTTTTATAATAACATATGAAAAAATATAAAACTTCACCATGGTGATTTTCCATACATTTTTCCCAAACACACATATAGCGTCAGCTTACTATCTTTCCAAAAACATGGGTCCAACAGAACCCACGGGAAAACAAGAAAAAGTTCTAAATGTAACTAAAAATATAAAGGGCACGTGAGGGGGGTGACTGGACCACACCCTCTCTGCCCCGAGAGTTTACCGTCAGGGGATGTCACAATTGTGACGCTTCTACGGGGATGATTCTCTCGTAAAATTAAAAAAAAAATATAAAGAACGGATAATATAATAACTCCTCTGAGATACACGGGAGTGTGCTAGAGGTTCTGAGCAGCTGGGCCATTCTGCATGTACATCACCTGACCTTGTCTCTTGCAGATTGGTGTGCCGCTGCATGTTATCAGCTATTGTGAAACCGCTGCATTTTAATCAGGCTATATGGTCTGGTCTTTATCCGGTATATGTCTTCTCTTATGTATCCAATCACAAGCTAGTACATGCCCAGTATATGATTGCAACAACTGCCAAGGTTCTACAGACAAGCCATCTCCACAGACAGGGCGCCGTCTGGGATTTTTTAGTATAAGATATGAAGGAAAAAACAAATCGTTATGGTATAAATTACATGATCCGGCATGATGTAGAAACTCTGCTTGTATCTAGCAGGCATGCGCAAAGTTCAGCCATGCGAAAGTAACTGTGTGCGGTTAGTTGGTCATTGACATGTTGGTAGAATAGCTACCTGATGCAGCAAAACAGACCAGGCTGGCTTGAAGCATCCATTTTTCACGGATATTGATAATGTCGAATAATGTCGACTAATGCTGGTAGCATTTCTGGAAAGTGTATTTGGTATATGGCAGTTGGGAAGAGGAACCCGACTGTAAATGATTGGTATAACATACACCTCTAATGCCGTAATCAACATATCTGACCTTTTCTGTGAACGCTGCTGGTTAGAAGCGTTCTCAACAATTAATACGGATCCTGAGCTTTTAACATAGAGTAACACCATTTAGTACATGCTAACATATCTTTCGACAACCGCTTAAAATGTAGACAATTTACACGTATGAAACAATTTGCAATAGCTTGCTAGTCATGACAACCACACCTACCCTTTGCATTTGGTTCTTGATTCTATTAACAGAAAGGTGGCAACTCCCTTCAAGAATTTCCAAACAAAATGTAAAATCAGGCTATCTGGAGACAGCCTATCTACGACGGGCGCTTCGTTAGAAATCATACAATCATAAGATACGGAAGGGAAACCAACGTGCCATTATTATAATTCCCAGATCCAAAAGGATGCAGAAAAAAAATCTCTTTTTGCATCTTACAGGCATGCAAAAAATAGTCGCACCAAGGTAGCTTTGGGCGGTTAGTTGGTTATTGAAATGTTACATCAAAGTTGACCAAGGTACTATGAAGTATCAAATTGGGTTCTTGATATCGTCAATAATCTTAACAATTGTAAAACTTTTTATCGTACCTACTGTCTCAAATACTACTATATCACCCAAATATGAAGGTACAATATATCTTATAAAATATTCTCAAAATAAGAATTTGGCCTTAGAACTGATAATGGAATCACAACAGTTATTAACTAATGCATCTTAACTTTTAGAATTTTATAACTGCATGGTGCTGTAATAGATCAATAGACGTCATGATACTCATAGCCACATCCGAGGTCAACTCAAGGGTTTTCTTATTTTTGAAACCCTAGATGGAGTGCATTGATGCATATAATAGACCTTAAAACCGTAGATGGTGATTTTGAGTCATATTTCAAGTATACGATTTTTGTTATGATGACGAATGAGTACTAGTTCAAATGATCATTTTGTAACAATAATACATATTTTCTAATATTCATACAAAGATGGTTTATTAACCAAGGAGGTTCGATGGTAGATAAGTGTTTTACTAGAATACACATCATGATTATTTAGGAGTGAACCAGTGAGGATTAAATGATAAGTGAATTCTAGGTATGCGCATGCGATAATAGGATACCTATGAGATTACGATGAACATGTTTATGTTGTCTGGTTGACTGAATAATTGAATGTATTGGTCAATAACATTGTCAAATCTATTCTAGATGTGTATTATAATCATTTCAAGCTAATATGATTATTTGTGTATTTATGAATCTGATTTGAAAATTTATGTTGAATAATATAAGCATGTGCATGATCCCTCTTTTGAGTAACTTTTTGGTTGTCAAACATTATATTTCTTCATCAAACTAATACATATATATATTTATCTTTAATGTAGGGTTCAAATTTAGTGGCTTTCGGAATATCCCTATGAGGTTATTACTTTTATAAGTTTGGATTATCTTTTGGATGATTCATAAATTTATCCTAAGACTTATTTATAGGATATTTTATCATGATTGTTTGATACAAATATAATGAGTGCCCCTTTCAATAGCTATCTTCAAATGGTGAAGTGTGTATGTATATCAGCCCTTAGATGGGGATCTAACAAATCTCCCATCATCTTCAACCTTTGTATATAAATATATTAATTGTGGCTCCCCAACCTTAGGATGGTGATCTCTAAGTTATTGAGACATGCAAATTCACCTAGGGAAAAGTCCCTATCTTTTATCTAGAATAAGTATAACAATCACCAATCGCAAGCACACATATCTTATTGTAGTATGGTTCAACACCAAACTCAAAGGGCAATATTTTTAAGAAGAATCTGACCAATATGAACATACTAAAACTAGTATTTATCAGTGAAGGTTGATTATTGTTGATTACACTGGTTGTAAATAATAAAAGGGTTGAATTAAGTGTTGATTATTAGATGATGAGAACATGAGGGTGGAATGAGTTTCACCACCACTACCTATCATTCACTCTCTCAATACTTCATATTAGGTATGGAAATATATATATTGAGACTATTAAAATCCCCATTTTGGCATTGGGATTAAAGCCCATGCAAATATCACTCTAAGCTCATTGTCATGTTGCCTAGAGGTCATGCATCTATAACCTTGGAAAACACCTATCTAAAATTCTCATAAGGGTTTAATAAGAATCAATTGATATCCTAGATCCTAGGTATAATGTTCTCTACATCTAAGATCTGATAAACATGTAAGCTTGATAATTAAGAAAGAATATGAACATGAAAATAATTGATTCCAAACGTTTCAAGGTTCATATAATAATAGATGCAATGAAGATAATAAAATCGGGTAGCAGGGCTACTCGCTGCACCCTAGCGAGAGAACTACTAACTCATGGTAGAAATTAAAGTTCAATAGTGAAAGAGAGAGAGAGAGAGAGCGTGTCATCATCATAGAAGAAGAATGAATTGCATCTATGGTGTGTCGGAGTAGTTCTTCAAACTCTAGAACAACGGCGTCAAACAACAACAAGAACTCCTCCTTGACATTCGTCAGTGATGGGCTAGAAGTTGTCGATCTCTCTTCCTTATGGACTAGATCTACCACTATACAAACAAAGTAGGTGGATGATGAAGATGATTTGTTGATGGAGGACATCATTCGTCTAACTTCCTTTGAAGTCTAGATCTTGTAGTCATGGTGGAGTTAAGGATCTTGTTGACTGGTAGATTGATGCAGAGGGTCGATGGTGGCTAGAAGTGGATGCTATGGACTGGAAATGGCATCATGGTGATATATATCACGGTTCCTTTTCTTGGTGGCACTGGTGTTCTATTTATAGATAGGGATTAGGGTCTAAAACACTTCCGGAACGCTTTACAATTGAGTCTTATCTGCCATGAAGATGATGGGAAAATGACTGGAGGTTGACGAAGGGTTGTGACCCTTTAGTACTCCTATCAAAGAGGGGGCATGAGGATTTCATCGCTATTGTGGTTTGCATAGCTATTGGAGGCATGGATCAGACCTTGAAAGATGGATTTCTATCAGTGTCAGGGTGTCAGAATCTTCATCATCATCGAGGGTGGAATTGTCTTCAGAGCTCTAGTCTGCACAACCATCAGAGGATGAGATTGGGGTTCCACCCTTAGTCGATGCCTTCCTGATTATTAGAGGAGGAGCACATGTGTAGGCCGAGCATTGACTAAGGTTCCCCTCATTGGGTCAGTCATCAGAGTTAGAATGAAGGGAATTATGAATGATGGGGATTGGATAAACAATAGTTCAGGGACAACAACTCCACTTGGGGTATTGGCGTGGATGACTGGGGCTACGTCGATTAAGAACTTGATTAATGACATGGAATAATGAAATGGCTCGATGAAGGCTCAAATTATTAAAAATCTTGTCTATATTATTAATAGTTTCTTGTATAGAGTCCAAACTTTCCATAGAAACCAAGTAGGTCAAAATCTTATATATTATAAAAAAATTAAGAAAACTTAAATACAAGCTAGTTCTGAAGTAAAATATTGAATTTGGATGAAAAAATGAACTAAAAATGCAACTAAACCTATGAAGAATATATATTTATTAGATGGCAACAAAGTGAAAAAACAAAAACTAAAAAATCTAAAATGATATTCATTAGCAATCTCTAACTAAGAATGTAAGGAAATATCTAAATAAAGGCTTCAGTTACATTTACATTATAGGTTACATAAAATCCCACCATATTCATTGATACGTAGGTAACCATAAAAAGTTCCATATATGTGATCAATGTCACCACATGTTTATATAAACGATCTTATTATTAATATATATGATATATGCATCATATACAAGGCACACAAGCCAAAAGTCGTCTCCTACGTACAAAGATATCTAAATCCACGCTCATACCTGAGTGTATATGTGTAACGATCTCACTTTTACGAATACCCAATTTAAGGGAAGACCCAAAAAGTTGGGAGACATTACCTAAAATTCTCAAGGATCCAGATTTAGCAAATAACAAATAATAATACATACTTTCCATTAATTCAAATATTATTTACAAAATGCTCTGCTAGGGGGTTACATGAATTTCTATCAACAGAAATGTACAGATGAGAAGAAGCATCTATCTAATACTCCTTTACTTATCTTTAGTGCCTTATGATAATTTCATATGGTTTATCATATCTTGTCATCTCCATGTATTGCATTTACCTAAAATGGTGTGAAACAAAGCTCACAACAACATATCAAAATATACCAGGTACCCGGGGTGCATGCAAAAGTGTGTAGTACATTGTAATATATAACCAATCAATTACTTGCAAATAAGAACTAGCATTTTCTTTGAATATTCTCATCCTTATGTGATACTCATAACAACATTATAGTTGAACATAATGTAAATAAACAACAAACGATTTATTTGAACAATCTTCAAGAAACAACCGGCAAACCTCGGTAATCGATATTGCAGGTAGTCATAATCGTAACATGTACCTTTTATAGAACCATGTCAATATCATGTAATATATACTTAAAGTATATTCAATCAATCCAATCAACATATCCAAGGAATCACCATTTAATATACATGTGTGTAAATCCTAAAGTGTCATGATTCATGCTATTCAAGTCAAACCCTACACGAGTCCTAATCTAGGGTTTATGGTTTGGATGAGGATAAGGGAAAAAACTGTATTTCCATTGCATATTAAACATTAGGTGAAACCCTAATTGTTATATCCATCATATCTTTTCCTTATAAAAACTTAGATCAGATTAAGTTCATTAACAACTTGCCAAGTTATGACCTTTAACCCTAATTGTTCATATGCATGCTTATTCACTTTAGATACCCTAATCATTCATGTATGTTATTATTCACTTTAGAAACTCTAGTTATTTTCATAATCATGTTAAATTACCATTATATTCCACAATATTAATTTATATGTCAAGGAAACATATTTAACATGATTAACAACCTATTCATCAAAACTAAGGGTTTTATGCATTAATCACCACTTTAACACAAATTAGCACCACTTTCAAAATTAGTACCAGAATTATGTCTCAAATATATTTTATTTATGTTTCTCTTGATTTCATGATCAATTTTCCTATATAACTTGTCAATATCGGAGCTATAAAAAATTAGTTATGATTTTTACAAGATAAGCATTAATCTCAAAATGATAAAAAGCAACATGGGTAAGTAATCAATTTATTTTACCTTACCCACACAACAGGATCCAGCCAGTGGTTCTTTTCCATGGAAGTGCCCCAAGCCCACATGGATAGAGCTAAGAAAAGGAGGCAAAAGGTTAGAAAACTCCTCACCGTGATGCGTCAACTTGAGCGGTAGGGATGTCAAAACACACGCCCTCATTTCAACCCCTATTTCCTTTCTCCCGTGAACAAGTGATATTGATGGTCAATTGAGTTAGTTGACTTCTGCCTTCCTATTTTTAGGAGACATAATGAAGATCCAGGGAGTTTTGCCGGACCTTGCCGAACCAAAGAAGATCTAGGCTTGGCTTGTGATGGTCCAGGGAAGACACCCCACCAAGAAGTTGCCATCCTACAACATGACCATCGTAGACTTGTGGATGAAACAGTCGGGGATGTCTCCTCCCTTTTCTAAGCCATGAACCGTATTTATAGAGTCCCTCCCTTCCTTCCAGCCATGATAATTGGCTCGCATTGGCCTATATAGCCGAAGGGGAGCCATGTCTCCTCAAAGCATGATTGGTTATAGGGCATGTCTCCTGACTTTCTTTGCCACCTTCTTTGTTTTCAGAGAAGAAGGTGGTGAGGTGAGAGGGTTCTAGGGCATGTCTTTTGAAATCTAGGCAGCACAATGTTGCACAAACACATGGGTTCTAGGAAGACCCTTTTATAGGCATGGATGTGTAAAGGTGAATGTCCTCCGTAAAGCTCCAAATACTTAGATGAGTTGGGATTTAGGGAAGGTCTAAATACTTACCAAAAATAGTAGAAATCTAGGTTAGGTAAGTTTGTAGAAACCTCCCAAATCGATGGGAAAACTTGTATATGTTATGAAGGATCAGAGAGAGGGAGAGATGAAAGCGGGAAGGTGATTCACTGTAACCTGAGTTTTCCTATGCAGGAGGGAGGAAGGTGATGATATGGATGTTGTACATTCCTAATCGAACAGTCTCAAGGCCACAAAAATATTAAAGAGTTGAGACTAGGTCCCAAATGCAATCAAAAGGTTACATTTAATACATCTATCCTTAATCCTTTTCACTTTTAAAAAATCCAATTAATCCATAGCTCTCTCTCCTTTTATCTAAATAGCTCCAAATTTTAAGGGAAAACTTTTAATAATTAGATCTTGGTGTTGTTGGATCTAAGGGCTCTAGAGGGGGGGTGAATAGAGCTACAATATTTCTCACAAAATATATTAGACCTTCAAATTATATTAATTAGGAGAAAAAGCCTAATGGAAATTTGAAGTCCTATATAACAAGCATAGCAAGAATGGGAGAGATTGATAGAAAGCACTTGACAAAGGGATGTAGAGTGGTTCCACACTTCAAACTAGAAGTGAGTCAGTCCACTTGCTAGAGAGGTCAACCTCTAGGACTTTGCAAGTGCTTTTCTCTATTATATCACCACAGAGATTTACAACTATAGACCACTAAAGGACTTACCCATACAACCACAAGGAGATCTCCACCTTAACAAGGAACTTACCCACTTAGCTTGAATCTTCATCCTTCACCTAGGTCTTACCCATTCAATCTCAAGTCTTCCGCCTTGAAGGACTTTGCTTCTCCTCTTGGATCTTCATCCTTTGCCTTATCCTTCACCTCGAGAAGATCACCACCTCTTCATCAACCTTAAAGAGGACCAATTACAACTCCTTCTTCACTCGATGGAGCTTGCTTCAGCTTTTCTTCATGAGAGAAGGGGATAGGGAAGTAGTGGAAGATTGAGAGCTTTACATGCACAAAGGTGGATCTCTCTTACAATAATCCTAAGTCACTCACAAATCATGAAATGATGTGTAAACTAGAGAGAGAAAGGGTCTCAAAGGGTGGTAGAACTCTCAACTATAGTAAGGACCTTGTATGTAGTGAATGAGCAACCTTGGAATGAACTCCAAGTGGTCCTATTTATAGCTGGGGGTGCTCCCTTGAGTTGGGGAACACTTAGGGTCGAAATATAGCCATTTTTTCTCAAGGAAACAGATCTATTTTCATTCAAACAAGTCACCAACATTTATAATCACTTTTTTTGCATTTTTCATACAGTACATTCGGTCGAGATTCAATAAAGGTAACTCGAACGATCGGCTAAAAGAAAAACCCCATTTTCAAACTATCTGTCAAGTTTTTCCTGGGAAACTCGACCGATCAGTTAAAATCACATTTGGTCAGTAAGTTGTTCGGTCGAGTTCTGTGAATGCACAACTCGACCAATGCACATATCAGAAAATTGATCCAAGGGATCGATCGAGATTGAAACTCGACCGATCAACTGTCTGTGATCAATTTTCTAAAGTGATTAAAAAGTGATTAAAACTTGGTACTAAGTGTCCCACATATTTTTCTCGTCTTAGTTACAAGTCATATCATCAATACAAGTGATTACAAAATTCTTCTAAGGTCATTTGAAGGGATTTACTTATTAACATAGTTGCATTTCTTTAGACTTGAACTTTGACAAGCTAGGGCTTGTGTAAATTAATTCTTTTCATGTGCCTAAAACCTGAGATCAATCTTGAATACACATATTAGATACATATGAATGGAATGGTTGAGTCATTTTCAAGATATGGACAATGTATAATCTCTAGGTCAACATTCTCCCCATTTTTGAAAATGACAAACCATTCCTCAAACATATTGAAAAGAATATTGAAAGTATACATTTGCCTTGTAAATTTGGGGGATTCAAGATTTGAACAATGTGAATTGCTCCCCCTCAATGTATTCCTACTTTAACCTTCATAGTTAGTCTTTCTACATAGAGCAATATAACATGCATGTACTATATGGTCCTTTAGCAAGTCACATGATAAAGCATGTAAAGAACAAGAAAAGGATCACATAAGCAATAATAGCAATATGATTGAGCTTCAAGACATTAAATTTCTCTCCCACTTTTTACATTATCAGAAAGGAAGGGTGATAGAAGAGCATACAAAAAGTCTTCTCCAAGCACAACCAAGCATATATTCAAACATGCATCTCATAACATACATCAAACAGAGATGAGAGAAACACACAAGCTAGGTCACAATCAAAATATGGTGAAATATGGCACCAATTCATAAAATATAACTGATCAACAAGAAAGAATGCACAGAACATAGATTACAACTCAGAAGCATGTTCTCATAAAAACAACTACAAGTGAGAATCATTGAAAGCTAAAGATAAATAGTACATCTCAGATTATGTGCCCAGATGTTTCTAATACAAAATAGCATAGAAAGATATATATGATCAGAAAACTAGACTAAAAAACTAAGAACATCTAGACATCTAAACTATATATATCCACATCATCATCATCATCATCATCATCCTCGACATCATACTTGTAGTCATCATCTCCATATGAAGGTGCAACAGCAATGCCTTCATCACCAGAGTCACCACTAGAGCCATCACCATCATCATCCTCACCATCACCAACATCCTCATCAGCATCAATAGTCTCATCATCAGCCTGGTTAGGCATCTTGTGATGTCCCCGAATTTTCTAAAACTTAATATGATGTGTGACGTATAAATTGAAACCCTCACCTCAGTAAGAATCCCAATTTAAACATCACACACTAGGCTAAGAAAGTGAAAATCAATGGATTCAGAAGGAAACAATCAGTAGAACATGCACATGAACAATAATAAAACCATACGACATATGCTCACCATTCAACATATAATTACAACATGAATTGTTACAACATTTGATATTACATATTGAAAAAAAAACTATACATATACATGTACTACCACTAAACTATAGGATCTTAAGACAACAGGTCCACCTGTACATCAGCTCGCCACACAACTCCCAACTATCCTGGATCTTCAAGATCATAACCAAAACCTAAACAAAAGATTACAAGCAGTACACTTATTGTACTGAGTATGCCTACGTGTCTTTTATATACCTCTCATCATATCTTGGCAATAAGATAAAATTAATACTTGACAGTAACAGAAGAATATAAGAAAAGCGTATACTTGCACAAAGATGTTCATTAATAAAAGAGAACACATATTTTAAGCACAATTTCCATTATATCATCCATGCATTTACTACCTGAGAGTTGAATGCATTAAGGCCTTTATGATCACTACCAAAGAGTTGGATCATATGTACAATGTGACCACTACCAAAGAGTTGGGTCGAAACACACTACCAAAGAGTTGGTGCTTCCATATGTACAACGTGACCACTACCAAAGAGTTCGATCACTTCCAAGCACACTGCCATAGAGTTGGTGCTTTCATATAATGGAACAAATATATTATGTTTGATGTGTTCATAACAGTAAGTATGGAAAGCTCAAGCAACATAGCATACAAGAACAATCATTTCAACCAATACCATATGCCAAGTATTTACTACCATATATCACAAGCATATTGTATAATAATCCAAGTAAGAGGTAATGGTGTACCTTCCAAAGAGATATCCTAATCATCACCTATTCCTCATGTCATCTATATCTTTGTTAAACCTGATCAAGACAAGATCATATACTATCATCAAGTTCTCATCATCTTACATCGCATCTTAACCCTAATCATGTTCATTAGAGTTTCTCTTAGTTCATTAGGATATGTGTATCATTACTTGTATTCTTATCTTATGATTATCTCACTGATGTAATTTTCCAGATTACATCTCATTATCAAAGTTCATCATCTGAACATTAGGTTCCATATCCTTTTTGTGCACATATTAACCCTAGGTTACATGCATTAACCTAAATTAGGGTTTTAAACCATGTATTAAGGGTCATATTCATATAACATCAATTTCATGTATAAAACTGGTCTCAGATTTTCATAACATATTCTAGTTACTGATACGAGGGTGTTCTGTGAATTTCATCATTTATTGAGCATGTATGTATTTATTACATTTTATTTAGGGTTATTAGCCTTAATTACAACATAAAGCAAATTACCTGATTTCGTACATCAACATGACCACATCTGACATCATATCCATTATAAACATGATTATAGACTTACTGATTATTTTTCCATAATTTTATATCATCATTTGATATTTATTACTCATTAAATAAGCATTATATATCTTACATGATATCACTATTACTCGTGCATCAAAAGCCTGAGTATTATCATTCCACTTTGTTCTTCTCATTTTTCTGAGGATTTTGGTACCTTATTTGTAATTTTCTGATAATCGGGCTAAATTCTATGAATTATTGAAGATCTACTTATTTATGAGATTTTCTTACCTTTTGGCCAATGAGAGCCCGACACGTGGCACTGATATGGCATTGATCCTTTGCTTTCTCTGCTTGGGGCGGCCGGTTTAGGCTAGGGATTGACCCGGCGGTTCACGCCTAATCTCCAGCTAGACCATCCAGTGTGGGATTAGTCTGGTGGTCTGCCCACTCCCTCTCCTTTCCTTGCTTCTCTCGTGCTTGAGTCCCTAGCGGACTCCCATTATGCAACGCCGCCGCCTGGCGCAGGATCGACGAAGCAGAAGAGGGATCATGCCTCTTGATCTCTCTCTCTCTCTTGACCACTGGTGTTGCTATGGATAGCTCCAATATCTCCTCCCATTCGCGTCCGACTAGGTTTCAGGTCTCTCGAGGCACACCCTCATGAGCCCAAGGAGGCTGCCGCTGATGGCTATGCTTCAGATCTGCTTCTCGATGATTGGGAGACAAGTCTAGTTTTGCACGAAGTAGAGAGGGCGTCGCCGCATCCATGGATCCAGCAAGGAATCCGAGAAGTAGTGACTACAGATCATGGCACCATCGAACTCTATTGATCTCAATCTCCGCGCCCGTGAGCCGTCATTGATGGCTGCCGCTATGGCCTCCACTCTGATGAAAGACTGGCTACGAGCTCCAGTGTTTCAGTTCGCTTATTTTGTAGGTAGCTTTGTCTAGTCAAACACTATGCACCCAACCTCTCTGGCTTGCCGACGGAGGTCCTTCCTCCTCTTCTACGCTGCTGGTCGAGAGGCAGGATAGGGAAAAAGGGTGCTGCTCTCAGCACTGGTCATGGGAAGACTGTTGTAAGGGGTCAGTCTACTTGTATCGACGAGGCAAGGATAACTGCCCATTCACTTTCTCTTTTGGATGCACATCTAGAGATCATGGTGGCATGGATTCTCGCATGCCACTATGCTCCCATAACTCCTCCAGATCCAGAGCTTGGAGGAGATTTCAGGGCCGTCCAATCTACATCTAACAGCTACCAAGGAACTCGCCCAAAGTAGGATTTGGGGCTCACTTGAGTTGAAGGCCTCATCCACTCGATTAGTCATGAATGGCCATGATTCATCTATGCAATCTACTCTCAAACAATGGGGTGTGTAACACCAGATTACAACCAACTTAGGTCTGTAGATCCTCAAATATACACATTATTATACAACATTCAAACATACATAACGTCTTCTAGGAATACCCAAACGCCACCAAATTATAAACATAGCTTCCTCACCACTCAAGCTACCTTGTACACGAATTTGGTGCCAAAACTCAACTAGTTGACCATTCAACTAAATACCCCAACAACACATGAACTTATAGACCGTAATCATTATATCAACCTCAATCAACACTCAAACTTTACTAGAACACTGATAACTCTTAAGATAACTCAACATTCATAAATTCACTTATGTCATTGTACAACTAAGGATTCCAAAGGTCTACTCCATCACATCCTACACACCTTAAAAGACATTTCGTCCTTGAAATTAAGCTAAAAATCCAGTCTTTCACATCATATACATCTTAAAAGAAATTTTGTCCTCAAAATTAAACCATAATCATACTCCAAGGAAAAACTAAGCATGTCTTCATCCAAATGTAGGGCACCTATCTATGTGCAACATATCTAAAAACAAAGCCCCATACTCCTATGCAAACCATTATTAGGAGGTTTTAAAACATCTAAGGTGAATCACCCCTTCATAGAAGGCTCAAATAAGGGTTTAGAAATTCTGATTATGTCATAACATATCTCATTGTTAGGATTGCATCTTTAACTTTACCCATGCATTAGGGTTCCCACATCATATTACCATGTTCTAAAGGAATTAATTAATATTAACTCATACATCAAGGTGTCATCCACATTTTATTGAGCTAATTGTTAGAACATGTTCAAAATTAACATATGCCTTTTAGGAGGGAGTTAACTATAATTAACCCACTTTATCCATCTAGATCATATCAAGGTGTCATAATCGTTATGTTGTGCTAATTGTCAATTTTTTTCTTTCTTTATTAAACACTAATATTAACACCTCATGTGACATGTTTCATGCATATGATCTTATTTCATTTCTCATAATAATTTGCAACATTTACTAGTGATTTCATCACAAGATTAACCAACCATATTACATTATCATCTTTATTCATGTATATGGTTAGCCATTTATGCATTGATATCAATTAAACCATCTCTAGGTTTTCATCATATCATGTCTATATATCATGTATCGAGATTAGTTCACATCCTCACATCTATTATATCATGGTTGTGCTAAACAAACTTATGTGAGTGGCTTGTCAAACATATATCAAAACTTCATCTAATCTAATTGAGGTTCGCCTGAACCATATCATGAGGGCAGAGTCATGCTTAGTCTCTCTGAGCTAACTCAACTCTATGAGTATCTCAAATGTACAAACTATATCTTCCCTCTAGTTCTAGGGTTCTCAGGTATACCTCATAGGCACTAGAGATAGTCTTACAAGCTCTAGCCACATAAGAACAAACCAAAACGTACTATGACATTCTCTTATCAGATCTCTACCCATGAAACTATTTCTCAACTCTCTTTCTCTTATATACACACCACTAGATTCCTATATGGTAACCACCAACCCAATCATGAGGCTTCACAGAAACTAACATTGTTACCTCCTCCAGGGTCTTGGGCATCTCTGCCTCACCCAGATGGTAGGTTCTCAGATTCATACTCACATGCACATATATCCAGCCTCTCTCTGTCTCTAGGGTTTGGTTCTCCTAGGGACATCTAGGGTTCAACATGACTATAGGAATCATGCATAGAGAAACTCAACTCGTTCACTTAGGAGTAGTCTAGTTTAGGACATATTGTTGGGTTTGGCGGAGAAAACATGCACGACAGAAGCAATAAAATCCACGCAACCCGAATCAGGATCTCTTCGACAACAACGTATTTGGAAGGAGTGTTTGCGGGATATACCTTATCGCGGAGCAAGTCCGGTGATGTCCCGCTGCACGACGGAGTGCAACACTGCTGGCCTACATGGACGGACCTTCTCTCCCATTCTTCAAGTGCATCGCAGGAAGATCTGGCGGCATTTCTTTGTGGCGGTGACGTACGCTGCTCGCAACGCGTACATGTGGTCGTCGACGTCCTCCGAATGCAGGTGTCAAGGCGTCTGCATCTCTACTTCGTCCACGCGGATGGATGGAACTCCATGTCGCGCTTCCCAAGCCGGAGGGAAGGAGTCGTGTCTCTGTGGCGTCGTGCTAGCGGTGTGTTTCTCTCCTTTCTCTCTTAAGGACGATGACGGCTAGGGTTTACGTGCGTGAGCATAAACTGAAAAACCTCTATCTATCTTATATAGATATCGACCGTCAATCCTCCTTTAAACATGATACGAAGGGAAATAGGGTTTCCTAAACCCATCGGTAAATAGAAACATTGCATTAATTAAAACACTCATGGATTAATTAGAATATTCCAGAATTCATGAATTAACCAAATAATCACATTAATTGATTAATTAATATCCGACTCCATGCAATCGCTTGGGATGGCTTTATGTGCATATACGCCAACAAACTCCCACTTGCACTTAGATCCAGTCACTCCAATATTATTCTAATCGATTACATAAACATTTTAGTAATAAATGTGATTCGAAGCAATTCCAATCAAATCCACAATTATACTCCTATTCCAACACATCCTATGCGTGTGACCCGGTAGGCTCCAAATTATGTTGGCAGTGATATCCATAATCATATTATGATTTCACAAGCAATGATTGGTATCTAGAAAGACTTCATTGCCACCCAAGTAATTGGAGAAGTTGGAGAACAACTTAACCTATCATTCATGACTGGTATTATAGTGATTGCATAGTCCCTTTGTCACTGATATCCGAATTGAACTCGAGTCAAGGAATTGTTATCCTTTTCAACATTCAATCCATGTTCCTTGAACTAGAGCAGACTGTCTGAGATATATGTAAGCTCAATATCACATATTGAATCACATCAGCATGGCCATGCATTTTTCAGTCTCGCTTATCAAGTGGTAGGAATATCAAACTCCCGTAGGAAGGACAAATTCCATCTACATCACTCATAGTCATCCCCATGTGTCACAGTGCACCCAATCACCATATTTATGGCAATCCTTATTCAAGACCACGATGGATGATGTCAAAGTACACCGAACGACATGTGATAAGTGTAGTGACTTCAGGTCTAAGAACCACAATCACCACCATCATTATGAGATGTGACTCTAACTACCAATCATGGTATCCATGTGTCACTCTCAAGGTGGGCCTATCCAATACACTGTTCTCTAACAAGTATCTATGTATTTGGTTTGAGATCTCCATATCATGGATAATGAGATTCTTCCATCAACCAACATACATTCTAATCTTATGTGTTATTGATGTCTATGTTTATTTCCACAATAACAACCGATTAGGGACAAAACAAGAATACATACTCTTAACATACATATGATCTCACTGTTCAGGTCATCAACCCGAAGACATATGTCATTGAGTATATTATTCTATAGACATCTATAAGTTTTATGGTCATCTCACAATATAAAACACAAACATATAGATTGGAAACTTGCCTTTATTGATATGATCAATGTAGTATTACAAATCATTTACATAGTATCCCATTACAATCATCGAATGATAGTCTCTATGGCCATACATACCAACAAATTCCCACTTTCACTTATACCCAATCACTCATGAATCTCAATCCAAGTGATCAAACATGTCCGTCATGTTTCTTCTGTGAAAGCGTTTTTGTGAGCGGGTCAACCACATTGCTTTCTGTAGGTACTCTGCAAATCTTCACATCTCTTCATTGTACGATCTCTCGTATGAGATGGAACCGCCGTAGAATATGTTTGGAACTTTGGTGCGATCTTGGTTCTTTAGCCTGTGCAATTTCTCCATTGTTGTCGCAAAACAACTCAATTGCATCACCAACGCTTGGAACCACTCCAAGTTCAGAAATGAACTTCTTGATCCACACAGCTTCCTTCATAGCATTAGATGCGGCAATATATTCAGCCTCTGTTGTAGAATCCACAACCGTCTCTTGCTTGGAACTCTTCCAGCTCACAACTCTGTTGTTCAGGCAAAACACAAATCCAGATTGCGATCTGTAGTCATCTTTGTCAGTTTGGAAGCTAGCATTGGTGTAACCTTTTACCACGAGCTCTTCCTCACCACCGTATACCAAGAATTGATCCTTAGTCCTTCTCAAGTACTTTAGGATGTTCTTTACAACCGTCCAGTGACATTCACCTGGATCTGACTGATACCGGCTCGTCATGCTCAAAGCATACGACACATCAGGACGAGTACATAACATCGCGTACATGATAGATCCAATTGCTGATGCATATGGAATCTTACTCATGCGTGCCCGTTCATCACATGAAGTAGGACATTGGGATTTAGAGATCGTAACCCCATGGGACATGGGCAAGTTACCTCTCTTAGAACCCTCCATGCTAAACCTCTTTAGCACCTTGTCAATGTATGTGCTCTGGCTTAGGCCTAGAAGCCTTCTAGATCTATCTCTATAGATCTTGATCCCAAGAATATAGGATGCTTTGCCTAAATCCTTCATAGAGAAAGTCTTCCCTAGCCAACCTTTTACTGTCTGAAGAGTAGGGTTGCCATTTCCCATCAATAGTATGTCATCCACATACAATATGAGAAATACGATTATTCTCCCACTAACCCTTTTGTAAACACAGGGTTCATCTTCATTTTGACTAAAGCCAAACTTTTTGACTACTTCATCAAAATGTAGATTCCAGCTCCGAGATGCTTGCTTCAATCCATAGATTGACCTTTATAACTTACCGACTTTATTGGCTTCCTTTGGATCGATAAAACCCTCAGGTTGTGTCATGCACACATCCTCGAGTAAATTCCCATTAAGGAATGATGTTTTAACATCCATCTGCCAAATCTCATAGTCATGATAAGCTACAATGGAAAGCATGATCCTGATGGATTTAACCATGGCAACTGGTGAGAAGGTCTCGTCATAATCAACACCTTGAATTTGATGGAATCCTTTCGCAACCAATATACCTTTATAGGTTTGAACATTTCCATCCATGTCAGTCTTCTTCTTGAAGACCCACTTGCACCCTATGGGTTTTACCCCTTCGGGTGGATCCACCAAGGTCCATACCTTGTTGTTGTACATGGATTCCATCTCAGATCTCATGGCTTCGAGCCATTTCTCAGATTCTAGTCCCTTAGTAGCTTCTAGATAGGAAGTTGGCTCATCTGCTATGACCAATTCATCACTGTCTTGAGTCACGAGAAATCCAAATATCTCAGGCTCAAGTCGTGTCCTACTAGACCTATAAGGTTCCTGTGTTACATTTGGAACTTGAAATTCCACAACAACTTGTGAGTCTTCATGTTCCTTATGTACCTCCTCAGGTTCTCTACTTTCTTGTTGGTCTCGAACTTCTTCAAGCTCTACATTCCTCCCACTAATTCCTTTGGAAATAAATTCCTTTTCAAGAAATACAACAGTCCTAACAACAAACACTTTGTTGTCAGTTGGTGTGTAGAAGTAGTATCCCTGAGTTTCCTTGGGGTATCCAAAAAAATAGCATTTTTCCGATTTGGGTCCAAGCTTTTCAGGAAATTGTTTCCTAACATAAGTTTCACATCCCAAAATCTTTAACATAGACAAATTGGGACAATTCTCATTCCATATCTCATATGGTGTCTTTTAAACCGATTTGGAAGGTACACGATTAAGTGTAAACACTACAGTTTCAAGAGCATATCCCCATAATGATATTGGAAGTTCGGATGAACTCATCATTGATCGTACCATGTCTAATAATGTATGATTCCTTCTTTCTGACACACCATTATGTTGTGGTGTACCAGGTGGAGTCCATTGTGATACAATACCACAATCTCTCAAAAGGTCCTCAAACTCTTGACTTAAGTATTCGCCACCTCGATCTGAACAAAGTGCTTTAATACTCTTACCAAGTTGCTTCTCTACTTCATTCATGAAAGTCTTGAACATTTCAAGAGTTTATGACTTGTGTTTCATAAGATATACATAGCCATACCTACTAAGGTCATCAGTAAAGGTAATGAAATATTGATAGCCTCCTCTAGCATTTGATCTAAAAGGTCCACATACATCAGTATGTATGAGCCCTAACAGATCATTGGCTCTCTTACTGTGTCCAGTGAAAGGAGTTTTGGTCATCTTCCTTAATAAACATGCCTCACATGTCTCTAATGATTCAAAATCAAAAGAGTCTAGATAACCATCCTTATGGAGTCTAGATATGCGCTTCTCATTTATGTGCCCAAGACGACAATGCCAAAAGAATGTTTTGTTTGAGTTGTCAAGTTTTAACCTTTTAGTATTTATGTTGTATATGCTAGTCTCAAGTTCTAACAAGTAGATACCATAAGACATAGGGGCATTGCCATAAAAGATCTCATCTTTAGATATAGAAATAATTCCATTCTTAGTGTGAAATTCAAATCCACTCTTTTACATACAAGATACAGAAATAATATTTCTATTAATGGCAAGTACATAATAACAATTCTCTAATTCTATTACAAGGCTCGTAGGCAAAGATAAACTAATAACTCCAACTGCTGTTGCATCAACTCTTGCTCCATTAGCAACCCACAGCTCGACTTGGCCCTTTCGTAAAGGCTTACTACTTATCAGATCCTGCATATTAGAACATATGTGAGATCCACATCCGGTATCCAGTACCCATGATGAAGAATTATTTAAGTTTATCTTAATAACGTATATACCTGAAGTGGAGATCTCTATCCCCTGCTTCTTCTTCCTCAGTTCCTCCAGGTAGAGAGGAAAATTTCTTTTCCAATGTCCAGGCTGGTGACAATGGTGACAACTGCCTTCTTTGGAGATCCCACCTTTAGCTTTGAGCGCGGATGACTTTGGCTTCTACCCGACTTTAGAACTTTTCTTAGCCTTGCCTTTGCCTTTTGACTTTCCCTTTGCCTTGTTGATCACCATCACAGACTTGGGCTTGTCTTTCTTTATCTGTGCTTCAGCTGTCCTCAACATGCCCAACAATTCTGACAACGGCTTGTCAAAATTGTTCATGTTGTAGTTCATGACAAAATGATTATATGATTTAGGCAACGATTGTAGAATCACATCAGTGGCCAACTCTTGACCTAGGGGAAATCCCAGCTTGGATAGGCTTTCCACGTACCCAATCAAGGTGAGTATATGGGTGCCAACTGAGTCTCCCTCTTTCATCTTGCTTTTGAACAAAGCCTTTGAGACATCATATCTCTCCTGTCTTTCTCGATGTTGATACATGTTCTTGAGATGTGTTACCATCTCCATGACATTCATGTTCTCATGCTGCTCTTGCAAATCATAGTTCATTGAGCACAACATCAGGCACTTGACATCCATGACATCATCAAGGTGCTTCTTGTAAGCATCCTTTTCAGCCTTGGGCACATTTACAGCGGGCTCCTCTGGCTCTGGTGTTTCAAGGACATAGAGCTTACGCTCATGTGTGAGAACAATTCTCAGTGTCCTAAACCAGTTTTGAAAGTTGGTTCTAGTAAGTTTGTCCTTCTCAAGGACTGATCACAACGAGAACGTGTGAGTGTTGTTTGCCATTTGATTGCTACAAAAGAAAAATTTGCATTTAGTCCAAAACATTTTGACTTGTAAAGATTTGATAAATGAGATTAATTAGGCCTTTAATTAATTATGCTCCAACTATTTTATTCAAATTGATAGCCCTCACTATCAACTCAGAAGATTGCAATGCACAACCTTCTAGTGAGCCAAGACCCAAAATAATTGGATCAATGCCCAGCCAACGTCGGCGTCAAAGACCAAATACTAAGGTAGGCAACTTTTGCCAATGGCATCATATGCAACTCTTGGATAGATGATCATGCACAACTCCTTTCCATGATGCATCTGTGTGCCTCTAGGTACTTGATCCTATCAAGGTTCCCTAGTTAAGTCCAACCCATAAGCCAACACGATGAGTGTGCACCCTGCGGAGGCAGACCCACACACCCACCATCACACTTCCACGAGATAGACAGTGTACCACACGGAGGCGTGCCCACACATAGTCGATCAAGCTTTTCATGTGTGTTACTTTATGGAAGGCAACTAAAACTTAATATTTTTAATTGAGGGGTTTTATTAATACATATACATATCCAAACACCACATAGTTATAGTACGTATCATATACTACTATATCCACAACCATAAACGATAGACATGCAATCATAAACACAAATACATCGGTTGTGGCCATACTATTGTAATCCTTTGGAGCAACAAAGGATTATGGTCCACCTATGGTCTTATACATCTCATGCAACACCTGTGAATCAACCTGTAAGCATGTAATGATCAACATTACAATGAAAAACTTCATGGATGCTTCGTGAGGTTGGAACTTCAAGTTGCTTCTTGGAATTGGATCTTCTTGTTGCTTCTCCATGGACGCTCCTTGGACTTAGATCTTTAGGTTGCTTCTCCATGGACGCTCCTTGGACTTGGATCTTCAGGTTGCTTCTTAGAATTGGATCTTCATGGTGCTTCTCCATGGACACTCCTTGGAGTTGGATCTTCAAGTGGCCTCCTTACATCAAGTTTACAAAGACTAAAACTAATCCTATCTCTATTACATCATATGAGTACAAATATAAAAGAAAAGAATTAATTACACTTTGAAATAAGAGATGAGGCTCGTCATGCAAGCTGAATACTTTATACAAAGGATGCATATGTAACCATTATACATCCATAGCATTCATAAACAACCATATCCACAAGACAGACATCCACATTCACAAAAGGGGATACTAGGCCATAACCGTGCATGCAATCACCACATAAAACAGATTTTAAAGGAGACATGTATGCTATCATAGGTATATCTACATATATGTATATACATATTAAAATTGCAGTACTTGTAATGTAGGACATTCCCCATTAAAAAAAAATTGACTCCCACACAGACAATGCGGGGTACACAGGGGCAGTGCCCCTGTGCGGGGATCCCGCTACCTGGTCAGCAGGCAGGGGTCGAGGGGAGGGTGCCCCTGAAAGGTCTATGTAATTTTAATTCTGTGCATTTAGGAAAATCAATATTTTCCATAGTCGACCCCGTCCAAAATATTAAAAACAATAGCCTGCGGTGTATGTGGAATTAGGTTTAGATTTGCACATTAGCAGGTTTAATTCGCATCATATGCAACATAGAAAATACTATATAGCGATTCGATCATATCGAAACGAATCCAAATATGCCGTAGATCGACGCTGCTCTGATACCACTGTTGGGTTTTGCGGAGAAAACATGCGCGACGGAAGCAATAAAATCCACGCAACCTGAAACAGGATCTCGTCGACAACAACGTATTTGGAAGGAGTGTTTGCGGGATATACCTTATCGCGGAGCAAGTTCGGCGATGTCCCGCTGCACGACGGTGTGCAACGCTGCTAGCCTACACAGACAGAACTTCTCTCCCATTCGTCAAGCGCGTCACGGGAAGATCCGGCGGCGTTTCTTTGTAGCGGTGATGTACGCTGCTCGCAGCATGTACAGGTGGTCGTCGACGTCCTCCGAACGCAGGCGTCAAGGTGTCTGCGTCTCTACTTCATCCACGCGGATGGACGGAACTCCATGTCGTGCTTCCCAAGCCGACGGGAAGGAGTTGTGTCTCTACAGCGGCGTGCTAGCGGCGTGTTTCTCTCCTTTCTCTCTTAAGGACGATGACGGCTAGGGTTTACGTGCGTAAGCGTAAACTGAAAAACCTCTATCTATCTTATATAGATATCGACCGTCAATCCTCATTTAAACATGATACGAAGGGAAATAGGGTTTCCTAAACCCATCAGTAAACAGAAAAATTGCGTTAATTAAAACGCTCGTGGATTATTTAGAATATTCCGGAATTCATTAATTAACCAAATAATCACATTAATTGATTAATTAATATCTGACTCCATGCAATCGCTTGGGATAGCTTTATGTGCATATACACCAACACATATCATAACACATATTTCTCATCATCTCATATCTTGGAGTTTAGGTTCTCTGACCTTCTCCCAATGGGTCTCACTCTCTCTGGAGTTAACCCTAAAACTGGTCCTAACACTAGAGGTCCTCCTTTGTAAAAGAGCTTGAGGCTCATCCTGACTCACATCCTTGTCTTAACCTATCTTATCTTATCTTACAAAACCATACATACTTTCATCATCAAATCCTATCTCAAATCCTCAAAACTGAACTTTAATCCTTAAAGACAACATATGTCATCATTGATTATCTTATATGATCTATATAATACCTACATCATATCATCAAAACTTATTTCATCTATTCCATCTATCATATATACCAAACAAGGCTCTAGACATATAATCTAGAAGTACTCTCTCTTCTAGACTGATGTCATTCACTTTCACTTAGGTTGCATGATCACCTCCTACTCATACATGTGTGGGGGCACATTTTTGTAATACATATACATAATAAAATATTATATAGTTTTTCTCTGATAAAACATGCATCAGAGAAAACTATCCAGGTTCGATTCGATTGGAATAAAAAACCAAATCCACAAAACGAGTGTCCCACACATAGTAGAGAGTACAATGTCATGAAAACTAGTGAAAAGGGTGAGAACAGGGTGTAGACTAGTGTAGCTACTATAGACAATGTGTACAATATGTCTAGGGTTTCTCTTCCCTTGATGCACATCATTTCCAAATAATGCAGCGTCCCATACCGCTGCACTATAAGGAAAGAATGGCATCTAAGGACCTACTATACAACAAGCACCAATCTAGACCTAGTCCTCTGACATCTAGGTGCTAACCAAAGGATAAGTCAGATCTAGTCTCTAAAAGATGACTAATATAACCCTAAAGATTATTAAGTGCAAGGTTCTTTAGTTTTGAGTTGCATAGTGAGAAAATGTCAGGTTTTGTTATTATTCATGCTCAGATACCACCTGTGACGTCCCCAGATTTTGTAAAACTTAATCTGATGTGTGACGTCTAAATTGAAACCCTCACCTCAGTGAGAATCCCAATTTAAACATCACACACTAGGCTAAGAAAGAGAAAATCAAGGGAGTCAGAAGGAAACAATCAGTAGCACATGCACATGAACAATAATAAAACCATACAACATATGTTCACCATTCAACATATAATTACAAAATGAATTGTTACAACATTTGATATTACATATTGAATAGCAAACTATACATATACATGTACTACCACTAAACTATAGGATCTTAAGACAACAAGTCCAGCTGTACATCAGCTCGCCACACAACTCTCAACTATCCTAGATCTTCAAGATCATAACTAAAACCTAGACAAAAGATTACAAGCGGTATACGTCAGCACAATATTCAAGAATATTGTACTGAGTACGCCTACATGTCTTTTATATACCTCTCATCATATCTTGGAAATAAGATAAAACTAATACTTGATAGTAACAGAAGAATATAAGAAAAGTGTATACTTGCACAAAGATGTTCATTAACAAAAGAGAACACATATTTTAAGCATAATTTCCATTATATCATCCATGCATTTACTACCTGATAGTTGAATGTATTAAGGACTTTATGATCACTACCAAAGAGTTGGATCATATGTACAATGTGACCACTACCAAAGAGTTGGGTCCAAGCACACTACCAAAGAGTTAGTGCTTCCATATGTACAATGTGACCACTACCAAAGAGTTCGGTCACTTCCAAGCACACTGCCATAGAGTTGGTGCTTTCATATAATGGAACAAATATATTATGTTTGATGTGTTCATAATAATAAGTATGGAAAGCTCAAGCAACATAGCATACAAGAACAATCATTTCAACCAATACCATATGCCAAGTATTTACTACCATATATCACAAGCATATTGTATAATAAGCCAAGTAAGAGGTAATGGCATACCTTCCAAAGAGATATCCTAATAATCACCTATTCCTCATGTCATCTATATCTTTGTTAAACCTGATCAAGACAAGATCATTGTTGGTTGTTTACACTGATGAGTTTCAATCCACACAAAGGATAGTTTACCCAACTTAACCAAACTCCGCAAGTATACGGAGGTAGTATAGTCGAGGTCGAACACAAGGAGCATAGTTAATTTAATTCAGCACAACAACACTAAAGTTCAACAATCTAGATCAGTTTTAAGGAAAAGAGAAAGTTTGTCTAAAAGCAGAAAACTCATATTTTAACAACAAAAAATTCAGATTTTAACTAGCAAGCAAGAACCACTAAAAGAAGTTCGATTTCAGAATTTTTAGAAATCTTGGACATTAGGATTTCATTTACATATCATAGCAATCACAGGAACACAATAATTTAAACATACATAAGTTCTTGTTTCAAGGAAAGGTTGTGTTACATTTCACCTCCCGGTGTAAATGCAACGATCACAACTTAAAACAACACTCTCGTGTGTGAATTCAGTTCTTTATCACAAACTGTTCCTCAACTCATTCCTCTCTACTCTTGTAGAAGAGGAAGAGTTGCAAAGAAGAGCAGCTCCATACATTCCTACTTACCTTCTCAGATCAAGAAAGAAAGAAGAAAACATGCACATAAGGTGGCCAACAATACATGCAAGAAAAGGGTAAAGTGGTACTTTCATGGTTAAGAAACAAGAAGGCATAGTATTTAGTACGAAATTACTTGTTCCATACATGCTATGACATGGGAGCTACTCTCCCATGCCCAAGAAAAGAATGAGTACTCGTCCATAACCATGTCTTGCAGATTTGTTACAGAAATTTCAGTTTTGAACATGATTTAGAAAGGAAAAGACAAAGAGAACTAAAGATGTAACCACAAGAAGGAAGAATTCTGGCTTGAGGACAGAATTCTCCTTCTCTAGATGCTCCAAGATGGACTAGCTCCTTTCCTAAGAAGCTGCTCGAGGTTGGGGAAGCTTGGCTGCACCCTGGAGAAGACAATGGAGAAGTAGAGAAGAAGAAATGGTCTCCTTATGCAAGAAACCACCTTGGATCTCTCCAAAATCGCCCTCCTTTGGTCTTCTCTAGCTATGGAACGAGAGAAAACTTCTCAAATGACCGAATATAACTGTCCCTTGGCTTCCCTCCTTGTTTTAAAATAGATGTCTGAGTTTTTGTATTTCTAAAAGTGCCAGGTGCACGTCGTGCATCTGGGGTGCACGCCGTGCACCTGCAGTGCGGTTTACATCAGGCTGAACTGCACACGGCATGCACAGAGGATATGCACGCCATGTGACTTTCCAGAACTTTCTTTGGATGTTTATGTTCTAGGTGCACGCTGTGAGTCGGTATGCACGCCGTGGGTTTTTCTTTCTATACACTTTTGGAAACTCGCACGCCGTGCGTTTTCTCCATGCACGCCGTGCGTTCTCCTGGATGACGAATAAAGTTTTCTCTAGAAAGGTGCACGCCTTGCATCTGGCCTGCACACCGTACATTCTGCTATTTCAGTAGAATTAAAATCTGAATTCAGTTCTTTTTGAGGCAAATTTGCAATGCAAAGTTATGAAATAAGTAGAATAACAAAAAGATGGAAAAAGTAATATGAAAAGAGACTGAATTATATCAGAATGAACCAAATTTGTGTGTGATAGCATGTGAAAATTTGATATATAAATCACACAACAAATCCCCCTAAGCTTGAACTATTGCTTGTCCTCAAGCAAAAAGGGACATGGCTATTTTCAAGGAGAAAAATTAGTTCATGCATGGATGAAGTGAAAAGAAGATATGCAATCAGCTCAGTCAACTATGTACTGTAACATCCTGATCTCCTGCTTAAGTTAAAACTCCTTATTCAGAGCTATTCATAAAAACAAGCTTCTTTGAGGATTTTTTTGTAAAATCATTTTTAATATTAAAATAATCCATTTTTATTAATTTAAAAGCTTTTATATATTGAAAATATAATTGCAGTACTTTTGCCAAATTTTGGAAAAAAATATATATTGATGGGTAAGCACACAAGCAGGTAGCTGGATGGCAAGCAAGTTGCTTATAGAGGTGAGCATGTAGCTGGGTAGCAAGTAGGTAGCTTGAGCAAGCACATTAGTTGGTGAAGCAAGTAGGTGAGTGGCATGCTTCTTCCCTTGACACCTAGCACCACCAAACGTTGACACCTATCCTTCCATGTGTCAACCACCCTTTAATAGCTATCTTGAGATGACACATATGCTTCCATGTGTCATCTAGCAATTCTTGAGATGACACCTAACCATCCATGTGTAACCTAACTAGTATACATCCACCTAAAGATGACACCTTGCACCCATGTGTCATCCACACACTTTTTGCTACTAGGACCATGCTACCCTTCACCATTCCTATATAAAGAGCCTCCATACACCCCACCATAAGCACAAGTTCTCTCCTCTTCATCCCAAAGAAAAGGTGAACGTCCCTTCTCCCTCCTTTCCCATCTCCTTCAGCATAAACCTCCAATCTCTGTCTAGATTAGCAAACAACTCTCTCTTCCTCTATGTTAGTGAATGGAACCACTTCCCAACAAACCCTATTTATATAGAAACCTACTACCTCCCTCCTCTATTGTAGTAAGATAATCCAAATAATATATCTTCCACATATGTCATGATGCTTTAAGCCATCTCTCTTCTACTCTAGTAAGAGAAACCATAGAAGTTGTTCTAGTTGGGGATGAGGATCGAGGTGATGGCAAATGCAACGTAATGCTTCCCAAATATATCAAGATTGGATATATTTAATGATGCTATGGTCTTCTTGTGGAAACATGTATTAAGGACATATAAAGGTATGGTTCCCACATTTCATCATCCAAAAAGTACTGTTTATTATTGTTTAATATGATATTCAATTCCTATTGTAATCTATTATATCAACATCAATAAAAGGTATGGTATAGAATGGTTTGGTATTATATGCAGTAAGAGTATAGTATACTTCATATACTTTCCTAAAGAATGAATAAGTGATCAACTATACACAACCTCTTTATTAATAAATTATGTATGACTTCCATATATTCATCCATATTATCCTTTAAAATTGAGTTTAAAGGTTTTAAATGATAATCAAACATTTCTTTGGATTCTAGTCCTATTGTCTTTTGGTTCCCTTTTCCTTTATTTCTCTCTATTAACTATGTCATGTGATATTGTTGGAAAGTGGAATTCTATCAGATACTTCTAAGGTGACTAGGAGCCTATTTCACTGATGTTTGTAGCTAGTAAAGAGGAAAGGTTATTTAATTGGTTCCGTGTTCGCACGGGGGGACTCCCTAACCTCTTGCACACTCCTGGCCATAGACTTGTATGATTCAAAACCATAATCCCAAAAGTTTACATTTTAGGTTTCATAGTGAAATAATAATCAGTGATTCATTTACTTGACTACCTTTTGATCTCTCCAACTCTGAATATCCATCAAATAGTTGTATATCATTGATGATGTCCTTTTGATTCTAAAATTCATATTGGGAGATGTGTTGGTAACAGAGTTTACATGTCTTGGTCGGGGATTGATACATATGGGATCCAGAACTAAGTCCTTTGGAGTCAGGGATGGATGAGTATAATGCTCTACCATACTCAGGCCCACACTTGGGTTGGTCATGTAGAGTCAGGCATGATCAAGTTAGTAATGGGGAATAATCTCCCGCAAAGATTAAGCATGCTAACTAATGATTACTCAAGTGGCATTTTGTGCAAGGAGCACCCTCTTCTGGTCTTGGAAAGGCGACCGGTGGCTGCATGTGGTAATCTGATTCATTGAATAGAGCATGTAGTGTGCACGAGTGGCTAGGGGTGTGCCAGGGTACTTACAGGTGTTTTGGTGACCCTAATGGACTAAATTCTTGGTTAAGCAAGTTTTAGTGGTTGCAGGCCAGTTGCCCAAGGCGAATTGACACCTTCTCTGAGAGTTGTAGTTAACCTCGTTTATGGAATAAGGTCTCCCTTTTTGTTATCATTATACCAATAATCCTGATTATGCTGCACAGTATCGGTCTAACATTTTGATAGAGTTGTCATCTGATAAATTCTTTATAAATATATGTACATACACATTCCTTATGCTTCATGCTAGTAGATGGTCAATAATTTTGGTTTGGACTTTTGTTACTTTAGTTATCTGAGTAATACATTAAGAATACAGTTATATTAATAGTGTCTTGCTGCTTATCTCTATTTTTCCATACTTAGACAATTGTCTAACCCATACTCTCCCACTTGGGCTGCGACATATTCTTCTATGTTGCAGGTTAAATTATTTATAAGAGACCTTTCCTTATGAAAGACTCATCTTGAAAAGATCCTGAAGGGCGTCAAGAATCAAAGACGGATCCAGCTTAATTTTAAACTCATGTATCATTTCTTTATTGATACAGGAGATAATGTAAATCTACCTTTTGTAAGGATGTAATATTTTGAAATGAAATATTTCTTATCTCACTCTTTTGCTTTGATTCTTGGTGCCATATTAACAGCTCAAATTTAGCTACTTGATTTTCTAAGGAAGAAAATCAGGTGGTTGAATCGGGGACGTTACAGAGATGGTATCAGAGCTACAAGATGAGACCTTACCCAAGGAAAATCGTAGAAGTATAAACTTAAAACTAGATTATGATAACCTTAAGTAGAATAGACTAAAATAAATCATAACCTAAATCTTATAATTTTCGAGGACGGAAATTCTTTGAAGGGGTGGTATATGTAACATCCTGATGTCCTGCTTAAGTTAAAACTCCTTATTCAGAGCTATTCATAAAAACAAGCTTCTTTGAGGATTTTTTTGTAAAATCAATTTTAATATTAAAATAATCAATTTTTATTAATTTAAAAGCTTTTATATATTGAAAATATAATTGCAGTACTTTTGCCAAATTTTGGAAAAAAATATATATTGGTGGGTAAGCACACAAGCATGTAGCTGGGTGGCAAGCAAGTTGCTTATAGAGGCAAGCATGTAGCTGGGTAGCAAGTAGGTAGCTTGAGCAAGCACATTAGTTGGTGAAGCAAGTAGGTGAGTGGCATGCTCCTTCCCTTGACACCTAGCACCACCAAAAGTTGACACCTATCCTTCTATGTGTCAACCACCCTTTAGTAGATATCTTGAGATGACACATATGCTTCCATGAGTCATCTAGCAATTCTTGAGATGACACCTAACCATCCATGTGTAACCTAACTAGTAAACATCCACCTAAAGATGACAACTTGCACCCATGTGTCATCCACACACTTTTTGCTACTAGGACCATGCTACCCTTCACCATTCCTATATAAAGAGCCTCCATCCACCCCACTATAAGCACACGTTCTCTCCTCTTCATCCCAAAGCAAAGGTGAACGTCCCTTCTCCCTCCTTTCCCATCTCCTTCAACATAAACCTCCAATCTCTGTCTAGATTAGCAAACAACTCTCTCTTCGTCTATGTTAGTGAATGGAACCACTTCCCAACAAACCCTATGTATATAGAAACCTACTACCTCCCTCCTCCATTATAGTAAGATAATCCAAATACTTTATCTTCCACATATGTCATGATGCTTTAAGCCATCTCTCTTCTACTCTAGTAAGAGAAACCCTAGAAGTTGTTCTAGTTGGGGATGAGGATTGAGGTGATGGCAAATGCAACGTAATGCTTCCCAAATATATCAAGATTGGATGTATTTAATGATACTATGGGCTTCTTGTGGAAACATGTATTAAGGACATATAAAGGTATGGTTCCCACATTTCATCATCCAAAAAGTACGGTTTATTATTGTTTAATATGATATTCAATTCCTATTGTAATCTATTATATCAACATTAATAAAAGGTATGGTATAGAATGGTTTGGTATTATATGCAGTAAGAGTATAGTATACTTCATATACTTTCCTAAAGAATGAATAAGTGATCAACTATACACAACCTCTTTATTAATAAGCTAGGTATGACTTCCATATATTCATCCATATTATCCTTTAAAATTGAGTTTAAAGGTTTTAGATGATAATCAAGCATTTCTTTGGATTCTAGTCCTATTGTCTTTTGGTTCCCTTTTCCTTTATTTCTCTCTATTAACTATGTCATGTGATATTGTTGGAAAGTGGAATTCTATCAGACATTTCTAAGGTGACTAGGAGCCTGTTTCACTGATGTTTGTAGCCAGTAAAGAGGAAAGGTTATTTAATTGGTTCCGTGTTCGCACGGGGGGACTCCCTAACCTCTTGCACGCTCCTGGCCATAGACTTATATGATTCAAAACTACAATCCCACAATTTTACATTTTAGGTTTCATAGTGAAATAATAATCAATGATTCATTTACTTGACTACCTTTTGATCTCTCCAACTCTGAATATCCATCAAATAGTTGTATATCATTGATGATGTCCTTTTGATTCTAAAATTCTTATTGGGAGATGTGTTGGTAACAGAGTCGGCATGTCTTGGCCTGGGATTGATACATATGGGATCCAGATCTAAGTCCTTTGGGGTCAGGGATGGATGAGTATAATGCTCTACCATACTCAGGCCCACACTTGGGTTGGTCATGTATAGTCAGGCATGATGATGTTAGTAATGGGGAATAATCTCCTGCAAAGATTAAGCATGCTAACTAATGATTATTCAAGTGGCATTTTGTGCAAGGAGCACCCTCTTCTGGTCTTGGAAAGGTGACCGGTGGCTGCATGTGGTAATCTGATTCATTGAATAGAGCATGCAGTGTGCACGAGTGGCTGGGGGTGTGCCAGGGTACTTACAGGTGTTTTGGTGACCCTAATGGACTAAAGTCTTGGTTAAGCAAGTTTTTGTGGTTGCAGGCCAGTTGCCCAAGGTGAATTGACACCTTCTCTAAGAGTTGTAGTTAACCTCATTTATGGAATAAGGTCTCCCTTTTTGTTATCAATATACCAATAATCCTGATTATGCTGCACAATATCAGTCTAACATTTTGATAGAGTTGTCATCTGATAAATGCTTTATAAATATATGTACATACACATTCCTTATGCTTCATGCTAGTATATGGTCAATAATTTTGGTTTGGACTTTTGTTACTTTAGTTATCTGAGTAATACATTAAGAATACAATTATATTAATAGTGTCTTGCTGCTTATCTCTATTTTTCCATACTTAGACAATTGTCTAACCCATACTCTCCCACTTGGGCTGCGACATATTCTTCCATGTTGCATGTTATATTATTTATAAGAGACCTTTCCTTATGAAAGACTCATCTTGAAAAGATCCTGAAGGGCGTCAAGAATCAAAGACGGATCCAGCTTAATTTTAAACTCATGTATCATTTCTTTATTGATACAGGAGATAATGTAAATCTACCTTTTGTAAGGATGTAATATTTTGAAATGAAATATTACTTATCTCACTCTTTTACTTTGATTCTTGGTGCCATATTAACAGCTCAGATTTAGCTACTTGGTTTTCTAAGGAAGAAAATCAGGTGGTTGAATCGGGGACGTTACAGAGATGGTATCAGAGCAACAAGATGAGACCTTACCCAAGGAAAATCGTAGAAGTATAAACTTAAAACTAGATTATGATAACCTTAAGTAGAATAGACTAAAATAAATCATAACCTAAATCTTATAATTTTCGAGGACGAAAATTCTTTGAAGGGGTGGTATATGTAACATCCTGATCTCCTGCTTAAGTTAAAACTCCTTATTCAGAGCTATTCATAAAAACAAGCTTCTTTGAGGATTTTTTTGTAAAATCAATTTTAATATTAAAATAATCCATTTTTATTAATTTAAAAGCTTTTATATATTGAAAATATAATTGCAGTACTTTTGCCAAATTTTGGAAAAAAATATATATTGGTGGGTAAGCACACAAGCAGGTAGCTTGGTGGCAAGCAAGTTGCTTATAGAGGCAAGCATGTAGCTGGGTAGCAAGTAGGTAGCTTGAGCAAGCACATTAGTTGGTGAAGTAAGTAGGTGAGTGGCATGCTCCTTCCCTTGACACCTAGCACCACCAAAAGTTGACACCTATCCTTCCATGTGTCAACCACCCTTTAATAGCTATCTTGAGATGACACATATGCTTCCATGAGTCATCTAGGAATTCTTGAGATGACACCTAACCATCCATGTGTAACCTAACTAGTAAACATCTACCTAAAGATGACACCTTGCACCCATGTGTCATCCACACACTTTTTGCTACTAGGACCATGCTACCCTTCACCATTCCTATATAAAGAGCCTCCATCCACCCCACTATAAGCACAAGTTCTCTCCTCTTCATCCCAAAGCAAAGGTGAACGTCCCTTCTCCCTCATTTCCCATCTCCTTCAGCATAAACCTCCAATCTCTGTCTAGATTAGCAAACAACTCTCTCTTCCTCTATGTTAGTGAATGGAACCACTTCCCAACAAACCCTATGTATATAGAAACCTACTACCTCCCTTCTCCATTGTAGTAAGATAATCCAAAATACTATATCTTCCACATATGTCATGATGCTTTAAGCCATCTCTCTTCTACTCTAGTAAGAGAAACCCTAGAAGTTGTTCTAGTTGGGGATGAGGATTGAGGTGATGGAAAATGCAACGTAATGCTTCCCAAATATATCAAGATTGGATATATTTAATGATGCTATGGTCTTCTTGTGGAAACATGTATTAATGACATATAAAGGTATGGTTCCCACATTTCATCATCCAAAAAGTATGGTTTATTATTGTTTAATATGATATTAAATTCCTATTGTAATCTATTATATCAACATTAATAAAAGGTATGGTATAGAATGGTTTGGTATTATATGCAGTAAGAGTATAGTATACTTCATATACTTTCCTAAAGAATGAATAAGTGATCAACTATACACAACCTCTTTATTAATAAGCTAGGTATGACTTCCATATATTCATCCATATTATCCTTTAAAATTGAGTTTAAAGGTTTTAGATGATAATCAAGCATTTCTTTGGATTCTAGTCCTATTGTCTTTTGGTTCCCTTTTCCTTTATTTCTCTCTATTAACCATGTAATGTGATATTTTTGGAAAGTGGAATTCTATCAGACACTTCTAAGGTGACTAGGAGCATGTTTCACTGATGTTTGTAGCCAGTAAAGAGGAAAGGTTATTTAATTGGTTCCGTGTTCGCACGGGGGGACTCCCTAACCTCTTGCACGCTCCTGACCATAGACTTGTATGATTCAAAACCACAATCCCACAAGGTTACATTTTAGGTTTCATAGTGAAATAATAATCAGTGATTCATTTACTTGACTACCTTTTGATCTCTCCAATTCTGAATATCCATCAAATAGTTGTATATCATTGATGATGTCCTTTTGATTCTAAAATTCATATTGGGAGATGTGTCGGTAACAGAGTCGGCATGTCTTGGCCGAGGATTGATACATATGGGATCCGGATCTAAGTCCTTTGGGGTCAGGGATGGATGAGTATAATGGTCTACCATACTTAGGCCCACACTTGGGTTGGTCATGTAGAGTCAGGCATGATGATGTTAGTAATGGGGAATAATCTTCTGCAAATATTAAGCATGCTAACTAATGATTATTCAAGTGGCATTTTGTGCAAGGAGCACCCACTTCTGGTCTTGGAAAGGTGACCGGTGGCTGCATGTGGTAATCTGATTCATTGAATAGAGCATGCAGTGTGCACGAGTGGCTGGGGGTGTGCCAGGGTACTTACAGGTGTTTTGGTGACCCTAATGGACTAAAGTCTTGGTTAAGCAAGTTTTTGTGGTTGCAGGCCAGTTGCCCAAGGTGAATTGACACCTTCTCTAAGAGTTGTAGTTAACCTCGTTTATGGAATAAGGTCTCCCTTTTTGTTATCATTATACCAATAATCCTGATTATGCTGCACAATATCAGTCTAACATTTTGATAGAGTTGTCATCTGATAAATGCTTTATAAATATATGTACATACACATTCCTTATGCTTCATGCTAGTAGACTGTCAATAATTTTGGTTTGGACTTTTGTTACTTTAGTTATCTGAGTAATACATTAAGAATACAGTTATATTAATAGTGTCTTGCTGCTTATCTCTATTTTTCCATACTTAGACAATTGTCTAACCCATACTCTCCCACTTGGGCTGCGACATATTCTTCCATGTTGCATGTTATATTATTTATAAGAGACCTTTCCTTATGAAAGACTCATCTTGAAAAGATCCTGAAGGGCGTCAAGAATCAAAGACGGATCCAGCTTAATTTTAAACTCATGTATCATTTCTATATTGATACATGAGATAATGTAAATCTACCTTTTGTAAGGATGTAATATTTTGAAATGAAATATTACTTATCTCACTCTTTTACTTTGATTCTTGGTGCCATATTAATAGCTCAGATTTAGCTACTTGATTTTCTGAGGAAGAAAATCAGGTGGTTGAATCGGGGACGTTACAGAGATGGTATCAGAGCAACAAGATGAGACCTTACCCAAGGAAAATCGTAGAAGTATAAACTTAAAACTAGATTATGATAACCTTAAGTAGAATAGACTAAAAAAATCATAACCTAAATCTTATAATTTTCGAGGACGAAAATTCTTTGAAGGGGTGGTATATGTAACATCCTGATCTCCTGCTTAAGTTAAAACTCCTTATTCAGAGCTATTCATAAAAACAAGCTTCTTTGAGGATTTATATTGTAAAATCAATTTTAATATTAAAATAATCCATTTTTATTAATTTAAAAGCTTTTATATATTGAAAATATAATTGCAGTACTTTTGCCAAATTTTGGAAAAAAATATATATTGGTGGGTAAGCACACAAGCAGGTAGCTTGGTGGAAGCAAGTTGCTTATAGAGGCAAGCATGTAGCTGGGTAGCAAGTAGGTAGCTTGAGCAAGCACATTAGTTGGTGAAGCAAGTAGGTGAGTGGCATGCTCCTTCCCTTGACACCTAGCACCACCAAAAGTTGACACCTATCCTTCCATGTGTCAACCACCCTTTAATAGCTATCTTGAGATGACACATATGCTTCCATGAGTCATCTAGCAATTCTTGAGATGACACCTAACCATCCATGTGTAACCTAACTAGTAAACATCCACCTAAAGATGACACCTTGCACCCATGAGTCATCCACACACTTTTTGCTACTAGGACCATGCTACCCTTCACCATTCCTATATAAAGAGCCTCCATCCACCCCACTATAAGCACAAGTTCTCTCCTCTTCATCCCAAAGCAAAGGTGAACGTCCCTTCTCCCTCCTTTCCCATCTCCTTCAGGATAAACCTCCAATCTCTGTCTAGATTAGCAAACAACTCTCTCTTCCTCTATGTTAGTGAATGGAACCACTTCCCAACAAACCCTATGTATATAGAAACCTACTACCTCCCTTCTCCATTGTAGTAAGATAATCCAAAATACTATATCTTCCACATATGTCATGATGCTTTAAGCCATCTCTCTTCTACTCTAGTAAGAGAAACCCTAGAAGTTGTTCTAGTTGGGGATGAGGATTGAGGTGATGGAAAATGCAACGTAATGCTTCCCAAATATATCAAGATTGGATATATTTAATGATGCTATGGTCTTCTTGTGGAAACATGTATTAATGACATATAAAGGTATGGTTCCCACATTTCATCATCCAAAAAGTATGGTTTATTATTGTTTAATATGATATTAAATTCCTATTGTAATCTATTATATCAACATTAATAAAAGGTATGGTATAGAATGGTTTGGTATTATATGCAGTAAGAGTATAGTATACTTCATATACTTTCCTAAAGAATGAATAAGTGATCAACTATACACAACCTCTTTATTAATAAGCTAGGTATGACTTCCATATATTCATCCATATTATCCTTTAAAATTGAGTTTAAAGGTTTTAGATGATAATCAAGCATTTCTTTGGATTCTAGTCCTATTGTCTTTTGGTTCCCTTTTCCTTTATTTCTCTCTATTAACCATGTAATGTGATATTGTTGGAAAGTGGAATTCTATCAGACACTTCTAAGGTGACTAGGAACATGTTTCACTGATGTTTGTAGCCAGTAAAGAGGAAAGGTTATTTAATTGGTTCCGTGTTCGCACGGGGGGACTCCCTAACCTCTTGCACGCTCCTGGCCATAGACTTGTATGATTCAAAACCACAATCCCACAAGTTTACATTTTAGGTTTCATAGTGAAATAATAATCAGTGATTCATTTACTTGACTACCTTTTGATCTCTCCAATTCTGAATATCCATCAAATAGTTGTATATCATTGATGATGTCCTTTTGATTCTAAAATTCATATTGGGAGATGTGTCGGTAACAGAGTCGGCATGTCTTGGCCGAGGATTGATACATATGGGATCCAGATCTAAGTCCTTTGGGGTCAGGTATGGATGAGTATAATGCTCTACCATACCCAGGCCCACACTTGGGTTGGTCATGTAGAGTCAGGCATGATCAAGTTAGTAATGGGGAATAATCTCCTACAAAGATTAAGCATGCTAACTAATGATTATTCAAGTGGAATTTTGTGCAAGGAGCACCCTCTTCTGGTCTTGGAAAGGTGACCGGTGGCTGCATGTGGTAATCTGATTCATTGAATAGAGCATGCAGTGTGCACGAGTGGCTGGGGGTGTGCCAGGGTACTTACAGGTGTTTTGGTGACCCTAATGGACTAAAGTCTTAGTTAAGCAAGTTTTTGTGGTTGCAGGCCAGTTGCCCAAGGTGAATTGACACCTTCTCTGAGAGTTGTAGTTAACCTCATTTATGGAATAAGGTCTCCCTTTTTGTTATCATTATACCAATAATCCTGATTATGCTGCACAATATCGGTCTAACATTTTGATAGAGTTGTCATTTGATAAATGCATTATAAATATATGTACATACACATTCCTTATGCTTCATGCTAGTAGATGGTCAATAATTTTGGTTTGGACTTTGGTTACTTTAGTTATCTGAGTAATACATTAATAATACAGTTATATTAATAGTGTCTTGCTGCTTATCTCTATTTTTCCATACTTAGACAATTGTCTAACCCATACTCTCCCACTTGGGCTGCGACATATTCTTCCATGTTGCATGTTATATTATTTATAAGAGACCTTTCCTTATGAAAGAATCATCTTGAAAAGATCCTGAAGGTCGTCAAGAATCAAAGACGGATCCAACTTAATTTTAAACTCATGTATCATTTCTTTATTGATACATGAGATAATGTAAATCTACCTTTTGTAAGGATGTAATATTTTGAAATGAAATATTGCTTATCTCACTCTTTTGTTTTGATTCTTGGTGCCATATTAACAACTCAGATTTAGCTACTTGATTTTATAAGGAAGAAAATCAAGTGGTTGAATTGGGGACGTTACAGAGATGGTATCAGAGCAACAAGATGAGACCTTACCCAAGGAAAATCGTAGAAGTATAAACTTAAAACTAGATTCTGATAACCTTAAGTAGAATAGACTAAAATAAGTCATAACCTAAATCTTATAATTTTTGAGGACGAAAATTCTTTGAAGGGGTGGTATATGTAACATCCTGATCTCCTGCTTAAGTTAAAACTCCTTATTCAAAGCTATTCATAAAAACAAGTTTCTTTGAGGATTTTTTTGTAAAATCAATTTTAATATTAAAATAATCCATTTTTATTAATTTAAAAGCTTTTATATATTGAAAATATAATTGCAGTACTTTTGCCAAATTTTGGAAAAAAAATATATTGGTGGGTAAGCACACAAGCAGGTAGCTGGGTGGCAAGCAAGTTGCTTATAGAGGCAAGCATGTAGCTGGGTAGCAAGTAGGTAGCTTGAGCAAGAACATTAGTTGGTGAAGCAAGTAAGTGAGTGGCATGCTCCTTCCCTTGAGACCTAGCACTACCAAAAGTTGACACCTATCCTTCCATGTGTCAACCACCCTTTAATAGCTATCTTGAGATGACACATATGCTTCCATGAGTCATCTAGCAATTCTTGAGATGACACCTAACCATCCATGTGTAACCTAACTAGTAAACATCCACCTAAACATGACACCTTTCACCCATGTGTCATCCACACACTTTTTGCAACTAGGATCATCCTACCCTTCACCATTCCTATATAAAGAGCCTCCATCCACCCCACTATAAGCACAAGTTCTCTCCTCTTCATCCCAAAGCAAAGGTGAACGTCCCTTCTCCCTCCTTTCCCATCTCCTTCAGCATAAACCTCCAATCTCTGTCTAGATTAGCAAACAACTCTCTCTTCCTCTATGTTAGTGAATGGAACCACTTCCCAACAAACCCTATGTATATAGAAACCTACTACCTCCCTTCTCCATTGTAGTAAGATAATCCAAATACTATATCTTCCACATATGTCATGATGCTTTAAGCCATCTCTCTTCTACTCTAGTAAGAGAAACCCTAGAAGTTGTTCTAGTTGGGGATGAGGATCGAGGTGATGGAAAATGCAATGTAATGCTTCCCAAATATATCAAGATTGGATATATTTAATGATGCTATGGTCTTCTTGTGGAAACATGTATTAAGGACATATAAAGGTATGGTTCCCACATTTCATCATCCAAAAAGTACTGTTTATTATTGTTTAATATGATATTCAATTCCTATTGTAATCTATTATATCAACATCAATAAAAGGTATGGTATAGAATGGTTTGGTATTATATGCAGTAAGAGTATAGTATACTTCATATACTTTCCTAAAGAATGAATAAGTGATCAACTATACACAACCTCTTTATTAATAAGCTAGGTATGACTTCCATATATTTATCCATATTATCCTTTAAAATTGAGTTTAATTGTTTTAGATGATAATCAAGCATTTCTTTGGATTCTAGTCCTATTGCCTTTTGGTTCCCTTTTCCTTTATTTCTCTCTATTAACGATGTCATGTGATATTGTTGGAAAGTGGAATTCTATCAGACACTTCTAAGGTGACTAGGAGCCTGTTTCACTGATGTTTGTAGCCAGTAAAGAGGAAAGGTTATTTAATTGGTTCCGTGTTCGCACGGGGGGACTCCCTAACCTCTTGCATGCTCCGGGCCATAGACTTGTCTGATTCAAAACCACAATCCCACAAGTTTACATTTTAGGTTTCATAGTGAAATAATAATCAGTGATTCATTTACTTGACTACCTTTTGATCACTCCAACTCTGAATATCCATCAAATAGTTGTATATCATTGATGATGTCCTTTTGATTCTAAAATTCATATTGCGAGATGTGTTGGTAATATATTCGACATGTCTTGTCTGGGGATTGATACATATGGGATCCGGATCTAAGTCCTTTGGAGTCAGGGATGGATGAGTATAATGCTCTACCATACTCAGGCCCACACTTGGGTTGGTCATGTAGAGTCAGGCATGATCAAGTTAGTAATGGGGAATAATCTCCTGCAAAGATTAAGCATGCTAACTAATGATTATTCAAGTGGCATTTTGTGCAAGGAGCACCCTCTTCTGGTCTTCGAAAGGCGACCAGTGGCTGCATGTGGTAATCTGATTCATTGAATAGAGCATGCAGTGTGCACGAGTGGCTGGGGGTGTGCCTGGGTACTTACAGATGTTTTGGTGACCCTAATGGACTAAAGTCTTCGTTAAGCAAGTTTTTGTGGTTGCAGGCCAGTTGCCCAAGGTGAATTGACACCTTCTCTGAGAGTTGTTAACCTCGTTTATGGAATAAGGTCTCCCTTTTTGTTATCATTATACCAATAATACTGATTATGCTGCACAGTATCGATCTAACATTTTGATAGAGTTGTCATCTGATAAATGCTTTATAAATATATGTACATACACATTCCTTATGCTTCATGCTAGTAGATGGTCAATAATTTTGGTTTGGACTTTTGTTACTTTAGTTATCTGAGTAATACATTAAGAATACAGTTATATTAATAGTGTCTTGCTGCTTATCTCTATTTTTCTATACTTAGACAATTGTCTAACCCATACTCTCCTACTTGGGCTGTGACATATTCTTCCATGTTGCAGGTTATATTATTTATAAGAGACCTTTCCTTATGAAAGACTCATCTTGAAAAGATCCTGAAGGGCATCAAGAATTAAATGCAGATCAAGCATAATTTTAAACTCATGTATCATTTTATTGATACAGGAGATAATGTAAATCTACCTTTTGTAAGGGTGTAATATTTTGAAATAAAATATTGCTGATCTCACTCCTGTGCTTTGATTCTTGGTGCCATATTAACGGCTCAGATTTAGCTACTTGATTTTCGAAGGAAGAAAATCATGTGGTTGAATCGGGGACGTTACATGTACTTTGTGTTTGTGTTCATTGTTATCATATCAAAATTTTCAGCATCCAAGTTAGATAAATTAAGTTCAACATGGTTGGTTTCAAATTAAATGAAAAGCTCAACTAGTCAACACAAAATAGAATTTGGATAATCAAGCCAAATAGTCAGTGCATGTACATTACACATTTTCAGCTAGTATGGATATAATATGATCAAACCGATGTTAACATTAACAAAACTTAGTTGCACTCGTTTTCATAAGGATATGATGATGAAATTTTTGGGTTTCCGACATTCGGCTGCTAATTTAGACTTATGCTCACGAGGAATGCCAGTTGGGGTGTTGGTTTTTACCCTCTTTTGATTTTCATATCACCTAACCATCGTTGCCAGATCGGACTCACACTAGGCTAGCATAATATGTGGGCCATACGCCATATTTTATTGGGTGAAGATAAACTATTGATGGTGCAACATCAAAGAGTCAACAAGAATGTTAAAGTTAGCAAGATTTTGATCATTCTTTTGAAAAATTTTCACTGAAAAATCGATTGCAAATGGACTAAAAATTTGGCAAGAGCATCCCATATTCTAAAGAGTGTTGCAAGTTAATTAATCCGCAAAATTTTGAAACCGTTACATGTATTGGGTAGTCCAAGATGTAAAAATTGAGATATCAAACCACAAACACAATCACATCAATGTACATGGAAAATTTTCAGCTTCCATTTCATTCAAACATGCTCTTAATTTTTCTCTCTTAAATATATCCAAAAACACATAGAGGACAGAAAATTTTAGCATGCTAGAGGGGGTTCATTCTTAATAATAGTCTCAAATCATATAAATTTTTGCCATCATGGAACAGATCATGGAATAAAATGGAAAAACAGAAAAAGAACTAACACAACTGACTCAAAAAAGGAAATGTTGAATGAAAACTACAACTACTGGCCGGTTGTACCCCCCTAAGCTTGAAATCAGTAGTGTCCTCACTACTTCAATTGAACTTACAGAGTTCACAACCAGATACCTATCATGAAAGGAATCAAAAAAAGGATCCGCCGCCCCCTACTCAGGGAAGAACTGAATGATTATATCAGGGATGTTCATCGGCTGGGCGGATGAGTCAGGCTGCTACTCCTAGAATTATTGTGGCTGGTGCTATGTAGGTTGTGGTTGGTACTGGGAAAATTCATGCTGTGGAACTTCTGGAACGTCGGTCTGATGTCGGGGAGGTGTCTGGAAAGACTGTGGTGCAGGGTAGTGGCCCTGAGAGATGTGCCACACATCCATCCTGTTGACCATGTCGTACATGGTAGTGTACTGCACACTCAAGTGGTCGAACCGGGTGTCGTATTGTGCACCCATCTGGTCAAGGCAGGTGTCGATGTGGTCAAATCTCTACTGCACGTATCCGTAAAGGTGATGCACGTCTGGCATTGTCCAACTGTACTCTGTCTAAGTACTGGTGGATGGTGGAAGTGGAGTAGGGGCTACTAGTGTAGGTGCTGGTGTAGAGTTGCTGACACCTCGAGTGGGTGTCTCCTCATCTGCCTCTGGCTGTATCTCTACCTTCCAGGTGGCCTTGTTCTTGATGTAATTTCTAGCTGCATCAAGAATTGTTTTGAACTGCTTCTTGGTGATAAAAACCTTGAATTTAGATCTGCTGTTTCCATGTCTTGAGATCAGACCACAAGAAATGAGATAATTTATATCAACAAGGTTCTTCCCTGGTGCATGTTCTAAATCACCCACATCTAATCCCAACTGCATTGTAAGAATACTTATCACCCCCCTACACATAATGTCACCAGCCTCCCTTTTCTTCTACTTTTTTGTGTCAAGAAGCTTATTAACAATGTAGTAGCCAATACTGATTTGCTCATTGTTCACCAAACACCATAAGAAAAAGAGATCAATCTTTCCTACCACACCTTGAGTTTCATTTTTAATAGAAGGCCCTATGCTAAGAAGACGATGCTCAACTCGGAAAACTAGATTATGGATTGTTGAAGCTCAAGCATTCCTTGCTCTATGCACCATTTTAGAAGTGATCTCAGACCAGAAAGAGTCGCTATGGAAGGCGGGAGGATAATCAGTGTAGCCTCCATAATTGCATTTAAGCAAAACACAAAACCGCTGAAGATCCATAGAAAATGATTTGTCCAAAAGTCGAAAACCGATTTTCAGATAAGGTGCACTGTGGTGTTGTGGGTCATTCTCGACCATGAAAGTTGTGAGAAACTCATAGACTAGGTGAGGATAAGTTTTAGCAACTGTGGTGCAAAGGTAGTGCAAACCCAAAAATGTTAAATGGTCTACCACCTCATTCTTGAAACCCAATTTGTTAAGGGTTTCCTCACACATGTAGCGGGACGGTAGAACACACCTGGTGATGAGGAATTGGTAGTCAGCATCCTCCTCGAGTCTGACCCTAAACTGTGTAGAGGGTACAAACACTGTAGGTGCTTGCACAGAAGGTGGTGCATCAGCGGCTGGAGGTGCGGAAGATGAAGAAGCTACTCCATGGCGTCGGCCTGCCTTGTGCTTAATTGGTGCCATTCGGTCAACATCTAATACACGACGTGTAAGGCTGGTGCATGGTGTGCATACTACACTGTTCTTCTTCTTCATACAGGATGACGCACGATGTGCAAAGCTGGTGCATGGTGTGCACTGACAAATCTATAGCAGATCTGAAATCTACTATGACGACTGCGTTTCTGGGGATGTGCCCCTACTACTTCTTGTGCTGGTGAGCTAGTGAAGAGCGCCGACTGCTTGGGAAAGAGGAAGAACGGTTGATGGTGGCAGATAGGGGACTTCTTGGGAAGCTTCTGCTTGGGCGTGCAGTAGCTAAGTGCACAACGGCGTCATAGCTGCTGCTTGATGAAGAAAAATATCAGTTGATGGCAGCGGAGATTGCTTGGAGCTCAGCCGCTGCTGCTGCTCGTGTGTCGTGCACATCTAGAGAAGGAAGGAGGAAGAAGGTGGTGATTGCACAGCTACTAGGTGCATAATATATGCACGACAGGACGATGGAAGGAAGAAGAAAGGGGGGCGCACGATGTGGGGGCACAGAGGAACGACGTGCATTCGCTTGGGCTCCGGTGGGCGGCAGCTCACACGACTGCTAGGGTTGGAGTGCACGACTACTAGGTAGGGGAGAAATTAGGTCATGCACTCCAGCCCCTTTTGTCTAAACTTTTTGAGAAAGTGCACGGTGTGCACTTGGAGTGCACGACGTGTACTTCTCTAAATTTTTGTTTTTGAATTCTCCTTTACGAGCAGGTGCACGACGTGCAAGTTTCCAAAAAGTTTGCTACACCTTTCGAAGACTAGGTACACGACATGAAGATATGAAATGCATGCCGTGCAAGTTTCCAGAGAGTTGCCGAAATTTCCATTTCCCAGGTGCACTCCATGTGTATGGATAGCGCACGCCGTGTAAGTTTCTAGAAAGTTTCCAGAATCTCAAATTCCCAGGTGCACGACATGTATATTGATAGCGCACGCCGTGTCAGTTTCCAGAACATCTTCTGCTGCATTTTGTACTGAGGTGCATGTCGTGTCTTCAAAAGACACGCTGTGCACTTTGCGATTTCTGTAGAAAATTGCAGTCAGTCAATAGTAAACAAAGACAGATAGAGTGGAAATCAAGTCTAGATTATTACATTCATCCATGATAGGCTTATTAATGAAATTAAAGAGTGTTTTTGACTCGAAAAACTCAAAAGAAATCTATCCTAATGTGGGGTCAACTCCCATAAGGTCCTCCATTTAGATTTTGGAGTAAGACTCTTCTAATTCTTCAAGCATCTTGGAGGGAGAAAGAGGCTCCTTTCTCCACTTCATCCCCATAAGAGTAGCATTTGTAGCGTTGTCCATTCACTTTGAAGGTTCCATATTTTCCTTGGAGTTCTACAACTCCATATGGAAAAATCTTTAGCACTAGGAACGGGCCAGACCACTTTGATTTCAGCTTTCCTGGAAAAAGCTTTAATCTAGAGTTGAATAACAATACTCTATCTCCTTCTTGGAAGTCTTTTCTACGAATTCTTTTATCATGCCTAACCTTTGTTCTTTCTTTGTACAATTTTGCATTCTCATAAGCATCGAGACAGAGTTCTTCAAGCTCTTGCAGCTGCAATAGATGTTTTTCTCCTACCCCTTCATATCAAAATTCAAGAACTTAATTGCCCACAAAGAACAGTGCTCCAACTCGAGCAGAAGGTGACATGATTTGCCATAGATCAGCTTGAATAGAGTAGTCCCGATGATGGTTTTGTAGGCTGTGCGATATGCCCATAGTGCGTTGTCTATCTTGAATGCATAATCATTCCTTGAATTAGAGACAATCTTTTCAAGAATATTCTTCAGTTGCCTATTGGAAACCTCTACTTGCCCAAATGTTTGAGGGTGATAGGGTGTAGAGATCTTATGAGTCACACCATACTTGGAGAGACGGTTGTTGAATTGTTTTTCAGCAAAGTGTGTGCCTCCATAAGAAATTATAACACATGGAACTCCAAACCGAGGGAAAATAATATTTTGAAAAAGCTTAATTATAGATTTGGCATCCAATGCTTGGGTTGGAATGGCTTCAACCCATTTAGACACATATTCATAAGCAACAAGAATGTATTGAAATCTGTAGGAAGATGGGAATGGTCCCATGTAGTCCACTCCCCATACATCGAACACCTCAACCTCTAAGATAGAGTTGAGTGGCATGTCTTCACGGAGGGATATGCCTCTTGTCCTTTGGCACCTATCACAAGATTTGACGAATAGATTGACATCTTTGAATAATGTGGGCCAATAGAAACCAACTTGAAGTATTTTGGCAGCAGTCTTTTCTCCTCCGAAATGTCCTCCATAAGGAGAGTCATCGCATTCGGCAATGATGTTTGGGACCTCCTCCTCAACAACACACCTCCAGATTAACCCATCACTTCCATGCTTGAATAGCAATGGGTCATCATAGTAATAGAATTTTACATCATGAAAGAATTTCTTCTTTAGTTGATATGTCAAATTCGGTGGAAGTTGTCTAGTAGAAGAAAATTAGCGATGTCTGCAAACCATGGTTCTTGAGTGGATGACAATGCATAGAGTTTTTCAATAGCAAAATGATCCTCAATTGGCAATAAATCTCCAACCTCTGTGGTCAGTCTAGAAAAGTGATCAGCAACACTATTTTCTGTACCTTTCTTGTCTCAGATTTCAAGATCAAACTCTTACAGAAGTAATATCTAGCGAATATGACATGGTTTGGCATCTTTTTTGTTTAGCAAATACGTTATGGAAGCATGATCAGTATATACAATCACCCTTGATCCAACCAAATACTGTCAGAACTTGTCAAATGCATATACAATTGCAAGCATTTCTTTCTCCATGGTTGTATAGTTGATTTGTGCTTCATCAAGAGTTTTGCTAGCATAATAGATGGCATGGAGTTTCTTGTCTCTCCGCTGTCCTAAAACATCTCCCACTGCATAATTGCTTGCATCACACATTAGCTCGAAAGCAGAATCCTAGTATGGAGGTTGAATAATTGGGGCTGAAATGAGGGCCTCTTTGAGCTTGGAAAAGGCTGCATGTCAATCATCATCAAACACACATTCCACATCCTTTGCAAGTAGGGAACACAACAACTTTGCAATTTTGGAGAAATTTTTAATGAATCTTCTATAAAAACCTGCATATCCTAAAAAACTGTGGATGTCTTTAACTAAAGATGGAGTAGACATCTTCTCAATTGCTTCGACCTTTGCCTTGTCCACTTCAATACCCTTGTTAGATACAACATGTCCTAGCACTACACCGGATTATACCATGAAATGACATTTCTCCCAGTTTAGCACTAGTTTAACCTTTTTATAGAGGACTAAGACTAGAGACAGGTTCAATAAACATTGATCAAAAGAGTCACTGTACACACTAAAATCATCTATACAAATCTCCATTATATTTTCAATAAAATTAGAGAATATGGCCATCATACACCGCTGAAATGTAGCGGGAGCGTTGCAAAGACCAAACAACATATGGAGATAAGCATATGTTCCATAAGTACAAGTGAATGTGGTTTTCTCTTGGTCGGGAGGATAGATAGGAATCTAAAAAAATCCAGAATACCCGTCCAAGTAACAAAAATAAGAGTGCTTGGCAATACGTTCAAGCATCAAATCAATGAAAGGCAATGGAAAATGATCTTTGCGGGTTGCCTTATTTAAACCCCAAAAGTCAATACACATATGCCAGCCGGTAACCATGCGTGTTTGTATTAACTCATCATTGTCTCCTTTAATGACAGTTGCACCCCCCTTTTTAGGTACCACGTGAATGGCACTAACCCAGGGGCTGTCACTTATGGGATAAATGATTCCAGCATCAATTAACTTGAAAATTTCTTTCTTTACTACTTCAAGCATATTTTGATTTAGGCATCTAGGTGGTTTGACTGTTGGTTTGGAATCATCTTCCATATTTATTCTATGCATACAAATTGAAGGATGAATGCCTTTTAAATCTTCTATGGAATAACCAATGATGTCTTTATACAAACGCAATTCGGAAATCAATTTACTTTCTTGGTCATTGGTCAATTCATTATTTATTATAACAAGGGATGTAGAATTTGGGTCAAGAAATGCATACCTTAGCCCAGGTGGAAGGGATTTTAGTTCTACCTTTTTTCTCTCTATACTTTCATCAACTTTATCTTCAACAAGTGGAGCATCTTCATTGATAGCTGCTGCTTTAGAAATAGATAGTGCTCTAGAAATTTTAGAATTGTTGAGTTCAGTTACATCATCATCATAAAGATTAACCATCAAATCAAAATCATCTTCATTATCATTCTCAATAGGATCAATAATATCAAGCAAACATATTTCTTCAACATGTGCGGGTGCTTTCATGGATTCATGAACAGAGAATTCCATAGCCTCTTCCCCAACATGTAGAGTGAGCTTTCCTTCCCGAATATCAACAAGACATCCAGAAGTCCTCAAGAATGGCCTCCCAAAAGGAACGGGGTTGGAAGGAACTTCCTCCATGTCAAGAATAATGAAATAATAAGGTATATAGAATTTTCCGATTTGTACAAGTACATCTTCCACCATACCTTTTGGGTATTTAATAGAATGATCAGCTAATTCAATATCCATCCTTGTGGGCTTCAAATCCCCAAGATCTAGTTCTTTCCATAAGGTAAATGGAATGAGACTAATACTGGCACCGAGATCTACTTGACCTTTATCAAAAGTGCTATCATTAATCTTGCAAGGTAGTGTAAACGCTCCCAAATAATCAAGCTTTTGTGGAAGACGATTTTGAATAATAGAACTCACTCTTTCTGAAAGCATTACTATTTCTACTTGATCAAATTTTCTTCTTTTAGTCAAAATATCTTTAAGGAATTTAGCATAAGAAGGCATCTCAGTAATAACTTTAGCAAAAGGAAGATTGACATGCAATTTGTTGATTATGTCCATACATTTCCTGAATTTTTGGTCTTCCTTCTTATTGGCTAACCTTTAAGGAAAAGGTTCATTGGCTTTGAAGGAAGGTGGTGCTTCAACTTTACCTTTATCCTTTCTGCAATTTGGGGTGTTAGACTCCTCTTCATTAGTTTCCTTCATGTTCTTCTCCTTGGATGGAGAAGGTCTTTCAATCTCAACTCCACTTCTTAGGATAATTGCATGAGCTTGTTGCCTTGGGTTCACTTCCGGTTGGCTTGGAAGAGAATCGGATTGCGAAGTCTTTTGTTGGTTTAGAGCTTGTTGTGCTATTTGGTTTTCTAACATCTTGGTGTGAGTGGAAATTCCATCCACCTTTGTAGAAAGTTGAGCAATAACATCTTTTAAAAGTTTGTCATTCCCCCGGAGTTCCTCATTCTGTTGCATTTGTGTAGATATGAATTTTTCCATCATATCTTCTAGAGAAGAACCTTGGGGTTGTTGTGGCTATTGATAACCCCTATTGTTGAAACCCGACAGATTTCCTTGATGGTTGGCATGTTGTTGTTGTTGCAGTTACTGCTATCCTTGCTGGATGTTTTGAGTGTTACTTGCATTCTGATAGGAGAAATTAGGATGATCTCTCCATCCCAGATTGTATTGGATGGAATAGGGATTGTATTGCTTATTTCCTTGCATCCCAACAACATTGACCTGTTCAAAGTTTCCTGCCATTGCATTAGGGGCAAAACATGCAGAAGAAGTATGTCCTACATTACCACAAGCTTTGCATTTTTCTTCAGCAGATTGAATTGGCAAAGTGGTAATCTTCTCAAATTTCTGTGTAAGCGCATCTAGCTTGGCACAATAAGGTCAATGGCATCAATAGTGTGTTTTCCTCCTTATTTTCCGGTTGAAGAACTTGTTGTACAGGTTGAATTTGCTCCTCTATCTTCTCCCCATTGGAAGTGATTTAGTGATATATCTTCAATAATATCATAAGCCTCTCTATAAGACTTGGTCATTAATGCACCACCAGCTGCGACATCTAAAGTCAACCGGGTATTGTAAAACAATCAATTATAAAAAGTTTGAAGTAGAAGCCAGTTTGTCAAACCATGGTGCGGGCAAAGGCGTTGAAGATATTTGAACCGTTCCCATGTGTCATATATAGTTTCTCCTTCACTCTGAGAGAAATTGGTGAGATGGTTCCTCAAATGGGCTGTCTTGCTTGGCGGAAAATACTTTGCAAGGAAAGCATTAAGGAGTTGGTCCCAACCTTTAATTGACTTCTTGGGAAGAGACAAAAGCCACACCTTGTCTCTATCTATTAAGGTGAAGGGAAATAACATGAGTCTAATTCCATCAACAGACACTCCATTAATCTTGAAAGTATTCAAATATTCCAAGAACTCGACAAGATGAAGACTTGGGTCTGCATTGGTTGTACCCCCAAAACGATTCTGTTGTATCATTTGCATCATAGAAGGAGCAATTGAGAAGTTATTTGCTTGTACAATAGGCAAGTCAATGGATCCACAGATGTTTGTGGCAACCGACATCGTGAAATCTTTTAAAGGACGGTCGTCTTCCATGAATGGATTGCTTGATGTAGCTACTACAGAAGGTGAAGAAGATAATGGTGATGATGATGGTGACAGTGAAGTACCTCCTAATAGTGACTGTTCCACTCTTCTTTTTCTTCTCAAACTTGAAAGAGTTCGCTCTATTTCAAGGTCTAACAAAGTGGATGTTTGGAGACCTTGTTGTGAGCGATGCATACAACCTGAAAAATAACAAGAGAAATTAAGAACACAACTAAGAGGTATATGGAAATTTGAAAAATATGAGTGATGATTAGTCTCAAATACTAATTAATACTTATTACTCCAATTAAATTACCATAGCTCCCTGACAAAGATGCCAAAAACTTGTTGGTTGTTTACACTAACGAGTTTAAATCCACACAAAGGATAGTTTACCCAACTTAACCAAACTCTGAAGTATACATAGGTAGTATAGTCGAGGCCAAACACAAGGAGCATAGTTAATTTAATTGAGCATTATAGCAGTAAAGTTCAACAATCTAGATCGGTTTTAAGGAAAAAAGAAAGTTTGTCTAAAAGTAGAAAACTCAGATTTTAACAATAGAAAATTCAGATTTTAACTAGCAAGTAAGAACCACTAAAAGAAGTTCAATTTTAGAATTTTTAGAAATCTTGGACATTAGGATTTCATTCACATATCATAGAAATAAAAGGAACACAATAATTTAAACATACATAAGTTCTTGTTTCAAGGAAAGGTTGTGTTACATTTCACCTCCCGGTGTAAATGCAACGATAACAACTTAAAACAACACTCTCGTGTGTGAATTTCATTCTTGATCACAAACTGTTCCTCAACTCATTCCTCTCTACTCTCGTAGAAGAGGAAGAGTTGCGAAGAAGAGCACCTCCATACATTCCTACTTACCTTCTCAGATCAAGCAAGAAAGCAGAAAACATGCACATAAGGTGGCCAACAATACATGCAAGAAAAGAGTAAACTGGTACTTTCATGGTTAAGAAATAAGAAGCATAGTATTTAGTACAAAATTACTTTTTCCATACATGCTATGACATGGGAGCTACTCTCCCATGCCCAAGAAAAGAAGGATTACTCATCCATAACCATGTCTTGTAGATTTGTTACAGAAATTTTAGTTTTGAACATGATTTAGAAAGGAAAAGACAAAGAGAACTAAAGATGTAACCATAAGAAGGATGAATTCTAGCTTGAGGACGAAATTCTCCTTCTCTAGCTGCTCCAAGACAGAGTAGCTCCTTTCCCAAGAAGCTGCTCGAGGTTGGGGAAGCTTGGCTGCACCCTGGAGAAGACAATGGAGAAGTAGAGAAGAAGAAATTGTCTTCTTATGCAAGAAACCACCTTGGATCTCTCCAAAATCACCCTCCTCTGGTCTCCTCTTGATCTGGGATGAGAGAAAACTTCTCAAATGACCGGACATAACCGTCCCTTTCCTTCCCTCCTTGTTTTAAAATCAAATTCTGAGTTTTCATATTTCTGAAACTACCAGGTGCACGCCGTGCACCTGTAGTGTGGTTTACATCAGGCTGAACTATGCACGTCATGCACAGAGGATATGCACGCCGTGTGACTTTCTAGAACTTTCTTTGGATGTTTACGTTCCAGGTGCACACTGTGCGTTTTTCTTTCTGTGCACTTCTGGAAACTCGCACGCCATACTTTTTCCTCTGTGCACGTCGTGCGTTCTCCTGGCTGGCGAACAAAGTTTTCTCTGGAAAGGTGCACGCCGTGCATTTGGCCTGCACACTGTGCATTCTGCTGTTTCAGTAGAATTAAACTCTGAATTTAGTTCTTTTTGGGGTAAATCTGCAATGCAAGTTATGAAATAACTAGAATAACAAAAAGATGGCAAAAGTTATATGAAAAGAGACTGAATTATATCAGAATGAACCAAATTTGTGTGTGATAGCATGTGAATAGATGATATATCAATCACACAACAATCATATACTATCATCATGTTCTCATCATCTTACATCTCATCTTAACCCTAATCATGTTCATTAGAGTTTCTCTTAGTTCATTAGGATATGTGTATCATTACTTGTATTCTTATCATATGATTATCTCACTGATGTCATTTTCTAGATTAGATCTCAATGTCAAAGTTCATCATCTGAACATTAGGTTCCATATCCTTTTTGTGCACATATTAACCCTAGGTTACATGCATTAACCTAAATTAGGATTTTAAACCATGTATTAAGGGTCATCTTCATATAACATCAATTTCATGTATAAAACTGGTCTCATATTTTCATAACATCTTCTTGTTATTGATATGAGGGTGTTCTGTGAATTTCATCATTTATTGAGCATGTATGTATTTATTACATTTTATTTAGGGTTATTAGCCTTAATTAGCAACATTAAGCAAATTACCTAATTCCGTACATCAACATGACCATATCTGACATCATATCCATTATAAACATGATTATGGACTTACTGATTATTTTTCCATAATTTAATATCATCATTTGATATTTATTACTCATTAAACAAGCATTATATATCTTACATGATATCACTATTACTCTTGCATCAAAATCCTAGTATTATCATCCCACTTTGTTCTTCTCATTTTTCAGAGGATTTTGGTACCTTATTTGTAATTTTTTGATAATCAGGCTAAATTCTATGAATTATTGAAGATCTACTTATTTATGAGATTTTCTTACCTTTTGGCCAATGAGAGCCCGACACGTGGCACTGATATGGCATTGCGCTTTCTCTGCTTGGGGCGTCCAGTTTAGGCTAGGGATTGACCCGGCGGTTCACACCTAATCTCCAGTTAGACCATCCAGTGTGGGATTAGTCTGGTGGTTCGCCCGCTCCCTCTCCTTTCCTTGCTTCTCTCGTGCCCGAGACCCCAGCGGACTCCAATTATGCAACGCCGCCGCCTGGCACAGGATTGATGGAGTAGAAGAGGGTCATTCCTCTTGATCTCTCTCTCTCGACCACTAATGTTGCTATGGATAGCTTTGATATCTCCTCCGAGTCGCGTCTGACTAGGTTTCAGGTCTCTCGAGGCACGCCCTCATGAGCCCAAGGAGGCTGTCGCTGATGGCTATGCTTCAGATATGCTTCTCCATGATTGGGAGACAGGTCTAGTTTTGCACAAAGAAGAGAGGGCATCACCACATCCATGTCTCCAACAAGGAATCTGAGAAGTAGTGAATGTAGATCATGGCACCATCAAACTCTACCGATCTCAAGCTCCGCGCCCATGAGCCGTCGTTGATGGTTGCCGCTGTGGCCTCCACTCTGATGAAAGACTGGCTATGAGCTCCAGTGTTTCAGTTCCCTTCTTTTGTAGGTAGCTTTGTCTAGTCAAACTCTATGCACCTAGCCTCTCTGGCTTGCCGATGGAGGTCCTTCCTCCTTTTCTACACTGCTGGTGGAGAGGCAGGATAGGGAAAAAGGGTGTTGCTCTCAACACTGGTCATGGGAAGGCTGTTGTAAGGGGTCGGTCTACTCATCTCGGTGAGGCAAGGATAATTGCCCAGTTGCTTCCTCTTTTGGATGCACGTCTAGAGATTGTGGTGGCATGGATTCTCGCATGCCACTCTGCTCCCATAACTGCTCCAGATCCCGAGCTTGGAGGAGATTTCAGGGCCGTCCAATCTACATCTAACAACTACCAAGGAACTCACCGAAAGTAGGATTCGAGGCTCACTTGAGTTGAAGGCTTCATCCAATCGATTAGTCATGAATGGCCAGGATTCAACTATGCAATCTGCTCTCAAACAATGGGGTGTGTAACACCAGATTACAACCAACTTAGGTCTATAGATCCTCAAATATACACATTATTGTACAACATTCAAACCTACATAACGTCTTCTAGGAATACCCAAACGCCACCAAATTTTAAACATAGATTCCTCACCACTCAAGCTACCTTGTACACAAATTTGGTGCCAAAACTCAACTAGTTGACCATTCAACTAAATACCCCAACAACACATGAACTTATGGACCTTAGTCATTATATCAACCTCAATCAACACTCAAACTTTACCAGAACACTGATAACTCTTAAGATGACTCAACATTCATAAATTCATTTATGTCATTGGACAACTAAGGATTCCGAAGGTCTACTCCATCACACATCTCCTCATCCATAGAAGGACCGAAGCATTGACTGAGCCAATGAACATTCTACTCATCCCAAGTCATATCAAGAGCATAAAGCTCATTGGCCTGAGAGAAGGAGGGAGAGGAATCACCCACACTCACAAGTAGAGTGTCCAAGGGGCTAGAAGGTAACGACAGGAAGACAGGAGCAGGAACACTAACAACAGAGGGTGTGGGAGCAGCAGCGGAAGGCTCAGGTGCATGGTAGAAGTGATTGTATGCATAGGATGCATACTCACTACCGGGGTAAGGCTGGTAGGAGGGGTATGGGTGTGCACAGGATAAGTTCATGTTTGACATGATTGAACATAAATCCTGGTGTAGATGCTCCTGGACCTGGAGGTTGTATTCCTGTTGGTGTATCATGTAACCCATGAGGGCTTCATTGGACACACGAAATGAAGAACGAATGGGTCAGGTAGGCTGAGGAGGTGGAGGAGCTCGGGTAGAGGTAGAGGAAGGGGCAGCCCAGGTAGAGGCAGAGGGTGAGGCATCAGGTGTGGTGGAGTAAAGGATAGGCACGAATTTCTAGATGGTGGTCTCACTAATACACACTCCTTTCCTGGAAGGTCTGTAGTGGAAGTCAGAGAGGAGTGATTTATCAGTGGCGATCTAGAAAAGACCATATATCAGGGTAGGATAAGGAGGATGGGTGCCACAAGTGTTCTTGCCAGAGTCAAAACAAGTAATGTGGTGGAGGATATATCTAGACCCTTGACTCTGTCATTCTCTAAGATGTAGTACATTATGACTGTAGTGTTATCTGCAATATCTGTTTGGTTTTTATTTAGATGGATGTTGCAGTTGACCACTAGGGCTAATATATGCTTCTTGAGATCTAAGGAGGAGGAGGGTAGGGTGCTCTTATTCTGATAAGGAATGTCATGTTTCTTCAAATAGAGATGTATATCGGGAAGAGTGATCTCATTTTGCTTGTAGAAACCTTCCAAGTCCAAAAGGTCAAAATACTCACTGTAATCTTTATGCCTGGTATCATTCTCATCGGCTCCTGAAAAGAAAACATTCATGATATCCTCTGAGATTTGGAATTTCTTCCCGGCGATCATAGAGGTAAGGATCACATGAGTATTTGGAGGGGGTACAAGGGAGTCGTAATTCCAAATATAAATTTGTGTAGAATTTGTGAACTACTTTCGTTCTTGACATAGAATTCTGAAAGCAATCATGCTCAACATTGATAACACCCTTTTTGGGGTTATTTATGGCCTATATTTTGTTGTCAAAACTTCCCTCTAAACTATTTTCCAATCAATTTTGTTATGTTTTGAACAAAACTAAACTGCACTACGCTCTGACCAATTTTTGCATCCTTTTGTAGAGTTTTTCCTTGTCTTTCCACCAAAAAGGCCCGTCCCAGCCCATGAACAACGTTTACCTACATCCACCCTCCTACCAGTCGACCGACACACTCATTATCCGTCACGTAGCATTTCGATACAGCTACCGTGCGACATTGGTGTGTCGCGCAAGAAGACCCCACCGGGCGATACACCGCTTACCCAATAGGGAGCTGTACCCACCACGACTACTCTCCTGATGTAGCGTGTCACGCAAAACGAGCCACCCACCGGCAGGCACCCACCCGTCACTACTACCCGACATGCTTGCAACCCAGCACCCACTGTGCCGGGCAACACGCATGTCGATCATCCCTGAAGCCACGCTAATGGAGCTGATGGAGGACATGTGGCGCTTAGAGAACCACAACTTCTTTCAACTGCTGCCTATAAATAGCAGCTACATGACTCCGATGGGACAGGTCGGAACCCTAGAGAAAGCTAACCTTGGAAAGCTTCAGGAGCTAGTGTGACACGCTCCAAGGGCGTACTTGGCGATACTAGGTGAGCACACCCCCTACCTGAGAGGGGCGGGAGTGGTTCACTTAGAACCCGTCCCGGTAGACGCAACAACCCAATACGACCAAGAAGGCCACCCGATGTGCCGAGTTCCTAGATGGGCTCTTGCCCTAGATGGCTCGCCACTACACCCGATATAAGGAACCCGAGAACCTAAGCTACCTTTAACCCGGCATGATACTGAGCTTGATACAGATTTCCCGTCACGGCGTGCCACCCGAGAGGGTGGTACCCCGATACGGCCGTATCGGGTAGTGAGCTTTGGTCGTTATGCCTGCCTGTCACTTCCTGTCACCCGACACGGTCATGTCGGTCAGACCTCCCACCCGGTATCGGGTTAGAGACACCTTAGGGGTCTGCTACTATATATCACCCTCCTATATCAAGGAGGCGATACTTATCTTCCCTTTTTACAGTCATTTACTTTCATTTATTACACAATGTAACTAAAACCTTTTATACAATACTCATGTTAATGGAATTAGAGAAGTTTTAATACCTATTGCTCTGTGTTTGGCCCCTTTTGTTGGATGATTTCTTTTTAGCATCTGAACTCTAGCTTGTATGCTTGGATCATGTTTTGACTCGCTATCAAATCGTGTTTCCCATTTCAAATCCCTCGAGAGAGGTGTTGTAACTCTAGTGTTTGGACCGATCAGGGAGTACAAGAGTACCCAGGGTCGGAGTTGCTTCAGTTATCTTTCCACTCCAACCAAGTCTGCTACCCTTGAGAGAGGGTGTTGGTACTTAGTTGGAGGTACCCTCTTTGAGAGAAGGGGTACTAGATGTTTTTTGCTACCACTTGTTATGCCTAAGTTTTCTTCCTTCGTTCCTCACCTAAGCAATAGTGTTATCTCCTCAAGTCTCATGGCACAAAACTCCTAAAAATTGATGAAATGCCAAAACCTTAAATCTTCCTTGTAACTCTAGTTGGAGATAGCTTTTTCTTTATAACGCTTTCTTGTGGCATTTTGTTTCCTTTTATTCTTGTGTTTTACCATTCTTGATGTACCGTTCCCTTGGGAACATTTTCTTATCCTTCTTTTACCAGAGTGTAGAGTGTTGATTACGCATTCTTAGCATGACCACCCTTGTCCCTGTGGTTCGACCTCGATCGCTACTTTGGACCCCATTATCGTTGCGGGGGCCTAAGAGTCAGGTTATTTAAAAGTCCAACTACTTAAATCCGCTCCTTTTGGACGCATGATTTAGTCCGGTCAACTTTTTGGCGCCGTTGCCGGGGACGAGGCAAAACGATACTGTTAACGAACCCAAATCCAATAACTACATTTCCGTGCCTCAAGCTTAGTAATAAGCTTGACAACATAGTTTCTTTTAGTCTTCCAACCTGAATGTGTACATAATAGTTCGTTTCATTAACACATGTTTTCTAACTTGATCATTCGTTCTATTCAGGTACTCAGGGAAGAAGCACTCTGTTCAGTTGAACATCGTTCATCATGCCACCTCACGTGAAACTGCCTCTTTTCGAGGATGAGAAGAATGTGAGAGTTGGACCACACCACCCACCTCCACCTAGAACAGAAGAAGATAGAAATGACCGTTACAATGACGACCACCTTTACGAAGAGCCTAAAGATCCTGAACCAGAACAACCTGGGGATGATCATCATCATGAGGGATGTTGTCATCGCTGTAGGCACAGAAGGAATCATAATAATCAAGAGCGGAATCGTAGAGATAGCGACAGTGAAGATTCCAAAGAAGAAGAAAAGACTCTCTGGGAGTTGGCAGCTACGAAAGCCAACAACTCAAGATGCCCAATGGTTATCCCAAGGTTTGATGTCGTAAACTTTGAGTTGAAGCCAGCTGTGATCTCCATGATTCAAAATAAAAGTTTTAGAGGAAGTTCCAAGAATGACAACCCCTACCATCACCTCGATGCTTTCAAAAATATATGTGACACCATTAAGATGAGGGGAGTGCCACAAGAAGTGATCTACTGCAAGGGTTTCATTTTCTCCTTGGAGGAGAAGGCACTGTCATGGTACCTTAGACTGCCACATCAATCTCTGAATGGATGGAATTCTTTAGCGGATGCTTTCGTAAACAAGTTCTACCCTACCGAGAACACTTCCAGGAACAGGCAGAAGATCATATCTTTCACCGAGAAGCCTGGAGAAAACCTGCATGAAGCCTGGGAGAGATACCAGGAGTATCAGAGGGACTTCCCTCACCACAACTACAAGAAAGGTTTTCTGATAACAATGTTCTACAATGGCCTAACTCCTGAAGAGAGAGTATCGCTAAATGCAGCTGTTGGAAGCGACTTTCTTGGGAAGAAGCCAAGTAGATCTAAAAAGATCATTGAAAACATGGCTGAACTACAAGCTGGGACTGAGTACGAAAAGACCGACATAGGTCATGTTAAGAAATCCACAAATGAAGGCCCGTCAATCAAATCCAAGGCTCTTGAGGCAATCACGTCTCAAATACAAAAAATAGCTACTGATGTCATTCAGTTAAAAGAGTCGGGCGGAAAGGGCAAGAAACAACTAGAGAAGGTGATGAAGTGTATCACCTGTGGTGAAGGAGGACACGAAATAGATAACTGGGTATATACTCAACCTAAAGAGGTTGAGCGATAGAGAAATTGAAGAGGAGGAAGGTGAGAACATCTCTTATGTCAATATCAAGAGGCCTGATCACCCATGTTTTAGCTATGACAACAAGGATGTCGCAGAGAATTCACATCAATTGAATAATCCACCCAAGCAACCACCCAGTTTTGAGAAGAGAAGCGGACAAGGGTAGTACGTCAAGAACAACTCTTTTTAGACAAGAAAATCTAGTTACCAAGGCCAAGGAAAGTTCCAACCTCATCAAGTAGCTAACACGAGTCAAGGGCAAGTGCAAGCTCAAGGGCAAGGCCAGACGAAAAACAACAGCCAGCCGGACTTAGTGGGTAAGCTTTTTGACTTCGTCAAGAGACAAGACACTATAAACAATCAGCTAGCACAAAGTGCGCTATCAAACTCTGGTGTACTTAATACTATGTAGGTCCAGATGGTGGATATGCAAACGCATCAATGCCAGATAGACCAATAGCTCGCTCAGATGGTAGAGTTGATTTAAAATCTGTTAGGTAAGATACCATCTAACACGGAATTTGTCAAGATGGCAGTCTTAAGATCGGGAAAAACGGTGGAACACCCTGAATCGGCCAGAGCTGAAGAACCAGAGCCCGACGTTGCTGTAGAAAATCAGCCGAAGGAGGCAACCAACAAGCTTATGTCAGAGAACCGGAACCTATGGAGAGCTTGTTCGGAAAAAGGAGTCAATACTCTCTGAGAGTGCCTTTCCCGCACAAACTTATAAAAGCACATATTAAGAAGAGATATGAAAGGTTTATGGAGTCGGTGAAAAAGCTCCATCTCGAGGTGCCATTTCTGGATGCTTTGGAAGAAATGCTGACGTATGCCAAGTTTTTCAAGGACTTAGTCACAAAGAAAAGAAGAGGAGGAAGGATTGAAACTGTAAACCTGGATAGTATGTCTACGACCTTCGTTAAAACTGATTTACCAACAAATAAAAAGGATCCTGGAGCCTTCACTATACCCTTTGCTGTAGGGGATAACACCAAAAGGAAGGGTCTAGCTGACTTAGGGGATAGCATAAGACTTATGCCCTTAAGCCTCACACAATGATTGGGGCTGACTGACATGGTCAGAACCAACATGAGAATCGAGTTGGCAGATCATTCCTTCAAAAGACCCGTGGGAGTAGTTGAAGATGTTCTGATTCGTGTAGGGAGGTTCTTCATCCCATGTGATATTGTTGTCATTGACACCGTTGAAGACTCAAAGTGCCCCATCATTTTCGGACGCCCTTTCTTGGCAATAGGGAGGGCACTGATTGATGTCGCTGAAGGTATCATAAATCTAAGAGTCAGAAAAGACCACATTTATTTCAAGGTGAAGGACACCATGAAGGGACCACCCCTATTAAAATCTTCTTACTTCATGGATAGCTACTACCAATACTGCAAAGAAATAAGAGAAGAGACTACAGTTGTAGACCCTCTTATGAGGGCGTTAAACAATCCTGATTCAGAAACTGAAGATCCTGAGGTTGTTGAGATGCTCAAATACCTAAATCAAAATGAAGAAGATCTGAGCGAGGGTGAGGAAGTTATAGAGACAGTCAAATATGCTTCCCTAGAAATGGCACCGGAAGAAGAGAAGGCACCTAAGCCCAAACCAGAGCTGAAATAGTTGCCAGAAGGTTTGAAGTATGAGTTTCTCGATCAAGAGAAAAGAAATCCCGTTATAGTTAATGCCAGTCTGAATGAAGAACAATTGGAAAGACTTCTTAAGGAATTGAGGCTCCATAAACAAGCTATAGGATACTCAGTACAGGATATCAAGGGACTTAACCCCGCTCTGTGCATGCACCACATAAATCTAGAAGAATCTGCCAAACCCTTGATCCAACCCCAAAGAAAGCTGAACCAGATGTTGAAAGAGGTTGTAAAGAAGGAAGTTATCAAGATGAGAGATGCAGGTATTATCTACCCTATCAGCGATAGCAACTGGGTAAGCCCCATTCATGTTGTACCAAAGAAAGGGGGTATGACGATTGTAAAAGGTGAGAAGGGTGATGAAGTAGCCGTCCGTGCTATCACCGGATGGAGGATGTGTATATATTATAGGAATCTAAATCAAGCAATGAAGAAAGATCATTACCCGCTTCCCTTCATCGACCAAGTGCTAGAAAGACTAGCACATCATGAGTATTTTTGCTTTTTAGATGGTTATTCCAGGTTCTATCAGGTCCCAATCCTATCGGATGACCAGGAAAAGACCACGTTCACTTGTCTTTATGGTACGCATGCTTTTCAAAGAATGTCATTTGGACTATGCAACGCTCCAAAAAAATTCCAACGTTGCATGATCTCAATGTTCTCAGATTTTGTGAAAGATATCGTAGAGGTCTTTATGGATGAATTTTTGGTTTATGGGATAGACTTTGATGGTTGTTTGAAGAAACTATCATTGGTCCTACAACGCTGTGAAGAAAAGAACCTAGTTCTCAACTGGGAGAAGTGCCATTTCATGGTACAAGAGGACATAGTGCTGGGACATAAAGCCTCCAAGAAAGGCATTGAAGTGGATGTAAGCAAGGTTGAGGCTATTTCTAGACTACCCCCGCCAAAGTATATGACAGGGGTACGAAGCTTTCTCGGTCATGCAGGGTACTATAGAAGGTTCATCAAAGACTTCTCCAAAATATCAAAACCTCTTTCAAACTTGCTGGTCAAGGATGCATATTTAATTTTTTCTAATGATTGTTTGAAGGCTTTCCAGATGCTGAAGGAAGCCCTAGTAACACCCCCTATTCTCCAAGCTCCAGATTGGGAGCTGCCCTTCGAGTTAATGTGTGATGCTAGTGACTTTGCTGTAGGGGATGTCCTAGGGCAAACAAAAGATAAGAAGCATCATGTAATTTTCTATGCCAGCCGAACTCTAGATGAGGCACAAGTAAATTACACCACAATAGAAAAAGAGATGCTAGAAATTGTCTTCTCCTTTGACAATTTCATATCTTATTTAATTGGGACCAAAGTGAAGGTTTACATCGACCACTGAGCAATATGATACCTGATGAAAAAGAAAGACACTAATCCTAGGCTGCTAAGGTGGGCTCTATTGCTCCAAGAATTTGATCATGAGATAATTGATAAGAAAGGCAAGGAAAATGTAGTTGCAGACCATCTCTCAAGGATAATCTGTAATGAAGAAGACCGGTTGCCTATCAACAACAACTATGCCAACGAAGCCCTATTAATGGCTTGATCCGATGAGCCAAGTCTACCATGGTTTGCAGATATCTGTAATTACCTTGCTTGGGGGGAGCTACCTCCGGAGATAACGTACAATCAAAAGAAGAAACTCTTCTAAGATGTAAAGCATTATTATTGGGATGATCCTCTACTCTTTAAGAGGTGCTCAGATAATCTATATAGAAGATGTATTCTAGAGGAAGAGGTGCCAAACATTCTAAGGGAATTCCAATCCTCGCTTTATGGAGAACACTTGGGTGGCGAAAAGACTACTTTTAAGGTCCTCCAGTCAAGCTTAAGCTGGATGAAGCTTTATGGGCCTATCGAATAGCTTTCAAGACACCGTTGGGCACCACACCCTACCGCTTGATTTATGGGAAAGCTTGCCATATTCCCTTTGAACTGGAGCATAAGGCGTTCTGGGCGATAAAACGCCTCAATATGGAGCAGAAGCTAGCCGGATAGAAAAGGTTTCTTCAGCTCCAGGAACTTGAAGAATTGAGACTTAGTGCTTATGAGAATGCCAAAATTTACAAATAGAGGACAAAGGTGTGGCATGATGCCCACCTAAAGAAAAAGGATGTGAGTGAAGGTGATAAAGTTTTATTATTTAAATCCTCTATCCGTCTTTTTACAGGAAAGATACAAACTAGGTGGTCTGGACCCTTCACCGTGGTGAAGATCTATCCATCAGGGATGATGGAGCTATACGATAAAGACAATCTAGCGAAGGTCTTCTCGATGAACGGGCACATAGTCAAAAGATACTATGAAGAGGAAGCGTTTGTGCAAAGATCGGAAATAGCACTGCAAGAAGCAGAAGGATCTGTATAGAAGGACTTGAAGCCTGTCGAGCTGACGACGAAAACTACAACGCTCTTTGGGAGGCAACCCAAAATTTTGCGTTTCTTAGAATAGGATGTTATTTCCCTTTCTGAAAAGCACTACGAACATTATCATTGTAATAAGGCCCGAGTCAGTGCATGTGCCACATGCACAGACTCTCTTGTTTTAGGGGCCACCAATTTAGTTTTATGAAGCTCTGATAGGTAATACTATCTGAGGCAGGGAGTCTTCTTTCCTACCAATGATGTTTTACCCATCAATGCTCTCTTTACCTCTGTTTTTCACCTCTACTTTCGATCTAAGTTTTATTCCTTTTTAATATTTTGTATAGAATGCTCTTCATAACGTTTTTCTACCTTTCTTATTTAGCAATCTTGTTTTTTTCTATCTGTATTGGGTAGAGCTTACGCGCTAGAGCAGCATGCTCATATCGGGTAGAAAGCCCAGTGCCGCACAACTGGCACTCGTATCATGCATGTATTCTCATGCTGAGCAACGCATCGCATGACATGTGAGCCGCGAGGCACGAAGCATGCTTAAGAATCCATATCGACTCTTAAAGTGATGGATTAGACCACACATCGGGAATGATTTGTCTCGCTGCACAACACATGCCTCATTTTTACCTGATTTACCCCTGCTAGCAGTCACTATAAATAGTAACTACAATAAACCGTGTGGGGCACTTGCATTTACTTTTCACCTACTCTCATATTGTGCATTCAACTTTGTCGCTTCAGCTCTCATGTCGGCCAACATTCCTTCTGCTGCCGTGTCACTCGTCATGACCTTCATATGATAAAGGTATAACCCGATACATGTATCACGTGAGTTTCCCGACACGCCTATCATGTCGTGTAACTCGTGTTGGGCATAGCGTATCTTGTACTTTTTGTTATACCTGTGTCGGGCACAAGACTTGAGTTCTTTTTCATATCGCATGACACACGCTAATACCGGTCAACGTCCGGTATTAGGTTTTGCCTGTCGGGCTTCCTGTCTCTTTTGACCGCATCGCGCGACATACGTCTATCGCATGCCCGAATGATACCTAGTATCAGGCGAGACCCTTGTTTCCCAATATTAATAAAGTTTTATCGCCTCACGTTTTTCCCGTGTCGGGCAACATATTTTCTTGTGAGATTTTATCGAGCGGGACAACTGATCATAACGATGACCCGGAGTCACGCAGTAGCCTTGTGGGCATGTCGACCTTCGACCTTTTCTACCCGACACAAGCACATCGGTCAAGAAACCATATCGCCCAGTTTTGTTAGACAAAGGAGCTTTACCTCGTGTTGCCCGATACTCTATCGTATCGGGTAGCGATCATATCGGGCATACCTTTTATTTTGCTTATCACACATTTCGCCATCTTAAGACCGTACTGACTTTGACCCTTACCGCGCGGCAAAAGCATTGCGCTTGAACCCTTATCGGGAACACGTGTCTAGCGAGGTCTGTTTAGTATAGGTGACCCGATATCGGTTTACCCTATTGACTAGACCCGATATCGGGCAACACAACGCGTTCTCTTTTGATGACTTGATATCGAATTTCTTGTATCTGGATTCATTTAGTTTAACCAGTTTTTCAAGTATCATCCACCTAGTATCGGGCGTCGTGACTCCCTTGTCTGCTGCCTGATAACATGTAGTGTGACCCATTTTTGTAATCTAGATATTTACCATACACTTGTTTGATGCAACATAAATGGCCCACACCAAGCAAACTGTCGTACAAGTAGACGAACAAGGTCAGAGGATCAACACTGAGTCCACAACAGAAGCCACCACAGTTGGGCAGAAACACCCAAATCTCAATGCAGCTGGGCCATCCGTAGCTGAGAAGTGGCCCAAGATTGAAGAAGCAACAACCCCAACAACAATCTCAACCATGGCGGCCGAGCCAGAGCCTCTAGATCACTCACCAGGCCGGTTCATGCCCAGAGACGATGAGCACAGGCAGCGGTACACAGAATTGGCAACCAAGGTCTACAGGCCAAGCTGCTTCTGCCACCAGTCGTCCTTCCACCAGATAGGCATTTTTGACAGGCTGGAATGTGTCCTAGTAGTAGTCGGGCTGAGGAAGATCTGCTTCAACCACTCTTCCTCTTACACAGAACTCACAAGGGAGTTCATGTCGTCCCTTTGCCAGGTACAAAATAGACCAGAAGAATTCGAAAGATTTGGCAGAGCGGACAGACTACAAGGACGGCTATATAACGTTGAGCATAACATATGAGAAAAGCTACTCAATGAAATCTTCTCCTCTAGTGAAGCAAAAAAAGAACTACTCAACAACGGTGTCAAAATCACCAAAGGCTACAGGTTCAACCCGGTCAAACTCTGGAGGAAGCTAACTGGTGAGTCAACATTCAAGTCGGGAAGCAAGGTGGCGACAGTGCACTCTTGTTTCTGGAGGATAGTGCACAAGATCGTTGCTTGCCTGCTCTTCAGCAAATACGAGTCGAGCAATCTTTACACTGAAGAGCTCCACCTCATATCGCACATGATGGAAGGACGCACGATCAATTTGGGGCAATTCCTCCTCAACCATCTTCATCAAGTAAAGGACGCCACCAAAGACTACAACATGGGCGGACTGGTGAATCTAATTACGGTAGGTTTAGGATACCCTAGGGATCCACATAGCCTCTCAAGGACAAGAGGTGACAAAAAGATCGACCTCAAATTCCTAATGAGGGCTAGCATCATCAAGAAGCATCATCAAGAAGGAGGGGCGATGATACTTCTATAACTTCGCAAGAACAAACACCCTCCTTCCTCTCCCATGCTGCGCTAGCTACGACGTAGAAAAGTTGGTCTTCACCACAGCGGAGATTGAAGCTGTGGTGGTGGAAGCCTCTTATGCCGCCACCACGAGGATATAAGAGAGGGAAACCGCGATAGGAAGGCCAATCCCTCTCGACGCCCGGCAGGGCAAATCTTCCACAGTTCCTGCCAAGCCACCCACCGCCCCCGCACAATCGGCGACAACCACTGATAAGGCTGTCGTCGCTACACCTATCCCAGCCGTGACCGCCACAACAACAACTGCCGCAGCTATAAAAGAAGTAATGGCGATCGTGGAGGTCACCGAGACAACCGAGGCTGAGACAATGATGCTTGCCCTGAGGGAAGCTACCACGGGAGAAATAGTCACAATTCTTAAAGCTTCTGTTCGCCTTCTATGGCAGAGGAGATGGTACAGCCAGACGCCAACAATGGGGCGTTCGCTAAGCTCCTTAAGACGGAGCTCAAGGCTGCGCAAACCCCACTAACGCTGCCACCAACGACGCCGGTGGAAGCTGCGGAGGAGGTCACCGACAATCGAGTGGTGGAGCAACAACCACCCACGCTGTGCCCTTCTGCACCACCACAAACAAGTGAGGTAGTGGCAGCCACAAAGGTGCCAACGCCTCACCCTGAGGTTACTCCCTCGCAGACGGTACAGATGGGGTCAGACCCGCTTGAATTCGAGCAGTCATCAGGCCGACCTTCATGCGCGAGGAGCGTCGTGAGATCGAGAGGGAAATCTGACGTAACACCTCTGTCTCTGGGGGAAATCCTTGGTCAAGAATTTAACCATTTGCGGGAGGTAATGAGCAACCACTCAGTTACCTTTTCTTCCCTTTCCTGCAAATTTTCTATTTTCTAGCAGAGGCTTAGTGAACAGGAGCGGAAGCTACTAGATCTAGTTGGCCTTCCCGACCAACTAGAGACACTTAATGCAACACTACAACAGGCCCTCCTATGCCTCGATGCAGTGGAGGAAAGGCTGAATAGGAGGGACGACCATCCACATTCAAGACAGCCAAGGAGGTCTCCATCACCTCCTGGCTCAGGTTCCCAACCCTCCTTATCAGCATCCTCCTCTGGGACGTGGTCCCCTTCCTCCTCCAGCGGGCCATCCACAACGCCCGAGGAAGGGACGACGTACAAGACAGTCGACGAGGCTCCAGCAGGACAGGCGAGCTCCCACGGCATGGAAGAAGCTTCTCCCTCAGCCTCCCTGGACGAAGCTGAAGACAACGACGAATCGATCATCATCGGGGAGGACTCTTCTAACGAATCAGAGGGAAAAAGGGGGTACATCTACTGTGTTAATGACAGACACCCCCCTAGAAGAAGGAGTTCAACGATAGATGCGTTTTCTGAGCCGTTGGAGATCCCTTCCTTTGAGATGGCAGATTTTAAAAGGAAAGCCATCAGATACTTGATGATCAGAGGCCAGAAACTACTAAACAAGGTCCTGAGGTCACAAGCTGATGAAGAAGATGTCGTCTGGAGTGATGGGTACTTCTTCACATGATGAGGGGAGCTGAGGAGCATATTCTGCTCACTAGACATCGTCTCCAAGAAGTTGTTTAGGGTCATGGAAGGCACAATACTCGATAATATCAGCACCAGGATAGGTCGACAACCGATCTACACTGCCACCCCAGCCTTGGCAAGAAAAATAATGATGGGGTTGTATGATTATGTGCTGGTGGCCAACATGCTGAAGCATATTGAAGACCACAACGCAACCCTGGTGTTGGCCCCTTACAAGCACATAAAGAATTGGTTCCTGTACGTGGCAGACCTCCAACATCATGACGTCCAGCTTCTCAGATGCTGCAACGAGGAGGTTCCACGCTCAGGAAACACGTTCCTACGCCCCGAAGACAAGATCTTGAGGCTCCTTCCGCTATGTCTTCTTTGAGTGATCAAATATGGAATCCAACGCCACTCCGACATTTGGAATTTCTTCAACATCAGAGACTTCCCCATCCAAGAAGAAGCGGGAAGCGGAAATAACACATTTATAGTCCTCTGTACCATAGAGTTGCTTCATGTCTTTGGATTCATAAGGCAACTCAGCAATTAGAACTTCTATCAACTCAGAAGCATCTACACGCTGATGTTGATCAAGGACAAGCACTATTTCTGGGACACAGCCATCCCAAAAGAGCTGTTGGAAAGTGATTACGAAGTGGATCCCTCCCAAACCAATAGTCCTCCAGAGGAAGCGGCCGAGATCACCATGGACATTTACGGGGCAGGCAAGTAGATGGACGTTCTAGAAGAAATTCTTTAAAAAGAAGGCCCCACTTTGCCTGATGCTTCAGAATATATGATCAACAACTTCGACCATTCCTCTTGCTCTACACTAACACAAGAACAGGTAAACGAGATCCTACAGAAGTCAGCTGACTCTACCCCCGCAAACGTCATCTACGAGGTAGACCGTGTCATAGTCCCAGTTGACAATTTAAGGGACATGGCGAAAGAAGGAGGATGTTTGGCAAGATCCGTGGTGGCCACCTACATCCAGATACTACAGAAAAAGTTTAAACACACATACATAGCCCATCCAATGCTGTTCAATGAGATCTTCCTTGCCGATGAGTCACGAGCAAAGCAATCTTTTATGGTAGAGATACAGAGAAGAATGCCACGTGTCATCTTCCTACCTATCCTGCACTACAACCATTCGACGCTCCTGACAATGTACACTCGCCCTCGAGCAGGAATTTTCTACAACAACTCAGACAAAAACAAAGATCATCCAGTGTAGTATACATCGACAACATTGACACCCCTCGAGCGCTTGGTAAGAAAATACTATACGGAGGTGGCAACGCTGCTCCAACCATTCTTGGAGATGGCAAAGAGCAAATGGCATGAGCTTCAATTCTGCCACAACAGTCCACAACAAGTTCCTCTATCGAATGACTACGACATCTTCATGCTAGAATGGATCTCTAGCTTGGTGACGCTACAACAAATGCCTGACAAGCTCCACCACATCGACTATCACAACAAACGTGGAGAATATGTGTGGGAGATTATATCTGACGGAGGTGCGCTCACCAGCTAACCCTCACTGACTTATCACTACCTCACCTTATCTTTTCTCACTACTCTGGGATAGAGTGTGGGATAATTGGGGGGGTACTATATATCAGTGAGGGAGGTATAAAACTTCTCCCTTTTTGCATTTTGTCTTTCTTCTTTCTTTTTAACATACCCGATGTGCATATATATACATATACAAGTCTGATACAATATAGTGCATATACAACCCCTTGCCTCTATACAATTGTACAAAGACACTCTATAGTAAAAATCTGATACAACTTCTCCCAACTTGTTTTCTTGGTGTCTAAGGTGGTGCAGGTTTTTGTTATGTTTTTCTGAAATTGCAGTCTCAAACGACAAAGGTTATAACTTTTCTACGCCAATTTTGAAAAATAATCTCGCAACAGCTAAGAGATGTGTATGTGAAGGAAAAAGGAGCCCAAATAGCAACTTGCTTATGTTTCCCTACCCATCAAAAATCCCAGAAAGAGAGAAAAGCCTTATGAGAGTGAATAAAAGCATGAGAGTTGTGCCAAAAAAAATATATACACACTTGTTTTTCTAAAAGTACCCATCTTTAGGCATGGTAGATCTGGGGCAGTGGTATGCAGGATGTGAAATCACTGCTCTAAAGGCAACTGGCTTGGACTGCAGGGACCACTCGCCCGTTAATGGACCCGTACCTGGATGGACTAATGGGAAACAAGAAAAACCCAAAAAGCCTTAAGCCTTCCCATAAACCCAACTTTCTATTCCCAAAAGCTATTTGGTGTGAAACCTAACTTCATAATCATGCACCTAAGTCTCGACAAAGCTGAAGAGAGAATTTTTTCTTAAACAAGGTAGGAAAAATAAGTTCGTTGTTCGTAGTCAGACAAAAATTTCATTAAGACATCTCATTACTCGCTCAAACCCATTGTCCGAAGACTATGTCGGGTTCTGAAGAAGTATCACAAAACAAAGCCTTAAAATATGTACAGATTGATTGGGGACAATCAAAATGTTAAGTTTGGGGGAGTTGATAACACCCTTTTTGGGGTTATTTATGGCCTATATTTTGTTGTCAAAACTGCCCTCTAAAATTTTTTTCCTATCAATTTTGTTATGTTTTGAACAAAACTAAACTGCGCTACGCTCTGATCAATTTTTGCATTCTTTTGTAGAGTTTTTCCTTGTCTTTCCATCAAAAAGGCCCGTACTGGCCCATGAACAATGTTTACCTGCATCGACCCTCCTACCAGTCGTCCGACACACTCATTACCCATCACGTAGTTGCTCGATATAGCTGCCGCACGACATTGGGGTGTCATGCAAGAAGACCCCGCCGAGCGATACGCCGCTTACTCGACAGGGAGCTGTACCCGCCACGACTACTCTCTCGATGTAGTGTGTCATGCAATACGTGCCACCTACCGGTAGGTGCCCACCTGTCACTACTACCCGACACGCTTGCAACCCGACACCCGCTGTGCCGGGCGACACGCATGTCGATCATCCCCGAAGCCACACTAGTGGAGCCGATGGAGGACACGTGGCTCCCGAAGAACCGCAACTTCTTCCAACTACTGCCTATAAATAGCAGCTACATGACTCTGATGGGACATGTCAGAACCCTAGAAAAAGATAACCTTGGAAAGCTATAGGAGCTAGTGTGACGTGCTCCAAGGGCGTACCGTGCGATACTAGGTGAGCACACCCCCTACCTGAGAGGGGCGGGAGTGGTTCACTTAGAACTCGTCCTGGTAGCAACAACATCCCGATACGACCAAGAAGACCATTCTATGTGCTGGGTTCCTAGATGGGCTCTTGTCCGAAATGGCTCACCCCTACACCTGATACAAGGAACTCGAGAACCTAAGATACCTTTAACCCGACACGATACTGAGCTCAATATGGATTTCCCATCACGACGTGTCGCCCGAGAGGGTGGTACCCTGATACGGCCGTATCTGTAATGACCGACAATCAAATCATTACTAATTAAGTGGAATAAAAATAAATAGCGGATTAACAAAAATCACTAAAAATTAAAACCATTTTTCAAAGAGATCCATTCCAAAGAAAACTCTTACTGAAAGGTCCAAAACCTTATATACATAATTATTCACATTGTACATATCCGGTACATCTCATCTTGAGAATAACATATAATAGTTGCTTTACCAAACTATACATGAGTAACATAAAACCTCGAGGCACGTAAGCCAAAATCTCTTATTGATCATAAAACCAGTACAAACCAACTCCAAGGACCAGAGAGTACAGAGATGACACATATGACTTCTATCTACAAGACACGACAGACAATACACTCAACCTGAGCTGTCATTGCTGCCTCAGCTGTTGTTCTTCCTCTATAAAAAGGTCTTCACCTCCTCGTGCACGTCCACCTAAAAATTTGGATCCCACGGGGGTGAGACAATTGTAATTGTCCCAGCAAGAGATATAACTCTCCGCTGACCATATTATTATCACAGATTAAACATTTATAAACTGAGCAAAGCTTCTTTTTATATTAATAAGCAGGATAATTCATTATATGAACAAAATGAAGTAATCTCCTTTCTTAAGGAGAACATTGCATCTACCCATGGTAGAGTTATCAATCATCTATCTACCTTGCAGGGAATGTAAAGAAACATAAATAACATCTATCCACTAAGGATGCATAAAAGAAATTTAACATCAACCAATGACTTCTGTATTCAATCCTTAAGCAAACATGCTATACGACTGATTACATTTTACAATCACACATATGCCCTGAGGAGGTGAGCCATACCACTCAAATCCAACCTTCGGTTGTGAAACCCAAAGCCGGTGCCATACAAGGTCCATGGAAGAGCCGGACTCCATGACCTCCCATGTCTCGGTCAATGTGAGACCACAAGCAAGACCACAGTCTCTTGCTTAAGTGACCTCAGTCACATGGTTATCTCCCGTAGGCTACCCTTTCTCTATCCCACCTTGGTACAGGTCTCAACACTAGTATATCTGAGCCACGGGCCAGTTCATCGTGCTCCCTGAGCCATGAATGCATTCATGCTCTATCACACGGAGCCATGGGCCTATTCACCATGCTCTTATACACATCTTGAGTCTACAACCGAAGTTGCACTCTAATCCTCCTATTTTTGGCTAGGAGAAACCCCGCATATTCAACAATATACGCTCCGGATTAACCTACAGGAGAACCCGCTTCACCATCACTAGCTACTGACGATGATGGATCTATGGCCAGGGCACTACATGATGAAATTCCACTTGATTAATTAAGTGCATTACCATATCTTTTAGCATCATCCATGTTTCAAACAAGAATTATTACAACAGATGTTACAAAGAAGGAGTAATACATCTATCAAGTACTTTTCAAATCTTTAGAATACATTTAACATTAGGGATCTCAATCCCTTGTCTCATTACTGGGAATCCACACCCCTTAACATTATTATCATCATAATTACTAAATCTGGGTATTCAAACCCTTAGTTCACCATTGAACACTATTACCACTTATCAGGTAATTAATACCTCTAGGTCCTTAGACCAAGGTATACATGATACTTGTTGTGCAAGTATTCGCATGGCTCACCAGGCCATTACACATCTTGTCACCTCTCACTAGGCAACAACCTATTCACACGGCTCACAAGGCCATTACACATCTTGTCACCTCTCACTAGGGAACAATTTATTCACATGGCTCACAAGGCCATTACACATCTTGTCACCTCTCACTAGGCAACAACTTATTCACATGGCTCACAAGGCCATTTCTCATTATACTTGTTATACAAGTATTTAACATGCCTTACAAGGCTTATGCAATAAAAGAAATACAACCTTCCCATCATTAGGGTTAGGGTTTTCTTTTCTTATCAATTAGGGTTTCTCTTACATATCATTACCCTTCATTAGGGTTTTCCATAATTAACCATTTAGGTTTTCAAGGTCATATTGTCAATGATCAAACCCTAATTCATTGCTCCACACATCTAGGAGAAACATTGATATCATAAGTATTCAATCATACTTATTTATTCTCATCATTTTTCATTAAATGAATCATCAACACCAGGTATGAGTTTCTCTCTCTCATCCTTACCAGGGTATGATTACATCATACTAAATTAACTTGGCTTAACCCTTTCTCAAGGTATGTTATCCCACACTTGTCAAAGTGCATTAAACTTATTACATCTCAATGTAACAATTGACATAACACACTTCATGCGTTACTCATCCAAGTATATTGGATTTAAGGTGCATCAACCTTGAAGTGCTGGATGTGATATATATCATGTATGATTGTATCACTTCCCTCATCATTTTTAACATACTTAAGTTCATCAACTTATCTTGTATTAGGGTATGTCCCATCCTAATACTTTATGCACTAGATCATCACATTTATCATGTAATGTATTGGTCATAAGTCACACATTTGAATTGTCCAACCATCATCAATAATATGGAATCATCTCGGGTTAAGACATTTTTGATATAAGGTTGTCCATTATCAACCACTCTAGGTGTTTCACCTATCAAGGTATTAGCCACACCATTACTTGGTGTTACACTCATCACTTCTAAGAGTGTCTTACTCTCACCTTTACAAGGTATATAGGGTTAAATCATATGCATATGTTCACATATCAGGTTGTAGGTGTATAGATACCACTGTATCGGGTTAGAGGTGTATGAACACTCACCATATCAGGTTAGGATTTGCACTTGTCTCCATATCGGGCATGAGGTACCTTCTTTACCTCATATCGGGTACAAGGTATATGTATATGTCACCCATGATACTTATGAGGTATCAAACCATCACCATGTCGGGCTAGAAGTACATTCAATCACCATCTAGGGTTAGACATGGCGGGTTAGGGTTACCATATCATCTGTAGTTGTGTATCATGCAACCCTATCATGCAACCATGTATATCATGCAACCATGTGTTTCGTGCAATAACACTTGTTACTCTTCACTTATATCGGGTTACCCAAATTAGGGTTTCTTTTCAACTTACAAGTATACAATTAGCCTTGTATTGTGCATGGAGTCTATTTTAGACTCCCTATCGTGCAAGAGGTGTATACTACACCCCCATATCGTGCAACAAGGTATAAAATCATATCCATATCATTTTAGTGAAGTAGGTACATCATCATATCGGGTTAGAGGTGCTTGCTTGTATGCTTGCACCCGATATCACTTTTATAAGGTGATACCATCATCTTGAAGCTCTATACCTTTGTTCTATGATATAATTCATGGTAACAGATCTAAGCAACTACTAGAACTCATAATTTCATCAACTATTTAAGGAAATTTCATTATTAAAAGTATTTCACTAATTGGAACAATTTAAGTGAAGAATAATAACATGGTTGAGTTCAAGTTATATAACCCGCCTTAAGAACCACTTCAAAGCTCCAAGATCCAAAGCTCCACGTTCCTAAGGTTGAAGATGACTTTATCAAAGGTCCAAGGCTCGTTCACAACTCCTTCATATACAAAGAATCACCATGGATAAGAAATTGGTGAGGAAGAAAAGAAAGGTAGATCATAACCCTAATTCCATGCTTCAATTCGAGCTTGAAGACAACTATAGCTTACCTTAATGTTAAGTTTTGAATTCCTTAGCTCCTTGGCCAACACCCTATAACTCTTTGGCGATATGGACTTCCTCTTGGATGACACAACTTTGCTTGTGGACGATACCCCCTCACTTGTGGCCAAAATCACTTCAATTGGCTGATATCAACTTGCTATGGGCAATATCAACATGCTATGGACGATATACTTGCTATGGACAATACCCAAGGCCTATGAACGATACCCTTTTGCTTTTTCACGACATCCCACCCCTATTGCATGATATGATACTCACTTGCATGATATGACACTCACTTGGAGTCAAAACACTTCACTCTATGGCCGATATCACCTACTTGGGCGATATGGTCTTGCCATGGGCCCATGCACGATACCACAACATACCTTCACGATATGGGAGATCTATGCACTATACCTTAGGGTAGGAGGGTGGTAAGGGTCGCAAAATTGCACCAAGGGTGAAACTAGGGGTATATATACTTGTTGTTCATGAAGGAAGGCAAAAATGAGGTGTCAACATTTTGAGCTAGTAGGTGCCACATGTCATGCATGGGTGACACGTGTACATGCATGCATCAACATTTATCTTGAATTTCAAAAAGGTTGACGATCATCTTGAGATGCAAATTCGTCCATTGCTTATCCATTTGGATAAGTCATCTAGGTTTAATCACTATTTTAAGTCAAGCCGATACACGTTTTCTAAGGAAACTTGTTGGCCGTCACACCTGACCTCATTGAGGTGCTTTGCACGATATGGAATTTTCTAAGAGTTCACAAAATGATATGGGACACCTCCTTGGGCTCCATGGCTGATAGGCACTCATATATAAGCTTTTCACTCAAGTTAAGCTTCCAAATTCAACCCTTTTTCTTGGCCATTTCATCACCAAGAGTATCATCATTCATAATTGATCCAAACATGGTGTCTCATTGATTATATCTCATCTAAATGATAAATAGAGGAAGTAGGGACATTCTATAGGTGGTAATTTGCATATCAACCCCACATTTGGGGTAAATTACAATTTGTAGCAAAATCAGTGCTCAAGGTACCAGGATTGTTCAAACAAGTTCAAACTTGGAATTTAGGCTTTCCACAAGCCACCACCATGCATCATTCTCTCTATAATGATGCTAAACCACATGAGGCATGTTCAAAGTGTGATGTTTTGCATTATAGCCCCTCAATTTGGGTAAATTGCACTTTGGTCCAAAACAAAGGAAAATTGCTCAAACAACATTCAATCGGGACCAAACTTGAAACATGAGTGTGTCACATGATAACAAAGCACCTTAGAGGATTATATTTAAGTTATAAGAAACTTTATTAGCCAAAACAAATAGGGTTACCTCATAACCCAAGTCAGGGTCATTACAGTATTGAGTAGTGAGCTTTGGTCGTTATGCCTGCCTGTCACTACCTGTCGCCCGACAGGGGCTGGCCGCCCAGCACAGGCATGTCGGTTAGAGATCCCACCCGATATCAAGTTAGAGACACCTTAGGGTCTACTACTATATATCACCCTCCTATATCAAGGAGGCGATACTTATCTTCCCTTTTTACAGTCATTTACTTTCATTTATTACACAATGTAACTAAAACCTTTTATACAATACTCATGTTAATGGAATTAGAGGAGTTTTAATACCTATTGCTCTGCGTTTGGCCCCTTTTGTTGGATGATTTATTTTTAGCATCTGAACTCTAGCTTGTATGCTTGGATCATGTTTTAACTAGCTATTGAATTGTGTTTCCCGTTTCAACTCCCTCGAGAGAGGTGTTGTAACTCTAGTGTTTGGACCGATCAGGGAGTACGAGAGTACCCAGGGTCAGAGTTGCTTCAGTTATCTTTCCACTCCAACCAAGTGCGCTACCTTTGAGAGAGGGTGTGGGTTCTTAGTTGGAGGTACCCTCTTTGAGAGAAGGGGTACTGGATGTTTTCTGCTGCCGCTTGTTATGCCTAAGTTTTCTTCCTTCGTTCCTCACCTAAGAAATAGTGATATCTCCTCAAGTCCCGTGGCACAAAACTCCTAAAAATTGATGAAATGCCAAAACCTTAAATCTTCCTTGTAACTCTAGTTGGAGATAGCTTTTTCTTTATAACGCTTTCTTGTGGCATTTTGTTTCCTTTTATTCTTGTGTTTTACCGTTCTTGATCTACCATTCCCTTGGGAACATTTTCTTACCCTTCTTTTACTGGAGTGTAGAGTGTTGATTCCACATTCTTAGCACAGCCACCCTTGTTCCTGTGGTTCGACCCCGATCGCTACTTTGGACCCCGTTATCATTGCGGGGGCCTAAGAGTCAGGTTATTTAAAAGTCTGACTACTTCAAATCCACTTATTTTGGATGTGCAATTTAGGCCGGTCAGACATCCAGGGCAGATAGGTGATGAATAGAAAGCAACCTCACCACTTTATCGATGATGGCTTGAAGCCTAGGTCTAGGCTAAAAAAGGGCTCTAAAAGGAAAAGGACTCCTAGGAAGAAGATCCTTATACCTATTTACATCCTCAATTGAGACAAAGAAGGTCTCATCGAATGTAATCAAGTGAGAAGATAAGGAAGAGGATGGTGCATTGCTAGGGGCGGGTCTCTTTCTTCTATGTGAAACCACGGAGGCAAAAAGAAGGAGAAGAAGAGAGCAAACACACAAACCAATCCACCAAAAACGTTCACACACCTAGGTTGAGAAAGGGGGAAGGTCTCTCTAGGTTGGATTAGGGCTAGGTTAGGGAAGGTACGGTCTGGAGTTGAGAGCCAAGGGCTAGAAGGAGAGGAATCAGTCGACTATTCTCTAGTTGAGAGGGAGAATAGCCTGGCAAATCCAACTTAAGTTGGCTTCAGCCCACCGATTGATTGAGTTCTATGAGTTAGAAACTCGATCGATTGGTCCCTTTTTAAAAAGCTCTCGGCCATGGATCGGTCGAGTTTGTCCTGGGGGAAACTCGACCAATGGTCAACCTGACCTAAAACCATCAAACTTAATTTCTACCCATTTGAATGCTAATTAAATTTATTTTTCAAGTACATTATGTATATTGAATATACTTAGGAAAATATCACTCATCATTGGGTATTATTTTGCGATAAAATAAGCATTTGCAAAAAATACCCAAAAATAAGTGAAAAACCAATTTTAAGAAAATTAGCAAGAAAAGATGATCAAGACAGATTTTAAACATATAGGATAGATGATTGCTAGTTAGATGGCATATCAAGTTCATTCAAAGAAGTTATAAGAAATTTTTCTATAATAAAATTAAATTGCTCTCTAGATAGAGGTTTAGTGAAAATGTCCGCCCACTGATTTTTTGTGTCCACATGTGTGATATAAATATCCTTCTTGGCAATGTGATCATGAATAAAGTGATGGATAAACGTCTATATGTTTAGCTCTACTATGCAATATAGGATTGTAAGACAAGTTAATTGAACTAGTATTATCACAATAGATAGGAGAAGCATAAAAATGAATGTTAAAGTCTTGGAGCAGACAACAACTCCCAGATGCAATGTAATCAGCCTCGGTGGTTGATAATGCCACAGTGCTCTATTTCTTGGAGAACCATGACACCAAGCATGGTCCTAGGAGGAAACAAGTGCCACTTTTGCACTTTTTATCAATCAAGCAGCCTGCATAATCGACATCACTATAGGAAGTAAGAGTAAAGTTCCTTGACTTGGGATACCATAGTACACATTTTTTAGTTTTGGATAAGTACCTTAGAATACTCTTAATTGCTATAAGATGAGATTTCTTAGGATTTATTAAAATCTAGCACACAAGCCAACACTAAACATTATGTCAGGTCTAGAGACAATTAAGTAAAGTAAACTTTCAATCATACCTCTATAGAGCTTCTCATCTACATTTTCACCTTCTTCATCTTTATCAAGTTTGGAGGTATTTGACATAGGTGTGTCCATCGTCTTGGTATTATCCATCCGAAAGTGCTTAAGTAGTTCATTGGTGTACTTGCCTTGGTTGATGAAGTTCCCATCTTTTGTTTGTTTGATTTGAAAGATGAGAAAGAAAGTGAGTTCACCCATCATACTCATCACAAATTTAGTCTGCATAAGATCACGAAATTCTTTGCAAAGATCAAGGTTAGTTCTGCCAAAAATGATATCATGAACATATATTTGAATAATAAGAAAATTGATAGAAGTGTGCTTTTGAAACAAGGTAGAATCCACTTTGCCCATGATATAGCCATGATCTAACAAAAAGTTCTTTAATTTCTCATACCAAGCCCTTGGTGCTTGTTTGAGTCCATAGAGAACTTTTTGCAACAAATAAACATGGTTAAATAGACTATCATGTTCAAATCCCCGAGGTTGTGCAACATACACTTCATCCTCAATTGTGCTATTCAAAAACACACTTTTAACATCCATTTGATACAAGATAAAGTTTTTATGACTAGAAAAATCAAGAACCATACGAATGGACTCAAGTATATCTAAAGGTGCATATGTTTCATCAAAGTCAATACCTTCCTATTGATTGTAGCCTTGAGCCACTAACCTTGCTTTGTTCTTACCACTTTGCCGCTTTCATCTAGCTTGTTACGGTAGACCCATTTGGTGCCAGTGATCTTTCTATCACTTGGTCTTGGAACAAGGGTCCAAACTTTGTTCTTCTCAAATTGTTCCAGCTCCTCTTGCATATCTAGGATCCATTCTTCATCCCCAATAGCCTCCTTGGCATCTTTAGGCTCTAGTTGTGAGATGAAGGTGTTGTTGGCTTGTTCTTTGTTGAATGTAGCCCACGTCTTCACTGTAACATCCCTGACCTGGGTTATCACATAACCCTAGATGTTTTGTTTAATAAAGATAATTATATTCTTGCTATTATCTTTTGAAAAGTAATTAAGACTCAAGAGGAACTTATGTTTCAATTTTGGTCCTATCTGAATAATGTTGAAACAATGTTTTACTTGTTTTGGACTAAAGTGAAAATTACCCAAGTTGAGGGGTTAACTTGCAAATGTTACAATGAAAAATGTTCCTAAAGTGTTGAGGCATCATAAGAATGAGAATGATGCAGAGGTATGGCTTGTGGTAGCCTGAGCACCAAGAAAGAGCTTATTAAACAATGTTTGTGCATTAAAACCTAGTTTTGGTGTAATGTGCAATTTACCCAAAACCTAGGGTTCAATATGCAAAATACCACTTATAGAGAGTCCCTAATGTTTATTGGTAACAATTAGAGACAAGAAAATTAGAGGGGAGTCTCATTTGAATCGCTTTGGAGGAGAGAGAATCTTGATATTAAAATAATCAAGATTTAAGCATAATTGAAACCCTAATTCAATTTAATGCAAAAATAAATATATTAATGGAAGTGCCCTTCAACCAAAAGTGTGATGGCTGAAATTGTATAAGTGTGGACGTCCTTGTGACTTTCAAAAGAAATGAAACATCTAAAGTGAGCGGAGAGTCCACTCACATTAGTTAAAGAAAAAGTAATATCCACTCAATTTTGGATATTATTATTATATTGATTAAGGTGCTTAATTTGCCTTGTTTTACATCATGGATAATACAGATGAATTACAAGGTGGGGGAGATGGATTCGTATGCAAGGGATGGAGGGGAGTATGTGGCACCAATTTTGGGAGTTGAAGGAATTATTTATCACTTTCTCTCTCATGAAATTCCTTTACATATATCCCATTTTTCACCCACATGAAAGACTCTTTTCGACCCTTCTTTCTTTCCTTGCTTTTTCCGTGCACAAGGGAGCTTAGGAACAACAGGAGGATGTGACCCAACCTGTAGGTAAGCTCGATAGTCATCTTCAACCTTGATTTCATGGTGGAAATCGAAATTCAATGCTTAATTTCTTCTTTCCTTCATTCAATCTTCAACCTTAGCCATTCATTTCACTCAAAGACTTGAGAACGGGCCTTGGACAGTTGAGAGAGATTCATTCACCATTGAGGACATGAAGCTTGAATCTTGGATTCAGCTTTGAAGGTGGGTTATATAACTTGAACCCTTAAATGTCATTATTGCTTGCAATTTATTCATCATGTGTTGAACCTTTCTTCTTTCTCGATTTCCTTTTGATTGGTTGTTGAATTCACCACAAGAATCACAATGGATTTTGAAGGTTTCAAGCTTGATGATGATGACATCATCTTAAGCACACACCTCAATGAATATCTTGAGCAAAAGATTTCATTCCTTGAGACCATACGATCTCAAGATCGTTTGACATCAAAGGGTCTCAAGACCGTTTGAGGTCAAATGGTCTCAAGACCGTTTGAGGTCAAATGACCTCAAGAACATTTGAGGTCAAATGACCTCAAGACCGTTCGAGGTCATGTGATGTCATAAGTTGGATGATGATCCAATGGTCTCAATTTGATCTAATTCCAATGGTTTCAATGTTGGAGGGTCCATTGATTGCAAACCCTAGTTCCAATAGATTGATTTGGTTTCAAATCAATCGTTGATGATTTAGTTTTAAGACTGAATGGATGGATTCAGTTTCAAAACCGAATGGGTAATTGAGTCCAAGACCGAATGGGTAATTGACTTCAAGATCAAATGGGTAATTGAGTTCAAAACCGAATGGGTAATGGATTCCAAGCTCGAATGGGTAAATTGAACATTCAAAACTATTTGAGTACATTAACCATTTGAAGGAGTTGACCATTTGGAGGTCTAAACGGTTTCAAAACCATTTGGGATTAATTATATTTTATTCAAATGGTCTCCACTACTACAGAAATAGCATTCAGTGTCGCTTTTCTGGGCGTCGGTTATTAAGGAACACGGACGCCTTATATTAAAGGCGTCGGTTATTTAGAAGAACCGACGTCTATATTCAAAGACCAGCCAAACACGGGTACCGCTTTGTATACAGCGTCGGTTGTTTATACAAAACCGACGCATAATGTCATCCAATTTTCGAGCGAAAAAAATAATGTCACTTTCGGCGTCGAGTCTGTAGTTAAAACACCGACGCTTATGTGTGATGGAAATTTGCGCGAAAAGTGTCCTTTTCCGCGTCGGTCGTCCATTAATCACCGACGCTGAATGTGGTTCCCGCCAAACATTTTCACGAAAATATCGTCCAAATGGACGTCGGATGTTGCGAACGACCGACGGTAAAGATGTTTAGGCGTCGGTTGTTGTAAACAACCGACGCTATTGGGGAACTTCATAACCTTCGATCGCCCGACTCTTCCCCTTTCTTATGTTTCATTGCTACCCTATTTCCCTATTGCGGCGATTTCTCCGGCGATTTCTCTGCTGCTGGTACTAGTTTTTCTCCGGCGCTTCTCTCCGGTGCCCCATCTCCGACGTCCCCTCTCCGGCGCCCCTCTCCGACGCGTTTCTTCTCTGGCACCCCTGCTGCCCGCCCTGCTGCTCCAACCGCTTGCGCCACCGCTACGCCTGACAACCGGCGCCGCCGCAATGCCTGGTGCCCACCTGCCTGCCACGCCTGAGAACCGGCGCCGCCGTACCCCCTTCTCCTTCTCCTCCGCCTGGCCGCTGCCTGCCTGCCGCCGCCTGGCCGCCTGCCTGCCTGCTGCAGCTGACGCTCCTGCTCGTCGGAGTCACTGCCGCTGGTTCTGGAGCTCGTCGGCCGCCACCCACGTACTCAACCAGCTCGACCTCACCCTACTCTTCTTGCCCAGGTACCTGCAGACCTACCCAGGCGCGAAATTGGTTCTTTATGTGCTGACCTAATCTGCTTGCCTAATCTGCTTGCACGAAATTGGCTCCCTACTCTGCTTGCTTAATGTGCCTAATCTGCTTTACGTGGTCCTAATATCATAACATGATAGTTTTATTATATGATTTGTGGCACTTTAGGGTGTATATACATGCAAATTATATAAGTGATAGATGTTGGATGTTTGTCAAGGTTTCTTGAAGATTGAATAAGTGATAGATGCTGGATGTTTATTTATTTCATCTATCCATGTTGCCTATAGTTTATAACATTGCATTGTGAATTATTGCATGTTTGAAACTATGAAATTCTTGATTTATTAGATGATATTCAAGAAAACCCTAGTTTGATGAGCATGTTGTTAATCATGTTAATTATGATTCTTCTATATATTCTGATGTCATTATATAATTATGTGATCCCAACATATTAAATTGAATTAGAATGATTTCATGAATTATAGGGTTTATATAAGAATGACAACACATGTATTTGTTGGCCTAGAAACCCGTCCAAGATTTACTCATTTGGAGTAAATCTTGGATAGTCCCCAGTTTGGGACTATTCTTGAACATCTAATCTCACTTAGGATGTAAGTGTATAATGTGTATTGGGTTTTCGAGAAAATTTCGGTAGCATTTCCCCGTTTGTTCTCTAAGTACATATGTACTTAGAGAACAATGGGGAAATGCTGCCGAAAATTTCTTGAAAACCAAATACACATTATACACTTACATCCTAAGTGAGATTAGGTGTTCAAGGATGGGATAGGTGGTACACATTTATTATATATAAGATTGACATCAAATGTGTTTGTTGGCCTAGAAACCCGTCCAAGATTGACTAATATATACTTGTTTCCTAATATATACTTGTTTAAAAGGTTAACTGATGTTATACAACTTTTTCTGAAAATATATAACATCGTTATATGTACTTACACTTTGTTAATACTAATATTGTGCAGTCTCTGTCTTCCCATAACAATGACTATGAATTGGGCCTCTATGTCAATGTTAACGATCCCTATTGAAGAACAATTGGACATCATCCTAGATGATCGTTCCTTAAACCAATTGGTCATACCCAAACATTGGCGTTTTCTAAAAGGAAGACACTACATGCCTGGTAAAGTGACCCTAACTTTTGGAAATTATTCACATGTAATCGAGGTTGAGTATGATTTGGCGGGAAATCTTGTATCAAAATCCGGTTGGCGTGATTGGATTGGAGAGCTGTATCTGGTCCGTTGGAATAGGCTTTTTCTCCGTCCAGTTGGCAATAATTCCATCAAAGTTTGGATAACCAACAACAACTGCGACACCCTCGATCATCTTCTGCGGTATGAGCGCACGGCGTCGGATATCATCTATGAGGAATCGGAATCTGAATCTGAGGCGTGATTGGATTGGAGAGCTTCGTGACACAGCTTCATCATCAAAAAGAAGTTATTGATGCATGCGGGACCATGTTGATGTAGTATTTAGTTGTCTATCTATCTAGACTTGTCTGTATTAATAGTTTTTTTAATTATGCGCATGTTTAGGGGTACACCAACCCATTTGTTTAGTTATTGTTATAACTAAAGTGTGTGTTCCCATGAATGGAACTGTAAGTTGCTACATGAATGCTTATAACTGAAGTGTGTGTTCCCATGAATGTTCCCATTTACATGATTACACTACTATTTTCTCATATTGTCTTGCCTCAAAAAAAAATTCTTTTATTGTTTAGTCTATTTTAATACGACATACTTGCTTATATCTTTCTTAATGATGAACTGTAATACGACATACTTGCTTATATACTTGTTTCCTAATATATACTTGCTTTCCTAATATATACTTGCTTTCTCTGATCATAGAATGGATAGATCATGGATGTCCATTCGTAATCGTTGCACCCCAGAGTTTATATCTGGTCTTGATCAGTTTATTAGATTTGTCGAGGAACATAGGAAAAAACCTACAAATAGGTTCTACTGTCCATGTAGGCATTGCGGTAACAACTTGAAACTCAACACTGGTGAGGAAATCAAAAGTCATGTCATGTGCAACGGGATTGTACAAGGCTATGCAGAATGGCACTGGCATGGAGAGATTTCAAAATCGAATCCAGTAGATGTCAATAGCAGTGCTTGGGTGGAAGAAGAAATTGCCTCCGATGACGTAAATGTGAACGAACCAGTTCCAACAGACATTGTTGATGCGATGCTGGATAGTTGTAGGGTAGAGCACACCGATCCACCTCCTATCTTTACAAACATTGTGCATGATGCTGAGATACCGTTATACACAGGATGTGCTAAGTTTACGAAGCTTAGCGCTGTGCTGAGATTGTATAAGTTGAAAGCTAACAATAGATGGAGCGACAAAAGCTTTACTGAATTGTTGACTTTGTTGAAAGAAATTCTTCCTGAAGGAAACGAGCTGCCAATCTCAACATACCAGGTAAAGAAAATGTTGTGCCCAATGGGAATGGAGGCCAAAAAGATACACGCATGCCCGAATGATTGTGTATTATTTCAAAAGGACTATGTAGATTTGAAAGATTGTCCAAAATGTGGTGCGTCACGATATAAATTGACGACTTCGGGGGAGTCCAAAACTGGTTCTGCTGCCAAGGTGTTGTGGTATCTACCTATAACATCACGGTTTCAACGCTTGTTTGCAAATCCGAAAGATGCGAAGAATTTGAGGTGGCATGCAGATGTTAAGAAAAATAATGATGGGATCCTACGACATGCGTCTGATTCCCCACAGTGGAAGAAGATTGATGTATTGTTCCCTGAATTTGGTGAAGAAGTCAGGAATCTAAGACTTGGGCTTTGTACAGACGGGATGAATCCGTACGGGACATTGAGCAGCCAACATAGCACTTGGCCAGTCATGCTTGTTATATACAATCTTCCTCCCTGGCTGTGTATGAAAAATAAGTACGTTATGTTGTCATTGTTGATATCGGGCCCTAAACAACCCGGAAATGATATCGATGTTTATCTTGAACCTTTGATTGATGACTTAAAGAAACTTTGGGCTGAAGGTGTGATGGCCTATGATGCTTCAGCAAGAGAGACATTTCGTTTGCATGCTATGTTGTTTTGCACTATTAATGACTTTCCGACATATGGGAATTTGTCTGGATATAGTGTCAAAGGAGCTAAAGCGTGTCCTATATGTGAAGAAAACACTGATTCAATAAGACTAAAATATGGCGGCAAGACTGTATATCTTGGTCATCGAAGGTTTCTTTCAAAATTCCATCCATATCGTAGGAAGCGCAAAGCATTCAATGGATGGAATGATGAACGGAGTGCACCTAAACCTATACCAGGGGATGTTGTTTATGAAAGAGTAAAAGACATTGTCAATGAATTTGGTAAGAAATCACAATGTAGTATGGCCACACGGAGTGACAATTCTTCATTCAAAAAGAAGTCAATATTTTGGGATCTTCCTTATTGGAGTTCTTTGTCAGTCAGGCATTGTATCGATGTAATGCACGTTGAGAAAAATGTCTGTGATAGCATCATTGGTACTCTATTAAATATACCAGGTAAGACTAAAGATGGGATAAAATCCAGACTGGAACTACGTGAAATGGGAATAAGGTCAGAATTAACAGAATTACGTGAAATGGGTAATAAAAGAACATACTTACCTCCCGCTTGTTACACGTTGTCTAGAAAGGAGAAGAAAACTTTTTGTGAATGCTTGGTAAATGTTAAGGTGCCACATGGTTACTTATCCAACATCCGTAGATTGGTATCAATGAAAGATCTGAAGTTGATAGGTCTTAAATCTCATGATTGTCACACTCTAATGCAACAAATATTGCCCGTGGCAATTCGATCTATATTGTCGAAGCATGTAAGGTTTGCAATTACCAGACTTTGTTTCTTTTTCAACAGTCTATGCAGCAAAGTTATTGACCCTGATACTCTCGATAATTTGCAAAGAGAAGTAGTTGTTACCCTATGTCAGCTTGAGATGTATTTCCCTCCTTCGTTCTTTGATATCATGGTACATCTTGTTGTCCACTTGACTAGGGAAATGAAAATCTTGGGACCGGTTTTCTTGCATTGGATGTATCCCTTTGAACGATACATGAGCGTTTTTAAAGGTGATGTTCGAAACCGTTATTGTCCTGAAGGGAGTATTATTGAAGGTTATGTGGCGAGAGAGGTTATGGATTTCTGCAATGACTTTCTCAGTGGTAATGACACTCCTGATAATGACAAGAATATTGAGGAGGGCAAAGGAATTTTGGGATCACGGGTGAAAGTAATCAGCCGTGAGCAGTTGGAACAAGCTCACTTGTATATTTTACATAATATGGACGAAGTGAGTGTTTATATCGAGGAACATACCAATTTCATAAAGAGACAACATCCTCGAGCAAGTTCAATGTGGCTTGCTAGAGAGCATAATAAGACTTTTACTAAGTGGTTTGAAGATAAAGTCTTACATCAACTATCTCAAACACCAAATGATATTACAGAAACTATCAAATGACTCGCCTTTAAACCAAAACCGAATGTTATGTCTTATGAAGGGTTTGACATTAATGGATTCACATATTACACAAAGCGCCAAGATGATAAGAGTGTCGTCCAAAATAGTGGGGTCACTCTTCAAGCGTCAACTATGTACTTTGCAAGTGCAAAGGATAAGAGTCCACCTGAAGCTAAAATGTCATATTACGGTGTCATTGAAGACATTTGGGAGTTTGACTACATAGATTTCAATATTCCGCTCTTTAAATGTAATTGGGTTGATAACACCAAAGGAGTTATAGTGGATGAATTGGGTTTCACTTTGGTGAACTTTGAAATGATTGGCGAGAAGGCTGAACCATTCATATTGGCATCACAGGCAAAACAAATATTCTATATCGATGATCCTGCAAATGATAAATGGTCGGTTGTTCTTCATGGTAAAAGACAGTTCATTGAAGATCCTATAGATGAAGAAGAGTACTATGATAAGTATGATGACTCCAGTCCATTCTCAGTTGGGTTGCCAACTCCACAAAATATTGAAGCTAATGATGACTTATATGTGCGCGAAGATCACAATGAAGGATTGTTAATTGATAAAAGATCACAATTTTAGAGACATGTATGTTTATACAAATGGTAAATGTTTTCCTTTTTCTAATTTATACAAATGCTAAATGTTTTCCTTTTTCTAGTTGATACAAATGCTAAATGTTTGCCTTTTTTATGACATTTTCAGATGGCTGACCATGATGAGAATGATGTTCATGATGAGCATGAAGTCCATGATGAGCATGTTGTCCATGACGAGCATGGCGAGGATACCAATGTAAGTTCTAAAAACATATCCTGTATTTCTATAAAATTCATTATCTTCTAGTTATGTCATATATCCTATATTTCTATATTGGCCTAATTCAGTGTGTTTATTTTTGTCAAATTTTAGGTTGATGATGCACATGTACCCACTGAAGCACTGGAGCAACTTGATGCGCGGAGAGGACATTCCAACTCGAGATATCGTCTACCATTTCCTCCTCCTCCGCAGTAATATCCTCATCTCTAAACGTTTCTCGTAGGATTCTGAACCCCTCCCTTCCCTCTACTACATCGAAGCCATGCCGCAGTTGAACCCTTTCGCCGAGCCCTACCCGGCCAAGCAGGCGTCGCTTGAAGCACCACCGTCGTCGTCGTCTCCACCTCCATCGCAACTTGCTGTGCTAGTCCTGACAGTTTATCACCCCACATGCCTTCCTCCTCAGTTCCTGCCGCTAGACGACCACACAATGGATCCAAGAGGATTGCAGGCGTTCGCCAAAGACTATAGGCTGAGTTAACTCAATAGTTAACTCAGCCTATAGTCTTTGGCAAACACCTGCATATCCTCTTGGATCCATTGTGTGGTTGTCTAGCGGCAGGAACTGGGGAGGAAGGCATGTGGGGTCATAAACTGTTAGATATAATTGGGATGTTGATAGTGATGATGAATGATACTTTGTAAATGAATGTTTCTGAATGTTAAAACATGTATTTGAATGATTCTATATGTGTGAACGTGACAATTGAATTGATGTCTGAATGTATCTACTTGTGTGAATCTTTTTATGTTAATTTTGCAGGTTTGTGGCCTGTTTGTAGGCTGATATCAATGGATGTCGTAAACCTGCAGTTCAGAAAACTGAACTGCAGGTTCTCATCCTGCTGACCAGCCACAGCAGGCCTGCAAACAGATTTATAAAAAAAAAATAGATATAGGCGTCGGTTATTTACCGATAACCGTCAGCACAGACTTACAGCGTCGGTTTTTTGTTGAACACTGACGCCAAAAGTGTTCGCGCTACAGGAAATGGGAGTCATCTAGGACACTTTTCTGCGTCGGTTTTTTAGTATATAACCGACGCAGAAATCGTCCTAGATGACGCCGTTTTCTGTGGCGCGAACCCTTTTGGCGTTGGTGTTTTATAATAAACCGACGCCTTTATGTTAAATAGGTGTCGGTTTTTTAACCGACGCTGAAGTGTCCAACCTTTTAGCGGCGCCCACATAGGCGTCGTTCAGAAACCGACGCCAAAGGGGGTTAAACAACCGACACTAAAAGGCACTTCTGTAGTAGTGCTCAAACCGTTTCAGGACTTTGGGATCAAGACCGTTTGATGATCTAACGGTCTTAAGACCGATTGAAAGTTTTGGAACCAAGACCGTTTAAGGTCTAATGGTCTCTAGACTGTTTGGAGGCTTGGTCCAAGACCGTTTGAAGGTCAAAGTACTTCAAGACCGTTTAAGGGTCTAATACCCCAAAACCGTTTGAAGGTCTAATTGATTCAAACCATGTAAGTACACTTAACCCTATGATTGTTAATGATGTTTATTAAAGGAAATTACAGTGGTTGTACCTTCAAGGTACTTAGGTGATTAGTACCTTTAGAGTGGTTAACCTTTGATGCTTATGGAAGCAATGACTTAATACACCATGTCAACTCTTCATTCAAGTTGATTCAATCTAATCAAGATTAAGTAATTAACCTCCTTGAGAGGATGAGAGAGAGAAACTTATACATGAGTGATAATCATGTAGTGATTAATCCTCAACACTTTCAACATGAATAAGATATGTAATTAGGGTTTGATCCATGATGATGAGATCATGAAACTCTAATCGAAAAGGTTGATGAACTCTAACCCTAATTTAAGATAAAGCTAGGTGAATCCCTAATCTAGGGTGATGGTGTAACCCTAATTCAGGGTATTTAATGAAAAACCTTAATTTAATGGAATGCTTCATGGAAACCCTAATTTTGGGTAAAGCTACATGAAACCCTAATTTTAGGGGAAATGTTATAAGAAACCTTAATTCAAGGTAAGGGTGTAATGTGAAACCCTGATATAGGGTAATGTATTATGAAACCCTAATCCAGGGTGATGTTATGCATTATGAAACCCTAATTTGAAAACCTAGCCCTAATTTGTGTAAGGGGATGAGTAACCCTGATTGATATGAATTGGGAAACCCTAACCCTAATATAGGGTGATGTCATGTGAATCTCCAGCAAAGAGTGAGAATATGAAAAACCCTAATTGATAAAGAAGGGAAACCCTATTCTGATAATGGATAATCTTATATCAATAATGGTTGAATAAATAAAATAAGTGACTTATGACCAATACATTACATGGTATGTGATGAACTGGTGCATAGAGTATTAGGATAAGAATTACCCTAATACAAGATAAGTTGATGAACATAAGTAAGATCAAGGTGATGAGGGAAGTGAACCATTAGGATGTGATAGATATCACATTCATCATCTCAAGGTTGATACACATTGATGTACCCTAAATCCAATATACTTGGATGAGTAACACATGAAGTGTGTTATGATAATTATTACATTAAGGTGTAATGCACTTTGATAAGTGTAGGCTAACATACCTTGAGAAAGGTTTAAGCCAAGATAACAAAGTATGATGTAATCAATATCCTAGAAAAGATGAGAGAGAACCTCATACTTTGTGTTGATTATCACTTAATGATAAATGATGAGAATAAATAAGTATGGTTGAATACTTATGATATTAATGTATGCTCCTAGATGTGTGGAGCAATGAATTAGGTTTGAATTGATAATATGAACTTGAAACCCTATTCAACTATAAAGGGAAAACTCTAACCCTAATAGTTGTTGCCTAGTGAGAGGTGATGATATGTTTAATGGGCCTTGTGAGCCATGTGGATGGTTGTTGCCTAGTGAGAGGTGATGAGATGTTTAATGGGCCTTGTGTGCCATGTGGATGGTTGTTGCCTAGTGAGGGGTGACAAGATGTTTAATGGGCCTTGTAAGCCATGTGGATAGTTGTTGCCTAGTGAGAGGTAACAAGATGTTTATACAAATTTCATGTAAGAAATGATAATGTTCAAATAAACTAGGAAATGGAAACTTAGTAACATAATAATAATAATAAATGGATACAATAATAATAATGAAATCTTTATCATGCATGCTTTATGTTTTTAGCCAAATAAGGGCTATAGTGTTTTGAACAAGCTTAAAGGAGATAAGAGGAATACTTGAATTACATAAAGGATGTGAATAAGTATGATGGCTTGGCCAAGGTTTAATACCTAGTAAAGGTGATGTGGTATTCAGTGATGACGCACAAGATTGACATAGTTCAATGCCTGGAATGTTTGCACAGGATTGACATAGTTTAATGCCTGGAATGTTTGCACATGATTGACATAGTTCAATACCTGGAATAATATCACAAGATTGGTAATAACCCAATACCTGGAATAATATCACATGATTGGTAATAACCCAATACCTGGAATAATTGCACATGATTGGTCATAACCCAATACCTGGAATAATTGCACAGGATTGGTCATAACCCAATACCTGGAATAATTGCACATGATTGGTCATAACCCAATACCTGGAATAGTTGCACAAGATTGGTCATAACCCAATACCTGGAATAATTGCACATGATTGGTCATAACCCAATACCTGGAATAATTGCACAGGATTGGTCATAACGCAATACCTAGAATAATTGCACAGGATTGGTCATAACCCAATACCTTGAATAATTGCATAAGATTGGTCATAACCCAATACCTAGAATAATGTCACAGGATTGGTCATTATCTAATACCTGGAATGGTTGCACATGATTGGTAATAACCCAATGCCTGGAATGTTTGCACATAATTGGCATAGTCCAATGCCTGGAATGTTTTCATAGAATTGGCATAGTCTAATGCCTAGACAGAATATGATGATGTATACTCACATGACTAGAACAATCCAATATCTGGCTAACATATTGGCTAAGGTCAACATAAAGAAATAAGAATGATTCACGGATGACATACCATGATAATGAGTATCTCAGGATAACCTAGAGATGTTGATACAGTAAGATGGATAAATGACATACATGTTCTTCATATTCCTTATAATTTGAATAGATGAATTACTGTTCTATCATAGATAGGTGCAATGCTTTAAAATATGAGAATGTTCTAAACTATTTATCCTCTGATCAGTTTTATTCTATTAAACTATAATAATAATGTTTCTGGCAGAGAGTTATATTATTCACTGGGACAATTTTCAATTGTCTCACCCCGTGGGATCCAACATTTTTAGGTGAACGAGGACGAGGAGGAAGAACCATACTACAGGGAAAGGACAGCAACATCAAGGGCAGTAGTAATATCTCAGGTGGAGATATTGACTATCATGTCTTATAGATAAGAGTCCTATGTGTCGTCTCTATACTCTCAGGTCCTTGGAGTCTGTACTTAGTGTTTTCATAATCGATCTGAGATTTTGGTCTGAATGCCTCGAGGTTGTGTATTGCTCATGTGTAGACTTAACAGAGCAATTGATGTATGTAATCTTCGAGAAGAGATGGTACATGGTATGTACATGTAATACTTTGGTTCTCTTTGAAAAAGGTTTTAATTTTTAGTGATTTTTAGTAATTTGTTGCTAATGATCATTTCCGTTTAGTTAATGATGTTTTGTTCGAACAGTGCGTCACAATTTAGTGGTATCAGAGCTTAAGGTTTGCTGAGTCTACAAAGACATAGGACTAAGGTGTTGAGTCTGTTCTAGTGTCCTCCAGTATATCTTATAGTGACTTTTGCCTATGCAGAAGAAGGAAGTTAGCTTAAAGATGTTTGGAGAAAATGAGGATCACATTGCTGGACCAGTAGGAGGTGCAAGGGGTCAGGCAAGAGAGGAATCCGTGCATGAGAATCCCCATTTTGATGAAGCTATGATAAAAAAACCCATCCTTTCATCCTCTATTTAGGGAATTCATGACTACAATGAGGCATCTGGCAGATTGAATGCCAGCACCAGCACCTAGGGAACCAGCTCCCAATGAGGGACATGGGTCTGGTAAGACTTTTGAACGAGTACACCCTGTAGGAGCTATTGAATATGTTGGGACAACTGACCCCGCATATGCTGATCTATGGCTCATTGAGTTAGAAAAGGCTTTTAAGATCCTTAGTATTCCAGACGATGACAAAGTCAAACATGTTGTATACCTTTTGAAGGGTAGTGCTGGCCATTGGTGGGCCATAGAAGAAGTAAAAAGGAATGATGAAGAAGTTGGTTGGGAGGAATTTCGTCAAGAATTCGTCAAAAAGTATTTTCCAAGAACATACTTAGATGAAAAGATCTCACAGTTTGAGAAGGTTCGGTAGGGAACCATGTCAATAAATGAATATGAGGCTAGGTTTATGGAACTTTTATGATTTTGTCCTCAAATGGCTACTACTGAGCAGGAGAAGATTCAACATTTTGAGAAAGGACTAAATGCTGAGGTGTCTATCTCGCCAGTTGCATTAGAAAGTAGAGAGAGATTTTCCACATTCGTGGACTCAGTTTGGAGAATAGAAAGGTCTGTGACGAAGAAACACGAGGCAAACCTCAAAAGGAGATCTACAGAGTCACAGGAATAGTGGATTGGAGGTATTAAACAACAAAAGTTTTGGGTAACACCGGTTCAACCACAATATAGTACACCAATGTAGTGGTCATCAAGTGAGGGCCGAACTTGCCATAAATGTGGACATATGGGACATTTTAGGCAGTATTGTCCAAGAAGAAATAATGTGGTGACCCAACAATCAAGATATAATCTACAAAACCCACAAGGACCCCATGTTAGTGAAGCAGAAGGTCGAGGACGAAGACAAGTGTCAAAGTTTGTTCCATCTACCTCTGGTAGTAGAGGACAAAGGAAATAGTAGATGACAACTGACTCCATGTATTGGGTCAAATAAGACAGTAGATAACCCGTAAAGGTAACATGTGAAATAAAACTATTCATTCTAAATTATCTTTCCTTTTCCTCTCTCTGCCTACTGATTATAAGAAAGGTAGTTATTGTTGAGCTTCCTTTAATTAGTCCTATGAGGACATAAGGAAGATATTAAAAGGATAAGAACCTATATTCAGAATAATATTCTCTTGTATGTTTTAAAATTTCTCTCTTCATGTAGAAAGGGAAGAGGTGTAAAAGAAACACCTAGAGAAGATTAAAGTTACTAACTAGTAATTTAAAGAGATGAAACATAATATAAAACAAATGCATATTACCTAATTTCAGTTCTTGAATACCTTGTCCAGGTATTCATCTATTGAAGGTAAGGTAAGTATGACACTCTTAGATTACTATCTTTCTGATTACCCTAATCAAGTAGTCATTTTGAGACAATCTAAAGAGCATAATGAAGTCTGAAATGTGGCATGGATAATTCTACCACATCTTAATTGATATGGAGAGATCTGAGTTAATCATAGAGAAACTTATATACAAAAGAATATGTTTAGTATAATGTATACCCTGGTCCTTAGACCTAGAGATAACAATGTTCAATTGTTGGATACTTAAAAAAGTATCAGTTTGGCTTGGACTTTGGTTCCAAGATAAAGATATGTGTAACGAGTAATGTCCTAAGATGAAAGAAAGATGATTTATGTTGGTTACCTGTAATGGCCAATTGTGAAATCAGTCTAGTTATACAAAATACTATGGACATCATACGTCAGGGGTTTATGCTTTGCATAAACATAACATCAATAAGGATGTACTAATTGAAGGAACAATTGTAGAATCATTGTGGGAAATGATTATTAAAGCTAAAAATGTATGATAAGATTTTTAGTACCAAGTGGGTGACAAATTATTGAGGTTTGACACTTGAGTTAAATAAGGTAGTGTTACCTGACACAGAATTGACTCTACAATCAATAATGAAAAGGACAATGGAGTATGTGTCATGTGTGATAGGTTCTATGATAACCCTGTGTGGAAGAACTTTGTGCTGGTCAAAGTTCTATGGCATCTCCATGACATTATGATGTTATGTGGAGACTTGATGAAATAATGAATCAATAATATCTATCTCCCTTTACGTGGGATTTTGGGGACAAAATCCTTGTCAGGGGTTTATAATTGTAACATCCTTGGCCTGGGTTACGCTGTAACCCTAGATGTTTTGTTTAATAAAGATAATTATATGATTGTTCTTATCTTTTGAAAAGTAATTAAGACTCAAGAGGAACTTATGTTTCAATTTTGGTCCTATTTGAATAATGTTGAAACAATGTTTTACTTGTTTTGGACTAAAGTGAAAATTACCCAAGTTGAGGGGTTAACTTGCAAATGTTACAATGAAAAATGTTCCTCAAGTGTTGAGGCATCATAAGAATGAGAATGATGTAGAGGTATGGCTTGTGGTAGCCTGGGCACCAAGAAAGAGCTTATTAAACAATGTTTGTGCATTAAAACCTAGTTTTGGTGTAATGTGCAATTTACCCAAAACCTAGGGTTCAATATGAAAAATACCACTTCTAGAGAGTCCCTAATGTTTCTTGGTAACAATTAGAGACAAGAAAATTAGAGGGGAGTCTCATTTGAATCTCTTTGGAGGAGAGAGAATCTTGATATTAAAATAATCAAGATTTAAGCATAATTGAAACCCTAATTCAATTTAATGCAAAAATAAATATATTAATGGAAGTGCCCTTCAACCAAAAGTGTGATGGTTGAAATTGTATAAGTGTGGACGTCCTTGTGCCTTTCAAAGGAAATGAAATATCTAAAGTGAATGGAGAGTCCACTCACATTAGTTAAAGAAAAAGTAATATCCACTCAATTTTGGATATTATTATTATATTGATTAAGGTGCTTAATTTGCCTTGTTTTAATTCATGGATAAAAAATATGAATTACAAGGTGGGGGATATGGATTCATATGCAAGGGATGGAGGGGAGTATGTGGCACTAATTTTGGGAGTTGAAGGAATTATTTATCACTTTCTCTCTCATGAAATTCCTTTACATATATCCCATTTTTCACCCACATGAAAGACTCTTTTCGACCCTTCTTTCTTTCCTTGCTTTGGATGTGCAAAAGGGAGGTTAGGAACAATAGGATGACGTGCCACAACCTATAGGTAAGCTCCATAGTCATCTTCAACCTTGATTTCATGGTGGAAACCGAAATTCAATGCTTAATTTATTTTTTTCTTCATTCAATCTTCAACCTTAGCCATTCATTTCACTCAAAGACTTGATAACGAGCCTTGGATAGTTGAGAGAGATGCATTCACCATTGAGGACGTGAATCTTGAATCTTGGATTCAGCTTTGAAGGCAGGTTATATAACTTGAACCCTTAAATGTCATTATTGCTTGCAATTTATTCATCATGTGTTGAACCTTTCTTCTTTCTCGATTTCCTTTTGATTGGTTGTTGAATTCACCACAAGAATCACAATGGATTTCGAAGGTTTCAAGCTTGATGATGATGGCATCATATTAGGCATACACCTTAATGAACATCTTAAGCAAATAGTTTCATTCCTTGAGACCAAATGATCTCAAGATCGTTTGACATCAAACGGTCTCATGACCATTTGAGGTCAAACAGTCTCAAGACCATTTGAGGTCACACGACCTCAAGACCGTTTGAGGTCAGGTGATTTCATAAATTGGATGATGATCCAATGGTCTCAATTTGATCTAATTCCAATGGTTTCAATGTTGGAGGGTCCATTGATTGCAAACCCTAGACCCAATAGATTGATTTAGTTTCAAATCAATGGTTGATGATTCAGTTTCAAGACCGAATGGATGGATTCAGTTTCAAAACCGAATGGGTAATTGAGTTCAAGACCGAATGGGTAATTGACTTCAAGATCAAATGGGTAATTGAGTTCAAATCTGATTGGGTAATCGATTTTAAGAATGAATGGGTAAATTGAACATTCAAAACCGTTTGAGTACTTTGACCGTTTGAAGGATTTTACCGTTTGGAGGTCTAAACAGTTTCAAAACCATTTGGGATTAATTATATTTTATTCAAATAGTCTCAAGCCATTTAAGGACTTTGGGATCAAGACCGTTTGATGGTCTAACGGTCTTAAGACCGATTGAAAGTTTTGGGACCAAGAACATTTAAGGTCTAACGGTCTCTAGACCGTTTGGAGGCTTGGTCCAAGATCGTTTGAAGGTCAAAGTACTTCAAGACCGTTCAAGGGTCTAATAACCCAAAATCGTTTGAAGGTCTAATTGGTTCAAACCATGTAAGTACAATTAACAGCATGATTGTTGATGATGTTTATTAAAGGTAATTACAATGGTTGTACCTTCAAGGTACTTAGGTGATTAGTACCTTTAGAGTGGTTAACCTTTGATGCTTATGGAAGCAATGACTTAATACACCATGTCAACTCTTCATTCAAGTTGATTCAATCTAATCAAGATTAAGTAATTAACCTCCTTGAGAGGATGAGAGAGAGAAACTAATACATGAGTGATAATCATGTAGTGATTAATCCTCAACACTTTCAACATGAATGAGATATGTAATTAGGGTTTGATCCATGACGATGAGATCACGAAACTCTAATCGAAAAGGTTGATGAACTCTAACCCTAATTTAAGGAAAAGCTAGGTGAAACTCTAATCTAGGGTGATGGTGTAACCCTAATTCAGGGTATTTAATGAAAAACCTTAATTTAAGGGAATTCTTTAGGGAAACCCTAATTTTGGGTAAAGCTACATGAAACCCTAATTTTAGGGGAAATGTTATAAGAAACCTTAATTCAAGGTAAGGGTGTAATGTGAAACCCTGATATAGGGTAATGTATTATGAAACCCTAATCCAGGGTGATGTTATGCATTATGAAACCCTAATTTGAAAACCTAGCCCTAATTTGTGTAAGGGGATGAGTAACCCTGATTGATATGAATTGGGAAACCCTAACCCTAATATAGGGTGATGTCATGTGAAACCCCAACAAAGAGTGAGATTATGAAAAACCCTAATTGATAAAGAAGGGAAACCGTATTCCTGATAATGGATAATCTTATATCAATAATGGTTGAATAAATCAAATGAGTGACTTATGACCAATACATTACATGGTATATGATGAACTGGTGCATAGAGTATTAGGATGATAATTACCCTAATACAAGATAAGTTGATGAACTCAAGTAAGATCAAGGTGATGAGGGAAGTGAAACATTAGGATGTGATAGATATCACATTCAACATCTCAAGGTTGATACACATTGATGTACCCTAAATCCAATATACTTGGATGAGTAACACATGAAGTGTGTTATGATAATTATTACATTAAGATGTAATGCACTTTGATAAGTGTAGGATAACATACCTTGAGAAAGGGTTAAAACAAGAGAACAAAGTATGATGTAATCAATATTCTAGAAAATATGAGAGAGAAACTAATACTTTGTGTTGATTATGAGTTAATGATAAATGATGAGAATAAATAAGTATGGTTGAATACTTATGATATTAATGTATGCTCCTAGATGTGTGGAGCAATGAATTAGGGTTTGAATTGATAATATGAAGTTGAAACCCTATTCGGCTATAAAGGGAAAACTCTAACCCTAATAGTTGTTTCCTAGTGAGAGGTGACGAGATGTTTAATGAGCCTTGTGAGCCATGTGGATGGTTGTTTCCTAGTGAGAGGTGACGAGATATTTAATGGGCCTTGTGAGCCATGTGGATGGTTGTTGCCTAGTGAGAGGTGACAAGATGTTTAATGGGACTTGTAAGCCATGTGGATAGTTTTTGCCTAGTGAGAGGTAACAAGTTGTTTATAAAAGTTTCATGTAAGCAATGATAATGTTCAAATAAACTAGGAAATGGAAACTTAGTAACATAATAATAATAATAAATGGATACAATAATAATAGTGAAATATTTATCATGCATGCTTTATGTTTTTATCCAAATAAGGGCTATAGTGTTTTGAACAAGCTTAAAGGAGATAAGAGGAATACTTGAATTACATAAAGGATGTGAATAAGTATGATGTCTTGGCCAAGGTTTAATACCTAGTAAAGGTGATGTGGTATTCAGTGATGACACAAAAGATTGACATAGTTCAATTCCTGGAATGTTTGCACAGGATTGACATTGTTCAATGCCAGGAATGTTTGCACAAGATTGACATAGTTCAATACTTAGAATAATATCACAGGATTGGTAATAACCCAATACCTGGAATAATATCATAGGATTGGTAATAACCCAATACCTGGAATAATTGCATAAGATTGGTTATAACCCAATACCTGGAATAATTGCACAGGATTGGTCATAACCCAATACCTAGAATAATTGCATAGGATTGGTCATAACCCAATACCTGGAATAATTGCACATGTTTGGTCATAATCCAATACCTGGAATAATTGCACATGATTGGTCATAAGCCAATACTTGGAATAATTGGACAGGATTGGTCATAACCCAATACGTGAAATAATGTCACAGGATTGGTCATAATCCAATACCTTGAATGGTTGCACAAGATTGGTAATAACCCAATGCCTGGAATGTTTGCACAGAATTGGCATAGTCCAATGCCTAGAATGTTTGCATAGAATTGGCATAGTCCAATTCCTAGATAGAATATGATGATGTATACTCACATGACTGGAACAATCCAATATCTGGCTAACAGATTGGCTAAGGTCAACAGACAGAAATAAGAATGATTCATGGATGACATACTATGATAATGAGTATCTCAGGATAAGCTAGAGATGTTTATATAGTAAGATGGATAAATGACATACATGTTCTTCATATTCCTTATAAAGTGAATTGATGAATTATTGTTCTATCATTGATAGATGCAATGCTTTAAAATATGAGAATGTTCTAAACTGCTTATCCAATGATTAGTTTTATTCTATTAAACTGAAATAATAATGTTTCTAGTGGAGAGTTATATCTCTCGTTGGGACAATTTTCAATTGTCACACCCCCGTGGGATCCAACATTTTTAGGTGAACGAGGATGAGGAGGAAGAACCATACTATAGGGAAAGGACAATAGCATCAAGGATAGTAGAAATATCTCACGTGGAGATACTGACTATCATGTCTTATAGATAAGAGTCCTATGTGTCGTCTCTGTTCTCTCAGGTCCTTGGAGTTTGTACTTAGTGTTTTCATAATCGATCTCAGATTTTGGTCTGAATGCCGCGAGGTTGTGTATTGCCTATGTGTAGACTTAACAGAGCAATTGATGTATATTATCCTCGAGAAGAGATGGTACATGGTATGTACATGTAATACTTTGGTTCTTGTTATTAAGAGTTTCCTGGATTTAGATCTCTTTGAAAAAGGTTTTAATTTTTAGTGATTTTTAGTAAACTGTTGCTAATGATCATTTCCGCTTAGTTAATGACATTTTGTTCGAACGATGCGTGACATTCACTCTCTTAAATGGATCACCTAAGATCAACTCCTTAGGATGATTCTTTGTAAACTGGGGAATTGGATCCTTCTTTTCATCATCTTTGTCTTCTTCTTGAGTGGCCACCTCATTTCCCTTTTGGGTGGTGTTGAGTTATTTAAGGATAGGAATGTCTTCATCTGCAACATCATCATTTGAAACAATATCTTTGGGAATAGATGGGTTAGTCGCAATAAACTTTACATTTATATATTCTTCTACCTTAGCAAGATCAACATTATAAACTCAATATGCCTTTCTAGTAGTGCTATAGCCAAGAAAGAAAGCCTTATACGGTTTCAGATCAAACTTGTCAAGAGAATATTTCGTATTCAAAACAAAACAAGGACATCTAAAAATATGAAAATACTCGATAGAAGGCTTCCTACCATGCCATTGCTCATAGGGGGTTTTCTTAAGTGAAGGATGAGTGAAAACACTATTTTGCACATAACAAGAGGTACTGACAGATTCAGCCCAAAACTTCTTAGGAGTATTAAACTCAAGAAGCATGGTCCTAGACATCTCCTATAGAGACCTATTCCTCCTCTCTACAACCCCATTTTTTGAGTTGTTCGAGGTTAAGAGAAGTTGTGTGCATAACCTGATTCTTGACAAAAATGCTCAAAAAGATCATTTCAAATTCTCCCCCATGGTCACTACAGATGGAAACAATCTGGCAAGAAGCTTCATTCTCAACTCATTTACAAAAACTAGAGAAAAAAAATCAAGCGTATCACTCTTTGAAAAGAGAAAGAAGGTCCAAGTATATCTAGAGAAATCATCGACAATAACAAGGCAATACTTGGAACCACAAAGCGATTGAGTTCTCATTTGTCCAAATAGATCAATATGAAGAAGCTCAAAAGATCTCTTAGTGCTAAGGACTCCTTTGGATTTGAATGTGGACTTAGTTTGCTTTCCGTATGTACATGGTTGGCATTCTTCAACCTTTTCAAAATCCAATTTAGGAAGTCCCTTGACTAAGTCCTTTTTGCTCAACTTCTTTAATTGGTGCATATTTACATGACCAAGCCAGCAGTGCCAAAGATAAATATCATTCAAATTGGCTACAAGGCATCTACCAACCACATGCTTAATAGAGCTAAGAACAATAACATAAATATTATCACTTCTAGTTCCCTTATATATAACTTGGTAGGTGAGGGAATCTAGAATCAAGCACTCAAAAGCAGTAAATAGAACAAGGTAACCATTATAAAAAAGTTGACTAACACTTATTAAATTGTGATGTAGGCCATACACAAAAAGAACATTGTTGACGCATAAGGATTCACCTACATCACCCTCACCTTTGACTTTACCTTTCTTGTTATCTCCAAAGGTGATAGATCCTCCTTTCTTCTTTGTGAAATTGTTGAAATGGCTTATATCACTGGTCATGTGCTTTGTGCAACCACTTTCAACAATCCATCTATCTTTTTCCCTACAAGAAAGGAGAATCTTGGTTCCCAATTCAAACTTTGGGATCCGAAGTTAGATTGGGGACCCATTTCATCTTTGGGTTGGCCCCCTTACGCTTATAAGGACAATAAGTGGAATAATGATCATCACATTTGCAATAAGAACAAACCATAGGATTCTTAGTGCTCAAAGATTCTCCTACAAAGAAAGAGATCTCCTTGCTCTTTTTCTTTCCTTTGGCCTTACTCTTTCCCTTTGAGGCTCCCCCTACAAATTCCAAACCACTAGTACCACTTTGTTGGGTAGAATGATCAAGGATTTCATTTAGGGAGTTCTTCCCTTTGAGGAATTTTTGCAGGGATGCTCTCAATCTATGGTTATCATCATTCAAAGAAACAATAATAGAAGATAAACTAGATATGTCATCCCTAGAATGCACAAGGTCAACCTCAAGACATAAAGCTTTAGTGAGATATGAATCCTTTTCAAGAGAGATGACAGCTACATTAACACTAGGCAACAATGCTCTAGAAGATAGATCACTTACTTGACTAAGAAACTTAGCATTTTTAGATTTTAGCATTTATATCTCTTTGAGATAAATATCTCTCTCTTCTCTATGAGCATCAATAAGCAACTTAAATTCAACATTTTCAGTTTTAAGCAATGCAAGTTCTTTTAGGCAATTTTTGTTCTCTTCCTTAAGATTTTTAGTGATCTTAAGGTAGATACCATTCTCAACTTCAACCCCATTGTTGTGAGTTCAAGCTTAAGGTATTGCCTTTGCAAATTATCAATACTCTCAAGATTGGTTATCTCATTCAATTCTAAAATTTCAAGCTTAGCATAAAGGTCATCAATGATTTTACCTAACCGTTTTCTTTTAGATTTACATTTAGCAAATGAAGAATGGGTAGTAACAAGCATGTCAATAATGGCTTCTTTAGGTAATTCATGTAAACTTACCTCACTTACCTCACCAATGTCTTCACTTGTAGAGGCCATGAGAGCAAGGTGGCACTCTCTGTCTTCTTCAGAGCTAGAGCTTCTTGATGATGAAGCTTCCCAAGCCACATTAGCTGCATTCTTGTGTCTCTTTTCCTTCTTGTCCTTCCTATTATCCTTTCTCTCCTTCTTGTAATCCTCTTCTTTCCTTGAGGTGCTCTTGTGGTGAGACTTTCATGACTTTGGGCATTCACTCTTGTAGTGCCCCTTTTGACCACACTTGTAGCATCTCAGAGTAGAGGATGAGGAGGCTTGCTTTCCCTTGAAGTGCTTGCCCTTAGTGTAGTTGGATTCATGCTCACTAGGGCCTTCATCTTCACTAGAGGATGGAGAAGAAGTCCGACAAGCAAGTTGTTGTTGAAGGATAACAACCTCCACTTATTCTTTGAAAGCACTATCTTTGATCTTCTTGGCTTCCTTCTCTTTTTGCTTAGCTTCTTCTTCTTGCTTGTCAAGTCTAGGCTCATGGGCTTGAAGATTGCCAATGAGATCTTCAGTTGGGATGTCACCAAGGCTTCTCACTTCTTCAATGGAGGTGACCTTTGACTCCCATCTCTTTAGAAGAGTTTTCAAGATCTTTGAGTTGATGATGCCTCTATCCAAAGTGTTGCCCAATGTAGCCAGCCCATTTATGTTGACATTTAGCCTTGAATACATCTCTGCAATGCCTTCTTTTTTTCCCATCTTGAAGTTCTCTAGGAGGCTTCCCAACATATAGATCTTTGCCTCCTTGACTTGCTTTGTGCCTTCATATGTGATGCACAGCTTGTCCCAAATGTCATAGGCGGTGTCCCATGATGATACTGGTTGAACTCTGCGGGAGTGAGGGCTGCATAGAGGATTTTAATGGCCTTTGCATTGAGTTGAGCCTCCCTAAGAGAAGCTTCACTCCATGTTGCAACAGATCCAGTTGGCTCTTTGTAAGGTGTGACCATCACCTTCCACATATCAAAGTTCATCCATTGAATGCAAAACTGCATCCGTCTCTTCCAATAGAGGAAATTTGTGCCATCAAAGACCGAAGGGCACATGGAGAAGCCTCCATCTAGGTTGAGTGAACCAAGTAGGTTGTCACCCATATTCTCGTCTTGTGGGAGATTGTTTGAGAAGATCCTTAGCATTGATACCACTTGTTGGGTCTAAGGGCTCTAGAGGGGGGTGAATAGAGCTACACAATTTCACACAAAATAGATTAGACCTTCAAATTAAATTAATTAGGAGCAAAATATTAATAGCAATTTAAAGTCCTATCTAACAAGCATAGCAAGTATGAGAGAGATTGATATCAAGTACTTGACAACGGGATGTAGAGTTGTTCCACACTTCAAACTAGAAGTGAGTCAGTCCACTACCTAGGGAGGTCAACCTCTAGGACTTTGCAAGTGCTTTTGTCTATTATATAACCATAGAGATTTGTAGAAATAGAACACCAAAGGACTTATCCATCCAAATACAAGGATATCTCCAGCTTAACAATGAACTTACCCACTTATCTTGAATCTTCAGCCTTCACCTAGGTCTTACCAATTCAAGCTCAAGTCTTCCGCCTTGAAGGACTTTGCTTCTTGTCTTAGATCTTCATCCTTTGCCTTCTCCTTCACCTGGAGAAGATCACCACCTCTTCATCAACCTTGAAGAGGACCAGCTACAACTCCTTCTTCACTCGATGGAGCTTGCTTCAACTTTTCTTCATGAGAGAAGGGGATAGGGAAGTAGTGGAAGATTGAGAGATTTAAATGCACAAAAATGGATCTCTCTTACAATAATCCTAAGTCACTCACAAATCATGAAATTATGTGTAAACTAGAGAGAGAAAGGGGCTCAAGGGGTGGTGTCACACTCAACTATAGCAAGGACCTTGTATGTAGTAAATGAGCAACCTTGGAATGAATTCCAAGTGGTCCTATTTATAGTTGGGGGTGATCCCTTGAGTTGGAGAACACTAAGGGTCAAAATGTAGCCATTTTTTCTCAAGGAAACAAATCTATTTTCATCCAAAAAAGTCACCAATGGTTAGAATCACTTTTTCTGCATTTTTCATACAGTATATTCGGTCGAGATTCAATAAAGATATTCGATCAATCGGCTAAAAGACAAACCCAATTTTCAAACTATCAGTCGAGTCTGTCCTGGGAAACTCGACTGATCAGTTAAAATCACATTTGGCTAGTAAGACGTTTGGTCGAGTTCTATGAATGCACAACTCGACCGATGCACATATCAGAAAATTGACCCAAGAGATCGGTTGAGATTGAAACTCAACTGATCAACAGTATGTGATCAATTTTCTAAAGTGATTAAAAAGTGATTAAAAATTGGTACTAAGTGTCCCACATATTTTTCTCATCTTAGTTACAAGTCATATCGTCAATACTAGTGATTACAAAATTCTTCTAAGGCCGTTTGAAGGTATTTCCTTATTGGCACACTTGCATTGCTTTTGACTTGAACTTTGACAAGCTAGGGCTTGTGTAAATTGATTCTTTTCATGTACCTAACACCTGAGATCAATCTTGAATACACATATTAGATACATATGAATGGAATGGTTGAGTCATTATCAAAATAAGGACAATGTATAACCTCTAGGTCAACAAGTGTGGGAATTTGGTGTCAAAATACACAAGTTAAATACCGTTTTATTCCCCTTAAGAAATTACTTTATTTGGTTATTTAAGGCATAAAATAACTTCTTTTTCCATCCATACTTAGAAAGTATATCCTATTTTAGTATATTATCTCATTGAGTGCACTATTAGACTGAGATGAACTATTTAGTTGCCATAAACATATTTTTTCTAGCAATTTCTACACAATTCCATATTTACTCACCAATTGCTAACCACTTTTAATGGATTATTGCAAACCACAAATCACCTAAAATACCTTGATTATCTTAAACATCACATGTATTATTTTCTTGTATAAACTTGCATATTATCTCATATTTCAATATCTAATAAACCATAAACCCATTATCCTCCACTATCCTTTCTTTATGCACACAATCTCTTATTTCTTAATCGTGTGCCACAAGGGCATATTTGCAAAGCAAATAGTCTTATGGGCCTTTCTTGGGCCATGTGTTGCTCCCATGTCATTAAGGATAACATTATTATTCCATCAATGAGACCATTGTGGAATTTATTTATCAGTTCATGCCTTATATTTATATAATTCAATTTTACTAAAATTGAGGACATTACAATATGGATGGTTCTAGACAATAATAAAAGGGATACACTCTCACCATCTTCTCACTAATGCCCTATAGGAGGTGGTTCCTCCCTATCGAACCCTTGGGTGTGGTTTTAAGAACTCAAAAAGGATGGATAATAATGAAAATAAGACCAAAATCTCAATGAGATATAAATCATCTGTAGAGTATTTTATGTATGCAAGTCTACAATATTTTTGAATTAAGTAGTTTGAAATGAGAAAAAACTCCTAGAAAACATCTCTAAGAATAAATGACGATATCATGTAAAGGTAAGAAACATATACTTGGCACATGGGAGTAGTAAAAACATAAAATATGAAAGTGTTAATGTATTATACAATTAAATATACATGGTTCAAATATATATTTTGTTATTAATCCCTAGGTATTTGTACACACAAAAGTGATAACATACTATACATGGAAATCCATAAAATTTGAATACATATTTTATTATTGACCCCTAGGTAGTCAATGTGTACCATCCAAACTACCAATTCATGGAAGTTAAGCCCCCTAGCCCACTACATATTATCTTAGGATTATTCAATCTTCGTGAGATCCTTGCACACCTCGATCAGTGTTAGTATAACAAGTAGGAACTAAGTAGCCACCAACCTACATTAGGACTATCTTGGATACTCATGTCAGAATATCTATCCTATCACATGGACAATACTTCTCGTATCATCACGTCACATATATCTCATTCAAATTGGAAGGACTACCATTCACGAAAAAGATACAATCTCGATAACAGTCAAATAATTGACTAATTGGTGTCGAAGGGACCACCTCTCATATGGGTTCTCACTCACACATGTATATTCAACAATTCAAAATTTTGAGTTCCAGCACCCTTTGTTCAAGGCTTTACTTCTTTTTAGATCTTCCATATTTAATCATCTGTGAGATCCACACCCGATACCCTATACCTATAATGAATAAGTAGATAAGTTTATTTCAATAGTATGCATACCTTAAGTGAAGATATCTATACCCTACTCTTATTCATCATTTCCTCAAGGTAGAGAGGAAATTTCTCTTCCGATGTCCAACCTAGTGATACTGACGATAAATGCCTTCCTTAGCCACTCCTCCTTTTACTTTCAGAGTTTTTTTTCTAACCTTAGAGACTTTTTTAGATTTTACTTTTCCCTTGGATTTTCCTTTTCCTTTGCTGACCATCACCACAAATTTGGGATTGTTTTTCATTTTCCCCTTAGCAATTCTCAACATGCCAAGTACCTCAGTCAATCGCTTTATCAAATTTTTTGCTAGTGTTTTCCATTAATCTAGATACATGATATTTCACATGAGTAAATATTTGATTGAAAACTAATTTCATTGATGTATTTAATTTGGACATCAAGAAATTATTCTTCCTATGTTTTATTCAAACTAATATCCTAAATTATTAATTTAGAAAATTATAGCAAGCAATATTCTTGTGAGCCAAGTCGAAAATATGAAGTCATTACTAAACCAACATTGATGCTCACAACTAAATAATCAAGGTAGATAAAAATTACCAATTGCATCATATACAATTCTTAGATAGATGGATGCACAACCCCATGCCAATAATTTTTCATGTGAATTGTATTCTATTTTGTTCCACTAGGTGCTTGATCCCATCAATATCATCAAGTCAAGTCTCAAGGCCAATACAATAAGATATGCACCATACTTGATAGGGACACACACTTATTATTACATCTTTTTTTTTTGGAAAATTGGGTAAGTATATTCCACAAACCCCTGGGAAGGGGACAAAGTTACAAGCCACACCCACACATGTGACTACACACTCCTAAGAATTGGTTACATCAGGTCCCAATTCCTAGCAATCATAGGAGAAATATCAAGAGATGATTTAAAAGTAAAATACATTCTCTTGATCTCTAGAGTAAGATAGTTGAAGATGACATCAAAGTCTGAAGTGCCACCATTATGCAACCTTTTATTACGCTCGTCCCAAATGAAGTGGACAACACCAGTAATGGCCCAAAGTTCAATGATACTGGACTGTTTTGATCTCTTACCAAGATCAGTAAGGCAACCATATAAAGAATAAGAGGTTCTGATGTTGAGTTTAAGTTGAGCACGGCCCCAAATATATTTTCAGAGCCCTCAAATAAATGAGCTATCAAATCCTTATGTTGGCCACACAATAAGCAAGTTGCGACAGGAGCCCCCGACCAGGACCTAATCTTTTCCAATGTAGGAAGGACATTATTAATAGCTCTAAAGGTAGTGAGGCTCCATATAGGATAATGCTTAGATAACCAAAGACTTCCATAAGACTTGTCAGCTGGACATTTTCGCCTGGAATTTTCCCAAAGATCCTTGCCCGCCCACGTGGAGAAGGAAGGCCACAGAGTTACCATACGTCTATGGCAAGTAGAACCACACCTGGAAACAACAACCAAGGAATCACCATACCTACAAGAAATCCATGAACTCCATATACTTTGTTCTTGAGTGAACCTCCTAATATGATATAAAGTATTATAATCCACAAGTTCATCAAGTCTCTTGAGACCAAGACCGCCCTCACAAAGTGGATAGGCCAGCCGAGACCAACAAGAGGGGTGCACCGAGCTGCCCCATAAGAAATCTGAAAGCAATCACTCCATCCTATATAGAATAGCTAGAGGAATTGCTCCCATACATAACCAGTAGCCAATCAAACCCATGGTACAATGCTTAATAAGTACAAGATGACCAGCCATAGAGATTTTAGACTCCAACCATCTCTGTATCATATCTCTTAGTTTATCCAAGCATTCATGGAAGTGGCGCCTCCTGAGATTTCCACCCGCCATAGGAAATCCGAGATACTTCGTAGGCCAAGTGTCTTGCTGAATACCCAAGCATATGATCAAGGCATCCTTGTTGCGGAAAGAAGATGAAAGAAATATATGGGTTTTATTAGGATTGTACCTCATACTAGAGACAGAATCAAACTCAAGCAAGAGCTGTTTGAAATTTGTAAGACTACACAGGCGCCCCTCGGTGAAAATAAGAACATCATCCGCAAACAGAAGATGGATAAGAGCCTTGGCCCTATTGATAGGATATCTTCTAATGAGTTTGCTATCATACGCTTCCTCAAGACATCTGCTGAAACCTTCCATTGCAAGGGCAAATAATAAAGGAGATAAGGGATCACCTTGCCTAAAACCATTGGAACTTTTGAAGAAGCCAACCGAAGAGCCATTCAGTAAGAGAGAAAAGGATGGAGTCTACACACATTGCTTTAGGATGGAGATAAACTTCTCATTGAACCCAAGACCACTAAGAAAATCCCATAAATAGGACCAACGAACAAAATCAAAGGCCTTGGTTACATCCAACTTGATGCAAGCAGCAGGGGGACTGGATTTCCGGTTGAATTTAAGAGTAAACTCAGCCGCAAGAAGAGAACAATCTTCAATACTACTTCCTTTAACAAATGCACCTTGGTAAGGAGAGATAATATTTGGCAAAAGAGTGGCTAAACTCCTAGAGATGACTTTGGAAATAATTTTATAGAGCATTGAGCAGCAAGAAATAGGCCTAAAATTAGTTGGATACGAAACAATGTCCTTCTTAGGAATAAGAGAAAGGAAAACATGATTAACCTATCTAACCATGCTTCCACCCTCGAAAATCCACTAGACAGCCTTAAGAAGATCATCACAAATAACATTCCAATTTTCCCTATAGAAAAAACCATTAAAGCCATCTGGGCCCGGGCTTTTGTGGGCCCCTATGCTCCAACACAACATCTCAAACCTCATTCAAACTAAGAGTAGAACACATCATGACATTATCATTCACGGAGACAAGAGGGGCCCAATCTGGAATACAAGGGTTTGATGCATCCTGAGTTTTATTATAAAGCTGCTCAAAGAAATGTATAGTGTCATCCACAATGGCATTGCACAAGATCACCATTAGAATCAAAAAGCTAAGTTATAGAATTAATAGCATCCCATCTCTTCACCATGGTATGATAGACTTTAGTGTTCCTATCTCCATTAGAAAGACACCGCATCCTACTGCGTTGCCATAAATACACCTCCTCCACCTTGAGAAGAGTGTCCAATCTCTCAAGGGTTTGTTTTTTAGCATTGATGAGATCAGGATCTAGAGGGCATCTACGAACCACAATAGAGATGTCATCCAGCTACATTCTTTCTTTGGCTATAAGATTCTTGAGATTGACATAGTGTTTGGACCAAGTATTCAACTTGTCCTTAACAACCTTGAGTTTATGACAGAACTGAAAGAGTGGGTTGCCTTTAATATTAGTAACCCAAGAATCCTTAATAATGTCCCAACAACCTTCCCATTCCAGCCAAAAATTAAGGAATTTGAAAGGTTTCTTTTTGAAAGAAATAGGCCTCATATTGATGTTTAAAGAACAATGATCTGAATAATTGCAAGTGATGAACTTAGTTTTGGAACCTGGAAATTTAGACAGCCAAGTATCATTGACAAAAGCTCTATCAAGCTTGCAAGAAACCCTTTTAGCAACACCATGTTTGTTATGCCAAGTATAAACCTCTTTACCGATGACTGGTAGTTAGTAAGACCTGCATTATCAAGAGCAACATTAAAAGAGCTAAGGATGGTAGAGGGAACTATTGGGTTTTAGAGGAGACAGAGAAGGCAACAAAAACAAAAATTTTCTTCTCCCCAAACCTAAAATAAAGGAATCACGTCAACATCTATACAATAGGAAGGATGGTTTGTAGAGACATACCTTGTCCCGAGGCTTGCTCAGTGACGTTACCTCGCGGCTTGCACGGTCTTCACCTCCAGTCTTAGACGGTGTCTGTGCAGCTCCTAGTCTCACCGGGACTGTTGGGATTGATAACTGTCCTCTGAGCGGCAGAAGTCTCCCGCCTCTGTAGTAGTCCACACAGACCACCTGGAACTCTGATCGCCTTGTCGCACAAGGAACCGGAAGGAGTCATACCCTTATGTCGACATACTAGTCACCGACACACTCTCCTACAACCTGTCACTTTTCTGCAGTTGTCTTTCCCTTACTATGCCTACCTTATCGGGTAGCACTTGCTCGGGCTCTCTCGGTTACCACAACCAGACAGAACAACAACTTTATAGAGCAATTGGTGTTCTGAGTTGTTGTACTTGAGAAGCCCCCAATACCCCTATATATAGGATGGTCATGGGACAGGGTTCTCTACCCCGGGCAATGCTGGATTAAAGCAAGTGTAGAAGGGTTCAAGATTTTACACAAAACAACCAACTACGCCAGCTGAAATGATCATTTCAAGCATGAACCAATCAGTTGGGGACCTAATCCGATCGGTTAACACCTGAACCGATCGGTTGGGAAACATGAGCCGATCGTTCACTTCTGAAATGATCGATTCACTTCCCAGGTCAGTTCCCAATTGACTTTTCCTCTTTTGTTTCGAATTGATCCAAATACCAATCCTTGTTCCAGTCAAATTGGACAAGTGAAAGGAAGAGAAATATCTTTCCAACTTGCTCATTTGGACAAGTTGAGCCGATCAGTTCAACCCTTAAACCGGTCGGTTCATCCAATCCTGAGCTGATCGGTTCATCACATGAGCTGATCGGTTCATCAACTTGAGCCGATAGGTTCATCACATGAGTTGATCAGTTGGGAGTGCAGACTGTGCAAAATTAGTCAATTACAGTTTCAATCAATCTGATACTCTAATCAATCGGTCGAACAACTTGAACACTATGATATTGAGCTATAAATTGATTGAGTGTTTAATTAAACTACTAAACTCCTTTATTAATTAATCTAAACATCATTTGTGGATAAACTCCTCTTCCAGGTTAAATCCTATGTGTGTGACCCTGCAGGTCCATTTCACGTTGGCAGTGAAAGTCCATAACACTTATGACTTCACAAGTAAAGAGCGGTGCCTAGTCACACATCAGTGCTACCCAAGTGAAATAGAAAGTTGGAGAAAAACTTTCAATCCTACAATCCGTGAATGGTGTTACAATGAATGTATAATTCCTTTATCACTGATATCCCGAATGAACTTGAGGCATGGAACAGTCATCCTGTCAACGTTCGTTCACTTTCTTGATCTCAGAGTAGATTGAAGGAGATACATATGACATCAATATAACATATTGATTCACACATGTGTGCCCATGCCTATCTCAATCTTACTCATCAAGTGGCCATGGATATCAAACTCCCTCAGGAGGGATAAATCCCATATCTATCACTCACCCATCAAAAGCCCCATGTGTCATGTAACATCCATGACCTGGGTTATGCTTTAACCCTAGGTATTTTTCTTAAGGAAGATAATTATATGCTTAATATTATCTTTTGAAAAGTAATTAAGGCTCAAGAGGAACTTATATTTCATTCTAGTCCTTTTTGAATAATGTTTTGCTTATTATGGACTAAAGTGCAATTTACCCAAGTTGAGGTGTTAATTTGCAAATGTTACATGCTAATATGTTGAAGCATCATGGTAATGAAGATGATGTAGAGGTATGGCTAGTGAGAGCCTGAGTACCAAGAAAGAGCTGATAAAGCAATGTTTGTCCATTAAAATCCTAGTTTTGGTGTAATGTGCAATTTACCCAAAACCCAGGTTCAATATACAATTTACCACCTCAATAAGGTTCCTAATATTATTGGAATCTTGTAGAGGCAATAAAATGAGAGGGGAATCTCATTTGAGCTACTTTGAAGGGGAGAGAATCTTGATATTAAAATAATCAAGAGTTAAGCATAAATGGAACTTTACTTCAAATTAGTGCAAAAATAAATAAAATAATTGAAGGCCCTTCAACCAAAATTATAATGGTTGGATTTGTTAAAGTGTGAACACCCTTGTGCCTTTTCTAGGCCACGAAAATATCTTAAGGAGGTGAAAATTCCACTCACCTGATTATAAGAAAAAGAATTATCCACTCACTTATGGATAATTACTATTATAAAGGTTAAGGTGCTTAATTTCTTTTCCCTTAATTCATGGATAATGGACGGGAGTTCGGTGGATATGAAGATACCTTTGCATCTAAGGAATCAAGGGGGAAGAGGTGGCAATAATATCTGATTTTTAAAGGATTTATATAAGGCATTTTCTCTCTCATTGATTTCCTTATAAAAGCACCCTTTACCACTCAAACCAAGGACTTTTTCGGATCCACTTCTTTCCTTTGCTTGAAAAAATGATCAAGGAAGCTAGGAATAGCAGGAATACGACCCCCAACCTGTTGGTAAGATTCTTGACCTTTGTTCATCTTGATTTCATGGTGGATATCATAAATCAATGCATGATTCCTTCATATCTCGATCCCATCTTCACTTCTAACCATTACTTTTCACTCAAAAGCTTGAGGAACGATCCTTGTGGTGTGAAAAAGCTTCTTCCACCACTGTTGATGTGAAGCTCCAAGCTTTGAAGCTCAATTGAAGGCGGGTTATATAACTTGAACCCCTATTCATTGTTGTTGAATTCAATTTCTCAATCAATTATGTTCAATTGCTATCCTTACAATACCTTTGATTATTTGATGCAACTACCATGATAATGGCAGTAGTTTTCATTGAACTAAGGTTTGATGATGATAATACCATCTTAGGCACACTTTCCAACAAGTTCCATATGCAAACGGTTTCACCACTTTTGGTCCAAACGGTTTCACTAAACCGTTTGGAGACCAACCAGTTTCCAAACCGTTTGGAGGCTTGGACCCCAAACCGTTTAGGAGAGTTGACCATTTGGAAGGGTTGACCATTTGAGGACAGAAACCTAGTATATATTGGATGATGATCCAATGACTCCAATTGATTAATTCCACATATGGACAATCTTCCAAATAGAAACCCGAATCGGCTAAGTGCTGAATTTGCAATTGATTAAGTTGATGTTTTGGGTTGATTAGCCCAAACAATTTCAAAACCATTTGGAGGTCACCCCAAATGGTTTCAAAACCGTTTGGAGGTCAACCAATACCGTTTGGAGGTCTAGGGTTGAGTATGGTTGAGTAATTGAAGAGTTAGAGACATCAAATCAAAATGCAATCAATAGCTAAGTTGATGATCAATTCAATGATTTAAAACCTAATTGTATTTCACAAATTTTAATGAATCATGAGGTAAACGGTCTCAAGACCATTTGGAGGTCATCCAAACGACCTCAAGACCATTTGAGGTCAGTTCATATCATAAATTGATGATGGTTCACTGATTTCAATTGAATTGATCTCTACAATGTTAAGCATTGATGGTTGCTCGACTTCAAAACCCTAATTGAAGGTTCCTTGATTATAAACCCTAGTTTATTTGGGTTCAAATCCCTAATTGATGGTCTAATTGAGGGGTGATCCCATAGTTCATATGATGAATGAATCAAGGATATAGTTGATAGTCGGTTCATGGTTTGGAACCGTGATTTAGTTAAGTTTTGAAGGAACTTTTTGGTCCATTCGGTTTTGAGAGGGTTTGGACCAAACGGTCTCAAGAACATTAGGGTCCAAACGGTCCCAAACCATTTGGAGTCCCAAGCTCATTCAGTTTCAATACAATTTTCTTAAACGGTTTCAAGCACAATGTGCCCAAACGGTTTCAAACCGTTTGAAGACTGAAAGGCCAAGACCGTTTAGGGTCTATGTAATCAAACCTGTTTGGGGCTCAAAATGGTTATTCCTTTTGGATACCTAATATAATTAAAGACTCAATTGGTTAATCCACTTGGACACCTATTGTAATTAAAGATTCAATTGGTCAATTCATTTGGACACCTCATGTAATGGACGTCCAATGTGATCAAATCATTTTGAGAATCAAGACGATGATTGATCCATTGATCCAATGATGATTAACAATGTTAGGTACAAAGGTTGAAACCCTAAAGTACCTAGATATTCAATACCTTAAGATTAATTAACCCTAAAAGGTTATGAAAGTAATGTTTTAGTACACTACGATAATCATAGTTGTGTATACTTGATGGTAGGGTTGATGTAACCTAATCAAGTTAAGAGTATTATGGAAGGGAATTCTTACATGATTATTAATCATGTGGTCATTAGGGTATGATCCTTAGTGAAGAGATCATGAAAACCCTATTTGAGAAAGTTAATGAATCTTAACCCTATTTCAAGACAATTCTGAGTAAAACCCTAATATAGGGTATTAGTGGAACCCTAATTAAGGGTGATGAATTGAGTAATCCTAGTTTAAGGTTATGGAATGTAAAACCCTAACCTAGATGAATAGTAAACCCTAATTATGGGTAATTGAATATGAAACCCTAATTGGGATGAATAGTAAACCCTAATTGTGGGTTAGTGAATATAAAACCTAATTGAAGGTGATGTGATGTGAAACCCTGATGTATTGATGTAATGTAGAACTCAAATCTAGGGTAATGCAATGTAGTGCTATATGAGACCCTAATCTTAGGCAATATGGTGATAAACCATAACCCTGATCTGGGTAATGAGATGACTATCCCCAATTGACTTGAAATGGGAAACCCTAACCCTGGTAAGGGAATAGTGGTGTTACCCCTGAATAGTGATGATATTGTGTTTTGCATGGTCCTGATATGCAAGGGATGTAACTGTTATCATCTGTACTAACCATGGAGGTATCATGAGATGATGAACATAGCCAGGTATGAGCTATGATGCTTTATTTATTAATATTGTTTATTGGGCCTTATGTGCCATAATATACCTTGTTGCCTAGTGAGAGGTAATAAGAGAAATAATGGGCCTTAAGTGCCATGATGAATGCTTGTGTAGAAAATGTCATGTTTACCTTGGTCAAATGACCTGAAGGTAATGATTACCTAAAAAAGTGGTACTGTGCTCAGTGATGAGCTAAGGGTTTGAATACCCAGAACCATATGAGAATGGTATTGAGATTGTGAATATTGCTCTAATCTGCATAAATATTGATTTATTTTCTAGTTAATATATGATTCCACTACTCAGTTTATTTCTATTAAACTGCAACAATAATGTTACGACAGAGAGTTATATCTCTCACTGGGGAAATTTAATAATTGTCTCACCTCCGTGGGATCCAACATTTTTAGGTAGACGTGGACAAAGAGGCAGAAACCCTATAGCAGGGGAAGAGCAGTAGCAACAACAACAAGGACAACAATGATATCCGAGGTGGGGATACTGGCTGTCAGGCTTGATATATAGATATGAATAGATTCCTATGTGTCATCTCTATACTCTCAGGTCCTAGGAGTTAGTAAATAGTGTTTTTACAATCAATCTGAGTTTTTGATTTGAATGCCTCGAAGATTTTTGTTACTTGTGCCTCTTAGCAAAGTAATGATGTGTATATATTCCTCGAGAAGAGATGGTACACAGAATGTACAATGTGGACCAGTATGTAAATATACTACTATGGTTTTTGTTTAAAAGAATCTCTAGTGATGGATCTTTTCATAAAAGGTTTTGAATTTCTAGTGATTTTTAGTAATTCTGCTGCTAACCATCACTTCCGCATAATTAATAACATTTTATTCGAACGGTGTATCACAATTAGCGGTATCATAGCTTTAGGTTCACTGAGTCTATAGAGACATAGGATTAAGGTTGTTGAGTCTGTTCTAAGTGTCTTCCAATTTATCTGATAGTGTCTTCTGCTCATATAGGAGAAGAAGAACTTGAAGATGTCTGGATCACATGATGAACATGCTACTGAGAGCAGTGTTGCTGCACCAAGAGGAGGTGCAAGGGATCAAGCTAGGGAGGAACCTATGCCTGAGATTCCTCAACTTAATCAAGCTGCATTAGAGAACCCAGCCTTCCATACCATGTTCGGGTAGTTCATGGCGACTATGACGCACATGGCAGATAGGATGCCACCACCTGCACTGAGAGAACCAGGCCACAATGAAGGACAAGGAGCCGAAAAGACTTTTGAATAGCTTAGCCTGGTGGGAGCCACAGCGTATGCTGGCACAACTGACCCAGCTGATGCAGATTTGTGGTTGACTGAGTTAGAGAAGGCTTTCAGAATCCTCAACATCCCTGAAGCTGAGAAGGTGAGGCATGTTGTCTACCTTTTGAAGGGGAGTGCTGGTCATTGGTGGACCATTGAGGAAGGTAAAAGGCCATGAGTTGAAGTCGGATGGGATGAATTCCGACATGAATTTGTTGCTAGATACTTTCCCAAGATGTATCTAGATGAGAAGATCTCTCAATTTGAGAAGTTGAGGCAAGGACAGATGAACATTAGTGAATATGAAGCTAGGTTCATGGAGCTGTTGTGGTTCAGTCTGCACATGGAAGCTACAGATGAAGAGAGGATTCAACGTTTCGAAAAGGGGTTGAACGCTGATTTGACCACTCATGTGTCTACTTTGGAAAATAGAGAAAGATTTTCCACTTTTGTGGAGTCCGTGAGGCAGATTGAGAGGTATGTGATCGAGAAGTGACATGCCAGTAATAAGAAAGTATATCCTAAATTTCAAGGACAGAGGTCTGAGAGCTTTAAGAAGCCAAGATTCTCTACACCACCACCACCACCACCACCACCAAGGTTTAACACTTAGATGCAATGGACGTCGAGTAGGGGTAGGGGTCGTAGTTTTACTCCAAGTAGAGCCCCCGGTACAACATCAACATCAGTGACAGAACCACCCAAGCAGAGTTTAGGAAGTTCTAACTGTTACCATTGTGGGAGGACATGACACTTGTTGAGAGATTGTCCTAAGAAAGTCAGAACTGTGACTCAACCCCAGAGGCAGAGTCAGCAAGGCTCATAGAGGTGAAAGTTTAGTAACAATGCTCAAGGACATGGATAAGCATCCCAGGCTGGATCCTCAGCACCCAACAACCGAGCACAGGGTCAACAACAATCATCAGCTAGATTCTATGCCATGAATCAGGCTGAAGAAATAGTCAACCCTCAGGTTGTGACAGGTCAGATGGAACTATTTTATTCTGATATGTCTTCATCCTGCTTCGTATCTGTGTTAATTGATCTGGGTGCTATGCATTATTTTATCACTCGAGAAGTGATTTATGACTGCAACATGACTGTCAGTCATCGAGAAGATAGTTTGATACTAGAAACCCCTTTGCTGGGATCTTAAGTGTTGCGGAGGGTGTGTTCTCCCTGCACTCTTTCCTTTTCTGATCATCACATTCAAGTGGATATTATACCACTTGAGATGCAGGGTTTTGAAATAATCCTTGGGATGGACACCTTAGAGAAGTATAAGGTTGTCTTGGATTGTAGTTCCAAGCAGGATGTGTTCACAAATGATGGTGACACATGGATCTTTCAGGGAGATAGGAAGATTCTTCCAATCTGTTTAGTGTCAACTATGGTAGATGAGAAGTTGATGAGGCAGAGATGCTTAGCATTCTTAGCACATGTGGTAGATACCAAAATGGAGAGCCCTCATCCATCTGAAGTTCTGATTGTTAGGGAGTTTGAGGATGTTTTTCTTGAAGAACTTCTAGGTGTTCCTCCACCCCGAGAGATTGATTTTGAGATCAATCTAATCTCGAGCATGCAACCTATAGCACAAACACCATATACAATGGCACCTATTGAGATGGCAGAGCTCAAGAAATAGCTACAGGAGTTGCTTGAGAAGGGTTTTATCCGATCGAGTACTTCACCATGGGGTGCTCCAGTCCTCTTTGTTAAAAAGAAAGATGGGTCTATGCAATTATGCATCGACTATAGACAGTTAAACAAAGTCACTATAAATAACAAGTATCCTCTGCCAAGGATTGATGACTTGTTTGATCAGTTGCGTGGTGCAACTATCTTTTCTAAGATAGATCTGTGGTCGGGATACCATCAATTGTGTATCAAGGAGGGTGACATATCTAAATCTGCTTTTAGAACAAGATATGGTCACCATGAGTTCAAAGTTATGTCGTTTGGACTAACTAATGCACCAGCTGCATTCATGGAACTCATGAATAGAATCTTTAGACCTTTTCTTGATTAGTGTGTAGTCATCTTCATAGATGACATTTTGATCTACAGTAGAGATGCTCAACAGCATGAGCAGCACCTCTATCAGGATTTGACTTTGCTAAGAGAGCATAAGCTATATGCTAAGTTTAGTAAATGTGAGTTTTAGCTACCAGAAGTTTCTTTTCTTGGACACGTAATATCTGCCTCAGGTATTCGTGTTGATCCTAAGAAAGTAGAATCTATCCTGCAATGGGAACAACTAAAGACACCGACGGAGATACACAGTTTCCTAGGACTAGCGGGCTATCATAGGAGGTTCATCAAGAACTTCAGTTCTATAGCTTTACCCCTGACTAAGTTGACCAGGATAGATATTCCTTTTGTCTGGAATGACAAGTGTCAACAATCTTTTCAGTTGTTGAAGGAAAGGTTAACAAGTGCACCTATGCTAGTGTTACTTGAGCAAGGGGAGGGATACATAGTCTTCTGTGATGCATCCAAGAATGTCTTAGGATGTGTGTTGATGCAGGATAAGCAAGTGATTTCTTTTGCTTCTCAACAACTTAAGAAACAGGAGGAGAATTATCTGACACATGATCTAGAGCTAGCTACTGTGGTCCATGCTTTGAAGATCTGGAGGCATTATTTCTATGGAGAGACATTCCATATTTTCACAGACCATAATAGTCTAAAGTATATCTTCTCACAGCATGAGCTGAACATGAAACAACGCCGCTGGATGGAGTTAATTAAGGACTACGATTGTACAATTAATTATCATCTAGGGAAGGCCAATGTAGCGGTTGATGCACTGAGTAGAAAGACATCAACACCAGCCTTAGATAAAGCACAGTTGAATTCCTTAGTGTGCTCTAAGAGAGATATGCTTATCTCCTTAAGGCAAAACAATGTACATCTTAAAGTGTCATTGTTAGCCGGGCTATTAGCTGAGATGCAAGTGAAAGCTACTCTGAGATAGTAGATTAAAGAAGCACAGCAAGCTGATACGGTGATTCAGCAGACCAGATCAGAGTATGGTAGTGAAAAGCGGGATGGCTTTCATGATTCTGATGATCAGGTAGTCTGTTACTATGGTAGGATGGTAGTACCTGATGTTGATAACTTAAGAAAGTTAGTTCTTAAAGAAGCTCATTCTTCAATGTATGCCATGCATCCAAGGAGCACCAAGATGTATCATAACTTAAAAGATATGTATTGGTGGCCTGGTTTGAAGAAAGACGTTGCTGAGTTTTTTATGAGGTGTCCGGTGTGTCAGCAGGTTAAAGCTGAACATTAGAAACCCGTAGGTACAATGCAACCTCTACCTATACCGCAGTGGAAATGGGATCATGTAAACATGGACTTTGTGGTTGGTTTACCAAGAACAGCCAAAAGTCATGATTCCATATGGGTGATAGTTGATAGGTTGACAAAGAAAGAACATTTCTTACCTGTCAAAACAACCTACACAGCTGAGAAAGTGGCACAGATATACATAGATGAGATAGTGCGTTTGCATGGGGTTCCAGCTACAATTGTATCTGATAGAGGTCCCCAGTTTACGAGTCATTTTTGGGAGTGAATCCATAAAGCTTTGGGTACACAATTAAGGTTTAGTACAACCTTTCACCCCAGAGAGATGGACAATCTGAGAGGACTATACAAACTTTGGAGGACTTGCTTAGAGCGTGTGTCCTTCAATTTGTAGGAAGTTGGGATCTACACTTGAGCTTGATAGAATTTGCTTACAACAATAGCTATCAACACAGTATTGAAATGGCACCATATGAAGCATTATATGGTAGACGTTGTAGATCTCCCTTATGTTGGTATGAAACATGGGAGTACCAACTTTTGGGTCCTGAGCTAGTTCAGCAGACAAATGAGAAGATTAAAGTAATACAATAACAATTGAAAGCTACTCATGATAGATAGAAATCTTACGCTGATAAGCATCGTAGACCCTTATAATTCCAAGTTAGAGACACAGTGTACCTCAAGGTCTCACCTTGGAAAGGTATCCTTAGATTTGGAAAGAAGGGCAAGTTAGCTCCTAGATTTATGGGGCCTTATCTGATCATTGAAAGGATGGGAAAGGTAGCCTATAAGCTGGAGTTACCATCTGAGTTGCATAGATTGCACCCAATGTTTCATATCTCTATGTTGAGGAAGTATCATCTTGACACTGAGTTAGTTCTGCAACCTGTGGAGGTAGAACTAAATGATGATATATCTTATGTTGAAGGACCTATGTTGGTTCTTGACAGAAGAATTAAAAAGCTGAAAAAGAAAGACATAAGTCTTGTAAAAGTTCTATGGCATCACCGTGGAATTGAATAAGCTACGTGGGAACTAGAAGAAGAGATGAGGAGGAAGTATCCTTCTCTTTTCTCTTGATATTTTGTTGATGATTTCGGGGATGAAATCCTTGTAAGGGGTGGATAACTTGTAACATCCCTGACCTGGGTTATGCTTTAACCCTAGGTATTTTGCTTAAGGAAGATAATTATATGCTTAATATTATCTTTTGAAAGGTAATTAAGGCTCAAGAGGAACTTATATTTCATTCTAGTCCTTTTTGAATAATGTTTTGCTTGTTATGGACTAAAGTGAAATTTACCCTAGTTGAGGGGTTAATTTGCAAATGTTACAGGCTAATATGTTCCTCATGTGTTGAAGCATCATGGGAATAAAGATGATGTAGAGATATGGCTAGTGAGAGCCTGAGTACCAAGAAAGAGCTGATAAAGCAATGTTTGTGCATTAAAATCCTAGTTTTGGTGTAATGTGCAATTTACCCAAAACCAGGGTTCAATATGAAATTTACTACCTCAATAAGGTCGCTAATATTCTTGGCATCTTTTAGAGGCAAGAAAATGAGAGGTACATCTCATTTGAGCTACTTTTAAGGGGAGAGAATCTTGATATTAAAATAATAAAGAGTTAAGCATAAATGGAACTTTACTTCAAATTAATGCAAAAATAAATAAAATAATTGAAGGCCCTTCAACCAAAATTATAATGGCTGGATTTTTTCAAGTGTGAACACCCTTGTGCCTTTTTTAGGCCACAAAAATATCTTAAGGAGGTGTAAATTCCACTCACCTGATTATAAGAAAAAGAATTATCCACTCACTTATGGATAATTACTATTATAAAGGTTAAGGTGCTTAATTTATTTTCCCTTAATTCAATGATAATGGAAGGGAGTTCGGTGGATATGAAGATACCTTTGCATGTAAGGAACCAAGGGGGAAGAGGTGGCAACAATTTCTGATTTTTAAAGGATTTATATAAGGCATTTTATCTCGCATTGATTTCCTTATAAAAGCACCCTTTACAACTCAAACCAAGGACTTTTTCGGATTCACTTCTTTACTTTTATTTCAAAAATGATCAAGGAATCTAGGAACAGCAGGAATACGACCCCCAACCTGTTGGTAAGCTTCTTGACCTTTGTTCATCTTGATTTCATGGTGGAAATCATAAATCAATGCATGATTCCTTCATATCTCGATCCCATCTTCACTTCTAACCATTCCTTTTCACTCAAAAGCTTGAGGAACGATCCTTGTGGTGTGAAAAAGCTTATTCCACCACTATTGATGTGAAGCTCCAATCTTTGAAGCTCAATTGAAGGTGGGTTATATAACTTGAACCCCTATTCATTGTTATTGAATTCAATTTCTCAATCAATTATGTTCAATTCCTATCCTTGCAATCCCTTTGATTATTTGATGCAACTACCATGATAATGGCAGTAGTTTTCATTGAACTAAGGTTTGATGATGATAATACCATCTTAGGCACACTTTCCAAAATGTTCCATATGAAAACGGTTTCACTACTTTTGGTCCAAACGGTTTCCAAACTGTTTGGAGGCTTGGACCCCAAACCATTTAGGAGAGTTGACCATTTGGAAGGGGTGACCATTTGAGGTTATAACCCTAGTATATATTGGATGATGATCCAATGACTCCATTTGATTAATTCCACATATGGACAATCTTCCAAATAGAAACCCTAATTGGCTAAGTGTTGGATTTGTAATTAATTAAGTTGATGTTTTGGGTTGATTAGCCCAAACGGTTTCAAAACCATTGGGAGGTCAACCAAGACCGTTTGGAGGTCTAGGGTTGAGTATGGTTGAGTAATTGAATATTTATAGACATCACATCAAAATGCGATCAATAGCTAAGTTGATGATCAATTCAATGATTTAAACCCTAATTGGATTTCACAAATTTTAACGAATTATGAGGAAAACGGTCTCAAGACCATTTGGAGGTCATCCAAATGACCTCAAGACCGTTTGAGGTCAGTTCCTATCATAAATTGATGATGGTGCACTGATTTCAATTGAATTGATCTCCACAATGTTAAGCATTGATGGTTGCTCGACTTCAAAACCCTAATTGAAGGTTCCTTGATTATAATCGCTAGTTTATTTGGGTTCAAATCCCTAATTGATGGTCTAATTTAGGGGTGATTCCATAGTTCATATGATGAATGAATGAAGGATATAGTTGATAGTCGGTTCATGGTTTGGAACCTTGATTTAGTTAAGTGTTGAAGGAACTTTTCGGTCCATTGGTTTTGAGAGGGTTTGGACCAAACAATCTCAAGACTGTTTGGGTCCAAACGGTCTCAAGACCATTTGGAGTCCCCAAGCTCATTCGGTTTCAATACAATTTTCTTAAACATTTTCAAGGGCAACGTGCCCAAACGATTTCAAACTGTTTGAAGACTGAAAGGCCAAGACCGTTTAGGGTCTATGTAATCAAAACTGTTTGAGGCTCAAAATGGTTATTCCTTTTGGATATCTAATATAATTAAAGACTCAATTGGTTAATCCACTTGGATACCTATTATAATTAAAGATTCAATTGGTCAATTCATTTGGACACCTCATGTAATGGAGGTCTAATGTGATCAAATATTTTTGAGAATCAAGATGATGATTGATCCATTGATCCAATGATGATTATTAATGTTAGGTACAAAGGTTGAAACCCTAAAGTACCTAGATGTTCAATACCTTTAGATTAATTAACCCTAAAAGGTTATGAAAGTAATGTTTTAGTACACTACGATAATCATAGGTGTATATACTTGATGGTCGGGTTGATGTAACCTAATAAATATGAGAGGATGATGGAAGGGAATTCTTACATGATTATTAATCATGTGGTGATTAGGGTATGATCCTTAGTGAAGAGATCATGAAAACCCTATTTGAGAAACTTAATGAATCTTAACCCTATTTCAGGGCAATTCTGAGTAAAACCCTAATATAGGGTATTAGTGGAACCCTAATTAAGGGTGATGAATTGAGTAATCGTAGTTTAAGGTTATGGAATGTAAAACCCTAACCTAGATGAATAGTAAACCCTAATTATGGGTAATTGAATATGAAACCCTAATTGGGATGAATAGTAAACCCTAATTGTGGGTTAGTGAATATAAAACCTAATTGAAGGTGATGTGATGTGAAACCCTGATGTATTGATGTAATGTAGAACTCAAATCTAGGGTAATGCAATGTAGTGCTATATGAGACCCTAATCTTGGGCAATATGGTGATAAACCATAACCCTGATCTGGGTAATGGGATGACTATCCCCAATTGACTTGAAATGGGAAACCCTAACCCTAGTATGGGAATAGTGGTGTTACCCCTGAATAGTGATGATATTTTGTTTTGCATGGTCCTGATATGCAAGGGATGTAACTGTTATCATCTATACTAACCATGCATCTATCATGAGATGATGAACATAGCTAGGTATGAGCTATGATGCTTTATTTATTAATATTGTTGATTGGGCCTTATGTTCCATAATATACCTTGTTGCCTAGTGAGAGGTAATAAGAGAAATAATGGGCCTTAAGTGCCATGATGAATGCTTGTGTAGCAAATGTCATGTTTACCTTGGTCAAATGACCTAAAGGTAATGATTACCTAAAAAAGTGGTATCGTGCTTAGTGGTGAGCTAAGGGTTTGAATACCCAGAACCATATGAGTATGGTATTGAGATTGTGAAGGGATGATAATTCCCAGTATTGAAATGAGGGACTGAGATCCCAATGTCTTATACAGACTAAGAAGTAATTGATGAATACAATACATGTTTCCTTTGTAGCATTTTGTCCTAATAAGTTATGTTTGAAAACTTGGTTGATGCTAAAAGAATATGATAATGCACTTAATTAATTAAGTGAAAGGTATTCATGTAGTGCTCTGGCCATAGATCCATCATTGTCAGTAGCTGGTGATGGTGAAACATGTTTTCTTACGAGATCTCCTGGAGTTCGCATATTTTTGAATATGTGGGGGTCGATGGGCGAAAATATCCGTACATCCTCTTGAGGAGATTGATGGAAGGTAAACATTAAACCTCTGAATCCTTCATTAAATGTTCTGGGATGGATGTATCATGAATCTCCCGATGATGTTAATGCCAAATCGATGGAGGTAGATGTGAAATCTCTTGATTTTGAAGAGAGTACAGTCGTCGCTGTATCTCTATAGCGAAGATGCCACTATACCCTGGCATGCTATATAGAAGAGACACAAGATGTCCTGCATGTGATCTCACACTGACCGAGATGTGGGAAGTCATGGAAGCCGGCTCTTCCATTTGACTTTATATGGTACCGATTTTGACTTTGCAGTGATCGGTTGGAGTATGAGCGGTATACCTCATCTCCTCAGAGCTTAAATATGTTTGTAAAATATAATCAACCGTGTAGCATATTTGCATAAGATTGAAATACGAGAACCACTGGTTGATGTTATATTGCTTTGCATGTCCTGGATACATAAATGTTATTTATGTTCTTTAATTTCATAGTGAATAAGAGACATTCTGCTTTATCAAGTTATAGCTGAAATACTTGCTTAAGAATGTTGCTCTAATCTGCATAAATATTGATTTATCTACTAGTTAATATATGATTCCACTACTCAGTTTATTTCTATTAAACTGCAATAATAATGTTACGACGGAGAGTTATATCTCTCGCTGGGGAAATTTTATAATTGTCTCACCCCCGTGAGATCCACCGTTTTTAGGTAGACACAGACAAAGAGGCAGAAACCCTATAGCAGGGGAAGAGTAGCAGGAGCAACAACAAGGACAACAGTGATATCCCAGGTGGGGATACTCGCTGTCAGGCTTGATATATAGATATGAATAGAGTCCTATGTGTCATCTCTATACTCTCAGGTCCTAGGAGTCAGTAAATAGTGTTTTTACAATCAATTTGAGTTTTTGATTCGAATGCCTCGAGGATTTTTATTACTTGTGCCTCTTAGCAAAGTAATGATGTGTATATATTCCTCGAGAAGAGATGGTACATGGAATGTACAATGTGGACCAGTATGTAAATATACTACTGTGGTTTTTTTTTTAAAGAATCTCTGGTGATGGATCTTTTCATAAAAGGTTTTAAATTTTTAGTGATTTTCAGTAATTCCGCTTCTAACCACCACTGCCACATAATTAATAATGTTTTGTTCGAACGGTGTATCACATGTCAAAGCCACCCAATCATCACCTTTATAACAACCCATGTTTTGGGACTACGTTTGATGATGTCAAAGTGTACCCAACGACATGTGTTGAATGTAGTGATTTTAGGTCAAAGAATCACACTCACCACCATCATTGTGAGAACTGACTGTGACTACCATGTCATGGTTCCATGTGTCAAACTCACGGTGCGTCTGTCCGGTACACTTGTTCTCTAACAAGTACCTATGTGTTTGGTTTGATATCTCCATATCATGACTAATGGGATTATGTCATCAACCAAAACCACAATCTAGTCTTGTGTGTCATTGTTGTCTATCTACCTTCCACAATGACATCCGACTAGGGACATAATAATAAGAATGTTCAAACTCTTAGCATTCTTATGATCTCATCGTTCAGGTCCTCAATCTAAAAGCATACGCCATTGAGTACTATCATTCTGTAGACATTCAATCTGTTCTATCATTATCTCATATGACTGAAATAGAAAAAATTGGAAGCTTGCCTTTGATGTTTATCAAATCAATCTTAATGTATCCCACCAATCATCCCATGATTGGCTCTCAGGGCATACATACCAACAAACTCCCACTCCCACTACGATCCAATCACCCTTGAATCATATTCATAGTGATCTTCAAACATGTCCCACATGTTACTATGCTCTAGTGCTTACGCAGTGAGTTATGGCAATGCCTTGCCAAAGTCAGTATTAACTGCATGTCTCTCATATCTTTGTTGTACGTCACACGAATGAGATGGAATTGCCGTAATATGCGATCTAGTATTCCTTTGCTAACCTTTAGCTACATTGCATGACCAAGCATTCCTTACTTGTCATCAAAGATCAGAATATCTATAAGTTCATCTTATGAACTTCCAGATCCATATAGTATCCACTAATGTTCTCTAACACATGGATACTTGGCTTTTCCTTTTAAATGTCTTTATTGGAACATTTCCATTTATCAACAAACATTCACTTTTATATATCTCATATATATTTTGTGATTAATTTTCTATCCTTTTTGGAAGTTCACATCAGTGTAACTCTTTACAGTGAACCCTTCCTTATATCCATAGAACTAGTACTTCTCAAGTACTTATCAAGTTCTTATGGTATTCCAGTAACCCTTACTGGAACTAGACAGACATCCACTCGTCATGTCCCACATACGAGTTATCAGGATGAGCATATCATATTGTCATGTCCTACATACAAGATGATAAATGCATTTTGTTCTTCCCATGTCCATTCATGCAAGATAATGAGATGATTACATACATAATAGATGCATATATATTCTTAGTGTTCCTATTCTTCATAAGAATTGGACACTTGGCCTTTGGATACTAACTCCATGTAACATGGACACGTTTTCTCCCACTGAATCTGTGCACACTGAGCCCTTCAGTATAGATTGCCAATGTATGCTTTCTCAAGAGGTTTTCGAGAACCATCTCTATATGTCTCTATTCCTATCACATAGGAAACTATTGGCTGAATTGGACATTATTATAATCCCTTTGTTTTGATGATGACAAACATTTCATTCTTATAGATCTAATGTGCTACTTGAGTGTTGCAGGAACTAGGTGGATGACACAACTTTGGAAGATCTAAATGCTCACAATGTGTTTATTTCATGATTGTAATCAAATGTAAAAACTTGTAGAAGTATATATTGTACAAGTACTTAGATATCATGTAAATCAAGCGTTTAGATCTTCCCTAGCCATTCACAACACTTATATAGGTCATCCCCTACAATAGTGTCACAACTGCACACTGATACACACACTCAGTACATAGTTCAAAACATTGAAACAGAAGTCATTCTCGGTCGACAAACTTCTAGACCGAGACACTCTCGGTCGACCAATTCCTCGATCGAGAATTGACCAAAATAGGTGTTAGACCCAACAGACAAGGTGGTTGGGATTTAGAATTGAACGTTATATACACTTGCTCCAGACCATCCCTCAGTCGACAAACTCCTCAACCGAGAGACACTCGGTCGACAAATTCTTCGACCGAGAAGAACTCAGTCTGCACTTTTCATAATTAATAAACTAGTCGTTGCTAAAGAAATTAGTGGATACCTAACGGCTAGTTAAGGACTAAGAACCCCCTAGAAAGTGTCTAGAACGTCCTTAAGCATTCATAGACCATTCCTATAAATAGGACATGCCTTAGGACACCCAAAATACACTTGAGCAATACTTGAGCATGCATACTTCCAATTGGCAATTCATTCTTGTGAGCAATTGAGCAACTCCAAAATTTTATATTCATTCCCATTGCTCCAATTTCGTGTCCTATAGGCTAGCATCTCCTACCCACTGCACTTACACTTTCATACATATTGGTTAGGAGATCAAAATGCTTGATATAGGAAATCAAGCCTTGTGATACAACGGTAATTGTAATTTCCATTTTCCTTTCTTGTTCCTTCTTATCTATTTTGTACTCTCCTTGCTACTCCTAGGTTGGAGGCAGCGGATTGGAGAGGGTTTATCTTCTCAGGTGGAGAAGGGTCTTCTCAGTGGAGAAGGAGGACTTTGGACTACTTCAAGAAGGCTGTCTCAATGGGAAGCTACTTCAAGAGGAAGGCTACTTCAAGGGGGAGCTTGAAGTTACTTCAAGGAAGGATGCTTCAAGGTTGGTGGGACTACTTCTAGGTGAATGATGTCCAAAGGGTGGTGAAAGTATTTGTAATTTTATGTAACATCCTTGTAAGGTAATACAATTTAAATACTTTCAAAATCCCAATTGGAAACAATTGGGTAGTGGACTGACTCCCTTAGTTTTTGCTAAGGGTGGAACCACTCTAAACACCTTGCCTCTTTCTCCTTATCTCAATTGTGGTTGTTTGAGTTGATTTATTATTAAAATAATTATAAAACCCTATTCACCCCCCTCTAGTGTTTTTTAGAAACGTCTCTATCTTCCTTAAAGATAATTTCCACAAAGAATTCCATTCTTAGAACATCTCATTCCTCATCAACATGTGGAATGCAAATACTCTCCCACTAAATCATAGATGCCTTCTTTATCTTTGACATATCAGTCAAACCCTTTGACTATACCATCAAAGTAAAGATCCAACTCTGAGTTTCTTGTACTTAATCAATCACATTGATTAGTCCATCGTAACTTATAGACTTCATTTGCATTAATGGATTCATAAACCTTATAGGTTGTGTCATGCACACATCCTTGTCTTATTCCTCATAGGAATGCAATTTTAGTATATGTATGCCAAATCTCTTAGTCATTAAGTTACAATTAACAAGCATCATCCTTCTCAAAATGTTATCCATGTGTCTTAACGCTTAAGACTCATTCACACTTATGGATTTCATCCCAATGGGTTCTACCATCAAGGTCATACCTTATGGTTCACATGGAAGTCATTTAGGATGTCATGGTCATAAACCATAACTCAAAATCCAGTTCCTCATATTCATCTAGATAGTTGACTCATCACATGACCAACTCATCACATAGATAATTGAGGTGTATCTGTCAAGGATATAAGAACTCACAACTTCTTGTGATTCTTAATGTCCTTTATCAGTGTGGGGTATTCTTTATTTAAGAAGAAATTAGTTATTTGATAATCATCCTCTAACTCCTTAGAGTATGACTCCTTTTGATTTAGACATCACCATGCCTTAATCATGAGTTCACGATGATACACTTATCATAATCACTCATAAGGATCTCAAACATTTGGTTCAAGTATTTTATTCATTGATCTCATCAAGAATTAACACTTTACCAATTTCGTACTTCATCTATGATATTCTTGAAAACTTTAAGATATTCATATTGGTATTTCTCTAAACACTATTTGAAGTACTAGCATTAACTCTAATAGGTATGTAAATACATCACATGTATTATACCTATTAGGATAATCAATCTCCCACTATGACTAGTGAAGATTGATCATGTATAAGAGATTCATGTCTCTTACTGGTTCTCTAACCAAAAAGAGTCTAGACTTATCCATCATATGGAATCTAGAAATGAATTTCTCATGATTTATGCTAATTTTGATTGGTTGAGTTATCAATAACTTTTATGTATTATTTTATCTTATGCATACCAAGTAACACAAGATAAACAAGGCATTACCACAAAGATCATATTTTTGAAACATCAACTATATTGATAGCCATCTTGTCACTACAAGATGCAACAATAAAGTGTTTCTATTGGCGAATTGAAATATCAGTTCTCAACTCTATTTCGTGTCCTTTAGGATGAAATAAACTAAAAGGTACTCATATCTATGGCAACAACACTTGCTCCAATGATGGGTACTCCTTTCTTGGTCCTTTCGTACAGGCCATCACTTCTTTGTATATCTTACATATCATATATGTCAGATCCATATCTTGGTATCATATACCTCTCATATAGAAGTGTTTATTTCATGATACCTATGGTTGAGATCTCTATCCCCTCCTTTCATCTTCTTTTGTTCTTCCAGATATAGAGGGCATTTACCTCGTTCACCCTCCCATGTGCCTTGAGGCTGAAGACTACTTGGGCTATTGAGTAGCATCAGAACCCTTCTTAGTTTTTCCCTTGCCCTTTCCTTTAAGACTTACCCTTCATTGATCACATCAAAGATTGAGGTTTCTCTTTCTTCATCTTTGCCTCTACTATCCTCAACATGTCCAACAACTTTGTCAACGCTTGTCAAAGTTGTTCATGTTGTAGTTCATCATGAACTGTATGATTCTCACAACATTTGTAGTATCATACCAGTAGCCAACTCTTAGCTCAGAGGGAATCCTTCTTAGTCAGGTTTTTCCACATACCCAATCACATTGAGTGTCTGAATACCTTACTGGATCTCCTTCTATCGTGACATACTAGGACAGTATCTTGGAGACATCATATGTCTCATGTTGTCTCTACAACTCATAGTTCAGAGAACACAACATCAACCACTCCACATCAATGGCATCCTCGGTATGCTTCCATAAGCATACTTTCATCCGTTGGTGTGGTGGGATCGAGTTCATCTGGTTCTGGTATAACTAGGACTTAGAGATTTCGTTCTTCAATTGAGAACACTTCTCAACGTCCTAACCAGTCGTGGAATTATTCCCATTTAATTTGTTGGTGTCAAAGACCGATTGCAAATAAAGTGATTATTGTTGATTAGCCATTTATTGTACAAAAGGAAATATATGCAATTTAGTCCAAAAACTCCTTTTTGACTTGATTGATTTGAAAAGGTTTTATGATATAATTAGGACTTTAATTAATTATCGCTCCCACTATTTTTGTTCAAAATGATAGCCCTCACAATCAATTTGGAAGATTGCAGCGTACAACCTTCTAGTGGGTCAAGATCCTGAAACCCTCTGAGTCATGGACCAGCTAGGGCTGTCACCCATAACTTAGATCTTCCAGGTAGACAACTTTTGCCAATTTGATCACATGCAACATTGAAAGATGTCATATGCAACTCCTTGCCATGATCACCTCCATGCCTCAAGGTGCTAGATCCTATCTAGGTCACCTTGTTAAGTGTGACCCAAAGCCAATCCATCCTTCACGCTTCCACGAGATAGACGGTGCACCACGCTAGGGCGTGCCCACACTTGGCCGATCAAGATTTTCACGTGTGTCGCATTTGGAAGGCATCTAAAACTTTAATGTTTAATGAGGGATTTGGTTTTATAGGTACATATACATATCCAATCACCACAATATATAGTACATATCATATACATGCTATATCCCACAGAAAACATGTGAAATGATAAAAGTGATGATTATGGTCATCTTAATGTGATTCCTCGAGCCAAGAGGAATCACGGTCATCTAGGTCCACATCACATGCAACCTTTACAAGATGAACTATGTGCTTTGCCATTCTGGGTTTGATCAAATCATCTCCATGATTGATCGACTCACCATCAGGCTGGTCGGTTGGGTGCCACCAGCCGATCGGTTCACTGGTCGTCATGCATCTCCTCAGGTCACCACATGCTCATCTCACTCCTCGAACTGGTCGTCTAGATTGCCAACCGATCAGTTCACGCCTTGAACCGATCGTCTCAGTTTTCATCAGATTGTCCTCCGTTCTTCGACATAATAGGAAATAAAAGATCTATCCTATTTTACATTTGAATTGAGAAACCCCGAGTTACATTCGGGGGGAGCAAAGGTAGGAAAGACTTGAGTTATATCGAGTTACATCAGGAATAAGGAGGTAGGGAATCAGTGCGCAGACCGAGATGCAAGCAACCACATTCAACCAAGCACACATACATAGGGTTTATTGGCCATAACCACACTATACATCCACCACAAAACTCATTTAAGGGTGACACGTATCGAGTGCATTCATATTACATATCATATATGTATATTGGGATTTGTGGATTTAGTATTGGACATGCTTAAAGCCAATTTTATTCACATCGTATGTAATAAATAAAGGCGACAAACCAAAATCGATCACATCGATAATCCTAAAGTATAGAGCAGTTGACGTGACTCTGATACAACTGTTGGGTTTTAGAGGAGACATAGAAGGTAGCGGAAATAAAAATTTTCTTCTCCCCGAACCCAGAATAAAGGAATCATGTCAACGTCTATACAATAGGAATTGTGGTTTGTAGAGACATACCTTGTCCCGAGGCTTGCTCGACGACATTACCTCACGACTTGTGTGGTCTTCACCTCCAGTCTTGGATGGTGTCTATACAGCTCCTGGTCTCATTGAGACTGTCGGGATTGACAGCTGTCCTCTGAGCGGAAGAAGTCTCCCGCCTCTGTAGTAGTCTACACGGACCACCTGGAACTCTGATCGCCTTGTCACACAAGGCACCAGAAGGAGTCATACCCTTTTGTTAGTGTACTAGTCACCGACACACTCTCCTGTAACTAGTCACTTTTCTACAGTTGTCTTTCCCTTATTGTGCCTCCCTTATCGGGTAGCACTTGCTCGGGCTCTCTCAGTTACCACAACTAGAGAGAACGACAACTTTGCAGAGCAACTGGTATTCTGAGTTGTTGTACATGAGAAGCCCCCAATACCCCTATATATAGGAGGGTTATGGGACAAGGTTCTCTACCCCGGGCAATGCAGGATTAAAGCAAGAGTAGAAGGGTTCGAGATTTTCCACAAAACAACCAACTGCACCAACTTAACCGATTGTTTCAAGGATGAACCGATCGGTTGGGGACCTGAGCCGATCGGTTCACACCTGAACCGATCGGTTGGTGCACCTGAGCCGATCGGTTCACTTCTGAAATGATCGGTTCACTACCCTGGTCAGTTCCCGATTGACTTTTCCTCTTTTGTTTCGAATTGATCCAAATACCAATCCTTTTTCCAATCAAATTGGACAAGTGAAATGAAGAGAAATATCTTGACAACCTGACTTTCCCAACTTGCTCGTTTGGACCAGTTGAGCTGATCAGTTCAACCCTTGAACCAGTCAGTTCAGCCTATCCTGAGTCGGTCGGTTCAGCCTGTCCTGAGCCGGTCGGTTCATCACATGAGCCGATCAGTTCATCAACCTGAGTCGGTCGGTTCATCACATGAGCCGATCGGTTGGGAGTGCAGACTGTGCAAAATTAGTCAATTGCAGTTTCAATCAATCTGATACTCTAATCAGTCGGTCTAACACCTTGAACACTATAATATTGAGCTATCAATTGATTGAGTGTTTAATTGAACTACGAAACTCCTTTAGTAATCAATATAAACATCGTTTGTGGATAAACTCCTCTTCCAGGTTAAATCCTATGTGTGTGACCCTGCAAGTCCATTTCACATTGGCAGTGAAAGTCCATAACACTTATGATTTCATAAGAAAAGAGCGGTGCCTAGTCACATATCAATGCTGACCAAGTGAAATAGAAAGTTGGAGAACAACTTTCAATCCTACAATCCGTGAATAGTGTTACAGTGAATGTATAATTCCTTTTTTACTAATATCCTGAATGAACTCGAGGCATGTAATAGTCATCCTGTCAATGTTCATTCACTTTCTTGATCTCAGAGTAGATTGAAGGAGATACTCATGACATCAATATCACATATTGATTCACACATGCGTGTACATGCCTATCTCAATCTTACTCATCAAGTGGCCATGTATATCAAACTCCCTCGGGAGGGACAAATCCCATATCTATCACTCACCCCTCAAAATCCCCATGTGTTAAAGCCACCCAATCACAGAGAAAACCTCTTATACGTTTCTATGGGGGGTCTTTTTAACAACCCATGTTTCAGGACTGGGTTTGATGATGTCAAAGTGTACCCAACGACATGTGTTGAGTGTAGTGATTTCAGGTCAAAGAATCACACTCATCACCATCACTGTGAGAACTGACTGTAACTACCATGTCATGGTTCCATGTGTCAAACTCACGGTGGGTCTGTACGATATACTTGTTCTCTAACAAGTACCTATGTGTTTGGTTTGATATCTCCATATCATGACTAATGAGATTCTGTCATCAACCAAAACCACAATCTAGTCTTGTGTGTCATTGTTTTCTATCTACCTTCGATAATGACATCTGACTAGGGACATAATAATAAGAATGTACAAACTCTTAGCATTCATATGTTCTCATCGTTCAGGTCCTCAACCTGAAAGCATACGTCATTGAGTATTGTCATTCTCTAGACATTCAATCTGTTCTATCATTATCTCATATGATTGAAATAGAAAGAATTGGAAGCTTGCCTTTGATGTTTATCAAATCAATCTTAATGTATCCCACCAATCATCCCATGATTGGCTCTCAGGGCATACATACCAACAGGAACCTCCTGACCCCCCGCCTTCTCCTCTTGCTTCCTGATGTTATTGAAATTGCCGGTGATAAGCTAAGCATCTTCTATGTTAGCAGCTATCCTCTCCATGGTATCCCACAGAATAGAACAATCAGTCATAGAGTTCCTAGCGTAGATAGCCGTAGTGTCGATAGTAAGGCCACCTTTGTTAATGCATTTCATAGTGACCTACTGATCATCCATCTCAGTCACAATAGTAGTCCAGCAATTAGGATTCCACCCAATATAGATACGGCCATTAGGATCATGTAGATGATTAGAAACCCAAAGCCAACCTTTAGGGAACATACGATCAGACGTGTGAATCATATGGGACTTTATTTTAGATTCAACAAGAATGGCCATAGTAGCTTTGTTCTCAAGGATAGTTCTCATCACTTCTTTCTTTTTATGTGGCTTCCCCGAGCCACGAACATTGGTCATGAGAAAGGTCATTAATGACCTCTAAAGGTAGAATGGGTCTTATGGGACCCCTCACCCTTGGACGTCTTAGGAACCTTGGACGATGAAGATGAAGCACCAATGGGACGTTTAGCTACTGAATCAATAGCCTCACCCGAGCCATTAACATTAGCCCCCACCATCGAACCAACAGAACTATTGCCAGCAATGCCCGAGCCATCCCCCATAGCGCCATCAACCATGCGACGCAGCGTCGCTCCATCAACCAGAGGAGTAGCATCAGTAATATCTTGTGACACTTCATTGGAAACGACTGAAGATGCAACATCAATAGTGACCAGAGATGCATCATCAGTAGCATCGGAGGAAGTAGTGAAACTGTCCACCTGAGAAGCAGCGTTGTGATGCTGCGTCGTGACTCCATCACGCTGTGCCGTGACCCCATCAATAGCGTAGTGACGCTTTGCCTTAACTCCATCACCACCATCTTCCCCAGTGACGCCACCTAAAGAGGAAGCTCCACCACCATTCGCCCTTGTATTAGCACCTCCAACAGAGGAAGTGGCTACATCCCTCATGTTTTTGATGCCATGAACATGCTCCCCATCACCGATAGCACCATCAACATCACCAACGCCGTCCCCAGTAGTAACGCCATCATCACCAACACCTTTCTTCATATTTTCTTCAGCCACTGCTTTTCCCTTTCTACCCACGACCATCAAGGTTTGCTTTGATCTTGGAGTAGGGACCTCCACATCGACAATTAGATTGATTGGGCAATCAGATCCATCATGGCGAAAGACCTTGCACTTTAGCACATCTCTTCAAGATGTATTCATACTGGTTCTTCACCGGCATAGGGTCACACCTAGGCATATTGACCCATACCTCCAGAGGTGGTTCTTCATCAGCTTCAATTTCTAGCAAGGCCCGCGCCTCTCCCAGTGATTCTTGACCTATCGACTTGTAGTCGATTCTGATAAGTTTCCCGATGCCACTTTCTACAATGCCAATTGCCCTAGGAGACCAGTTACGACCCATGCTAAGGATATTAATCCAGACCGGTATGGTGCTGAAGAAATCTTTCTTCAAGTCGTCCCCCATCTTGTAATCTTATTATTACATCTTCCTGAGTTAGATAATGCACCATGCATGGTGTTCCCACACTTAGTTGAAAAAGGTTTTCATGTGCAATGCACTTGTAAGGCATTTTCAACATTGATATTATATTTAGGAATATATATATATATATATATATATATATATATATATATATATATATATATATATATATATATATATATACATAAATTTCTAAATATAATATCAATGTTGAAAATTCCATACAAGTGCGTTGCACATGAAAACCTTTTTCGACTAAGTGTGGCACACCATGCATCGTGCATTGTCTAACTCAGGGAGATGTAATTTCAACATTGATATTATATATATATATATATATATATATATATATATATATATATATACCTACAAGTATATCCATATATATATATATACATGTATAAGTATATCCTTATGCATCCATTTACCACTACATATTCATTTTATATGTATCATATACTATAACAATCACCATATGCGAGAAAATGGGATATGGAAACTAGTACAACAACTTGAACCAACAAGTGTTGTAGAAAAAGAACTAAGAGGTTTGCATCTAAATCCAATATGAAATAAGCCTTTTCAAGGTACTGCTCCTCTGACCAGGCAAGTAGATCAACTGATCAGAAGTCCCCAATTTGGGTAGATCTTGTGTTGTTGTCGATACATCGTCTCATCTTGATCATGAAGCCTCAAAGGACCATCCTCTTCTGAGGTGGATTGTGATTGTCTCCTCCTCTCCACTATAGTTCATCGATGATGCTTTCAATCATCATATTCTAATTGCATAATTAAAATTGACATAAAGAACGAACAAAGTGAGGTATGGCATGCACATATATACATGTTACATAGATTTTGATCAAAATCAAAATAGTGGTATTATATGTTTGAGACTACACAACAATGATTTAATTTCCATATCCACATCCACCAAACAAAATGATTTACAAGGCATTGCATAGGTACATGTAATAGCTATCACATCATATGTGATATTAGGCGATTATCGTGGATACTAGTTTGCAAATTATGTTTGAAAGTTCAAATCCGAAGCTAGTTCTAGAAGTGTACGAAGTTATCTCTATACCACTATTGGGTTTTAAGGAAGGTGATAGATTGAAATAAAATCTTTTTTCCCTTTATACCTCAGTTGTAGGATGTATTATAGCTATGAAATGTCAGTGAACAAAAGAAATTAGAAGGGATAAAGACGATACCTTTGTGCATACTATTTTTTTTCAAAAATTAGATGTGTCTTATATTAGTGAATAGCATGATCAGATCTAGATCAGGAACAAGAACCAATAAATCCAAATACATGAGAAGAAGAAGATTTGGACTGTCCACCAAGCTTGTGCACAGTTGCCTTATTATGGAACATCTTCTTCAAGCTTCTGCATGTGTTCCACAACCTCTACTTCATCAATGTGAATGAGCGAGAATGTGGTGTACCATCTTGGCCACCAACTAAAAGAGGAATAGTAGTTGTTGATGCTCTAGGCATCCTAGAACTTCCTTTCTTCTCCTTTCTTGGGGCAGTAGTCCTTAAAGTGACTTACTCTCTCCAAGAGAGAAGTTTTATGGCAACTTGTCTCACAAGTTGTCTCAAAAGATATATTTCTTCCTTTTGGACGTGTCTAGTGTATACAGGAGGCTTGGAGAAACCTAATTCCAATCGTTTTCCTAATTACAATCCTAAAAATAATTTAATGATGAAAAACTCAGAATGGATTGTGATCACCCAATCACGTTACCTTATCGACCGATCATAACCTCTGATCTCTTGATCATACTAGATGATCAGCTGATTAGGATAGTTCAGATCTAGATCTAAATTGATTTCTAATTTCAGACATTGCATGTAACATTCTGATCACCTGATTAGGTTACTGATCAGCTGATCACATTAGTCCAATGGAAAACTTAGTCTACCAATTGATAAACAATTGATCTATTGACCCAACCAATATGACCAGTCAATCTGACATTTTGGTCGCCGAAGTAGATGGTTAATTAGCATGTTCATTATTCAAAACCATTCTAATCATTTATTTGATTGTGAACTTCAATTCCCTTATGCATCCTTATGTGTTTATCCCTGGTAGGTTCGTAACTACTTTGGTAGTGATGCTCGATACAATACAAGAAAAGATTGGTGTATAACCACTCATCATAGCCAACCAAGTAATATGACTAAGTTGGAGAACACCTACAATATGTAAATTAAACAATGTTATGATGACCATATATTCCCTTTGTTACAAACATATAAACTAAAACTAAGGCATGGAATGTCATACTCTTAACATTAAATCTATGGCCCTTGAATTAGAGCTGAGTATTCAAGATAATGTGATCTTTACATCATATGCTGACTCACATGAGCATGGCCACACATTTCATAGTCTCTCTTATCAAGTGTTTGGGGATATCACTCAAAAGAAGGGACAAATTCCATCTACATCACTCGTAGTATGCCTCATGTGCCACAATGTACCCAATGACCACCTTTTTAACAACCCATATTTCAGAGCATGTTGTGCTAGTGTCAAAGTATACAGAACAACATGTTTTAGTACAATGACTTCAGGTCTAAACAATACTGTCACCACCATCACATTGATATATGACTCTGGCATGTCATTACATGACTTCCATGTGTTAATCTCAAGGTGGGTCTATTCAATACAAATTGTTCTATAACATATACCCATGTATCTAAGTTGATATCCAATATAATGACTAAAGAGACATAGACACCACTCACCATACATGCTAGTATTGTGTATTATTCTTATACTTTACTATCCATAATAAAGCCAACTAGGGACATAACAAGAATGGCTACTCTTATTATACATATGATATCATGTTTAGATCCTAAACTCAAGCCATATGTCATCGAGTGAATACATTCTTAGGATTATTTATAATCATTCATTATCTAAATGATGAAATAAACATAAGAAGAGGAATTGCCTTTTATTAATAATAAAATCAAGTACAAAGTATCTCTTTTATAATAATCATGTAACTCTCTCAGGACATTAACCAACAATAAAATTAAAGGATCACTAGAAAAAATTTCATTCATAATCTTTAGTACACATTTTTGATATGGAAAAAGTTGTGAAATGTGAATATAGGGCATGTTTGGGTAAAATTAATGTACATTTGAAACTTTCAACAACTTAGTAGAAAAAGGTTCATCACTTTCAGTTTAGAATAGAAAGTAACAATAAACATGGTGTTGTTCCTAAAGTTCCCCAAGTTATAGCGAAAAACCATATAAAATGCCATCTTTATATGATTTAACATGCATGATATTTAATCGTTTCATGTAGCATAGCATCACATAGAATAATTCACAGAGGATAAACCACTCACCATGTGTTCTATATATAATATACAGTAAGCTGTCATAAATCCTAGCTTCTAGGAATATTTAACAACTCCAAAAACATCAACACTTGCTAGTTTTAGCTTCAACTAGGATAAAGAAGGAGAAAATAATATATTTTTAGGTAAATAAAGTCATTTATACCATAGAACGTGAAGCACTTAATCCAAAAAAGTAGAAGAGAAAGGAAACAAAATAAAATACGAGAATAGATGCTAGAACACACACGAATCAAGCTAAACAATGTGGAAAGATGATTGAGGGTTTGATCCTCCAAAGGCAACCTCATTTATCCACATTATGCAACATGCAATACCTCCTGCTCTAAGATCATCCCCTATAGCTTTAGAAACATTTGACATCTCCAACATGATACAAGTGAACCCTTGGGTTGAAGTGATAACATATATATAGGTTAAGGTGAGAGAAAATTTACATATGAACCCTAAAGGTGCATTCTCGGCTCATTCTTTGAGAAAGTGCTAAAAATGGACTAAAGACATGCTAAATATGTGCATGACATATATCCCCACACAAAGCACCCATATCGTGCCTCCAAAACATGCGTTGGCATTTCGACACACATGAATTTGTCAACGGCTCAAAGTAATTTCTTTAGTCTAGCCACAACCTGAAAGACCAACATCAGGCTTTGCCACCACACAATAAATCACAAATAAGTGGACTTTTCTTGCCCCCTCTTTCTTGTGTTGGGTAGAAAACATCTCATTGTGACTGCATCATCCTCGACTTAGACTACAACAACCCTCTCAAGGCTACCCCTAAGAACATACTAATCCAAATGGATCAATCGATTCATTCGATTGATATAAGCACACTAAGTTACATTTTTTAAGCATCCAAAACTTAAATTGTACACCACCAGAATCTGAGCATACATTTTTCACACTCAAAAACCTATGTGTGCATTTAAACAAAGCATGTTATTTATTTATTTAGGTAGTTCCAAATTAATCCGTGATAAATACTCTAAATTTTGTAAATAAGGCAACAAAGGTAAGATAAATAAAAAGTAAGGTTTGGCATCTTACAACTCTCACCTCCTTATAGTATTTCGCCCCCAAAACCCTAAAGAAAAGGTAGATACATTCGACACATCTCATTCTCTAACTCCATGCTAGGCTCCTCAACACCATAGTGATGCCACCAAACCTTCTATGACTATATATCCTTCCTTTTGAACTTCTATAAAAGCCTATCTAGGATATTGATTGTACCTTATTAATATAAAAAATAGCCCACAAGCTAAAATTCTAGTTGCTAAACTATCCATTCAGTATCCAGGTTTCATTACCTCAACATAGTAACATGAAAAGCATCTTGGAATTTGTTGAACTCTGGTGGTTTCAACATGTAGGCCACTGTACCAACTCACTCTAAGATAACATAAGATCCAATATAACATGGACCAATCTTTCTCTTCTTGCTACAGCCTCAAGACTAGATTTCTAGATGAGACTTTCATGTACGAATTGTATCCAACTTCTGATTGGTATTCTTTATATGAGGTTTGTTTACCTTACTCTACTTACAACTTTTGATTGATAATTGGTATCTTCTAAATCATCTGTTGCGCAAATGTAGGACCCAAGAGTTGACATTTTCCAATCTCATCCAACAAATAGGCGATCTAAAATGCCTACCATGCATTGCTTCATACAATGACATGTTAATACTCCTTCGATACCTATTGTTGCAGGCAAATTCTACCAAACTTACTAAACACATGAGAAATACATATTCATCTCAATATAGTTGCATATATAAAATAGTATTACATCTATGTTATACATTTCCTTGTCTTAGGTTTATTGGGGTTTTAGTTTTTTTATAAAGTTTTATTATGTTTTGATGAGAATCACTCATTTTTATTAGAGACTTACACAATGTTTGAAAAGATGACTCCAAATACTTCCATTGGGCACTCTTGGGGCAATACGGTTCATCATTCTCTATCTCCAAGAATTTGGAGTGGTTATCCCTCACTTTTGACCACTGCAAGTATACTTAGGACACTAGATGATATGTTGTATCCTCTAGTTGATTGTCTGAATCATTTTCTCCCAAAATTAGTAAACCATGCCCTAGTGAGATGGCCGACCTATCTATTAAGCCAGTTGTCCAATCCTCATCAAGAAGTTACAATAAATTTTAAAGACTCCTAAATTTTTAATCAGTCGACTCACTCCTTGAGATGATTAACTGAAACCCACTCCATTGAAATCAATAGTGTAGGTGGGATTACCTACTCATTCTTGACTAAGTTGACTCATAGGTTTTCATACAATCAAGTTCAGAAGTCATTCAATTCATTGGCTCCACAATTTGATCATCTCATTCATTACTAGAGAACAAGATAGAAACACAAATGATTCTCTCATCCATAGATATCTGGATGGGTATCTATACCTATAAAAATATACTTCATCCCGTTGATATGAATTATAGTTGATCGGGTTAGCTCTTAGATGGCCCAAAATTTGTGCCTGTTGGGCCACTTACTCTCTAATTTTTTGGGTTAGGCTTCTAAAGTACTTAAGGAAACTTAACCAAACTAGTTAGATCTCTAGTTTGACACTGGGGTTTCTTGTTGATGATCATTCTTGGAGATAAACGAAGATAAGAAGGCAATGACAACCTTTGTGGCTGCTAAATGTAATTCCATAATCACCATATAGGAGATTGATTGCCAAAGACAACAACTCTCACCCTCTTCACTATAGTGAATGTTACACCCACATACCATGATAACCTATAATCATGAGATTAGGGCATAAGTTGAGGATTAAACATAATACAAATATCACTCCAACATTTTCTTTGATTTCAAACTCTTTGCTTTCTCACAACTTGATTACTCTAATCAGATTTAAACAATAAAGATACATACCTAAACATTCATTTTCAGTCTCACACTTCCATGTATATGTGACATGATAATTGAATACATTTTCTATTTTTAAGGAAACAGCATTACACATCATCATTCACAACTCTCTCACTTTTATACAAGGACCTAGAGTGATAGGGACCAACTGAACTTCACTAATTAAATACTTAATGCTTATGGAAGATCTATTTTGACATTGATATTCTTCAGATCCACATGGTTTCCCTAAAAGTTTGTGATTAGAGGGGTGAGCCTAATCACTCTGTGAATGAATAATTCAAAGAAATATTTTAAGGAACTAATATAATTATAGATATAATGTTGAGAAACGGATATCAAGTCAAAATAGAACAAGATATAAAGGGACTAATCATTCACAAACATATGTATGGGAGGTTACTCTCGATGACTACAAAGAGTAAATCAATATCTAAGAATACTTGATTAATCACATAGGGAACTAGTAATTCATAAACATACAAATGCCAAGTTATTGAAGATAACCACAAAGAGTATATAAATAATTGCACACTCTTGATTAGTCTCTCATTCACATTGTTCTTCTCCGAACCCACATGAAGAGTACCACGACATGTGAAAGCATAACAACATGCTACGATCTCACTGTACAAGGCTTAGAATCATGCCCGAGTTCCTATGCCTATCTCTCGAGTAAGACCCCATATGTAGCGGGATTCACCACGTCTAGCTCTTGGCGGCTAATGGGGGTGGCTGGATATCTTGACTCCTCTCAACTTGGGTACTCAGGTTGGGAGTGAAAGCCCTCAAGCTTTTTGTGCACCAGTGAACCTGCTGAAGATGTCCACTAATTGCCACAACTTGTAACATAGGTACCACCGACATCCCCGATTGGTGTTGGGTACCACAAAACTGTAAGGATTCTACCCAACCGGTCAAGACCCCCGTGTGCTAGTGGTGCACTCCGCCTTACCTTGATCTAGACTATCTACAGTCGAAAAACTATTTCCTCCTAACAATGCAAGCCTTCTTATGAAGGATTCTACAGTGTTTAGGGAATCTAAATGTCTAACTCACTCTTTAAATTCACGATTCAATCATCACATCAACATTTCTTAGTTTAGCTTAGTAAACAATTCATTTCATATATCATCTATAATATGTACCAAAACTAAACTACTGAGAAACACCACATCTCATACTGAGAAAGACTTAAATGACAATACTTGATTCACTGGATGCCCTATCCTTATGATTTCCTTTGCCGCATTCACATATCACATGTCTTACATAAGGATTTAATGTGTCATAGACTTTCACTAAAGACTACTTTCAATAGTTCACAATTAACCAAACATATATATATATATATATATATATATATATATATATATATTTATATATACACACACACACACACACATATATATATATATATATATATATATATGAATATATATATATATACATATATATACATATATATACATATATATACACATATATATCCATATATATATATACATATATATACATAAATATATATATATATACATAGATATATATACATATGTATATCTACATATATAAATACATACATATATATACATATATATTGACATATATATCGACATATATATATATATATATATATATATATCGAAATTAGGTAAATATATTCTGACGTCCCCCCTAAAATTATATGAGGTCAAGTTTACATGTAGGTCCAACGCCATACATCCAACACTTTGTTACAACACACACCACTATCTAATGTGTAATATACGTCTATTAGATTTACAAATTTTTACAGCAATATTAGTGACATTCGTGGACTTTCCTTGATGTCTTATGGCATTTCTTTCTTCCCATACATGGTAGCATAGACCGGAAAGCATAAGAGTCTTCCTTTCATCCCCTCCACATCTCAAAATCATTCTTTTCAGATCAGCTGCAAGTTGAATTTGTAATATGAAATTATTGCATAGGTACTCTTATATTTCCTTTGTGAAGGTACATTCACCCATTAGATGGTTGTGGCTTTCATCTCCATCCCCGCATAGCAGGCAAATAGTAGAAATATCATAATTCCAGCCCTTGATTCTGTCAAACGTAGCAAGAACATTATGCAAAAAATTGTAGACACACATGATCCATTTAGGCACATATCTTCCTACCCAAATTTGTTCTCCTACAGGTTCCATTGTTCCTTTTGCTCAGGTCACCTCCCACATGCAAATCTTCTTATCTTTGAGATGCCATCCCCCATGGCTATTAGCAATAAAAAAGTGCTTAATTTGTGGCCAAGTTTCTCTCATGACGTTGATTGTTCTTGAGTATCCTTCTCTTGTTTTTGGTATAAAATCCAGCCCTCTAGGATATCTGTATGTCATCCATTTCCCCCATGTAGAAATGCCGTCTTGAAAAGCAATGATTCTTCTCATAGTACCCCACTTAGCGATGTCTCTGGGAGTCTTCAAATTCATCCCTCCTTCATTAATGGGAAGTGCCAGACTGGAGTACCTCATAGGGTGATGATTGCTGCCCCACAGGAAATTAGCCATCTTCATTTCAATCCTATCCAACACAGATTCATGTATCTCTCCTTGCTACACCCAAATGATAAGGAGACCTTCTATGGCAGCCTTTATCAGCGTTCTGCGCCCTGCTATTGATGTCTTTTGTATTGGCCATGTATTTATCATTTCTTCTGCTTTGTCAATGCACTCAGTGAAGTCTTTCACATGTAGATTGCCCCCGACTAGCGGAAATCCCAGATATTTTGTTGGAAATTCACCTTTCTCCACCCCATAGCTTGCGTGAGTCTATCTTGCATATGGTGGAAATTCTTAGACAAGAAAATGTGGTGTTTTTTGTATTAATACACAGCCCCGTTTGCATTCCAAACCTTTCCAGAAGACCCTTGAGATTTTCCAGATATTGTTGCTTAGCTTCCACAAAGATCAATACATCGTCTGCGAAGATTAAGTGTGTCATTACCTTCATTCTGCGGACTCTGTAAGGCTTTATCTCCTTTTGATTTTCAGCTTCTTGCATTCTCCTTGTGAAGTACTCCATGACAATCACAAATAGCAAAGGGGACAAGGGGTCACCCTAGCGCAGACCATTGCTTCCTCTGAATAAACCTGCAGAAGTGCCATTAACCAAAATAGAATAGCTAGTTGTCTCAACGCATTGTTTCATCCAGCCAATCCATTGATCATTGAATCCCATTTGTTGCGTGATCCACCATAACTTCTCCCATCTAACACTATCATAGGCTTTAGAGACATCAAGTTTTAGACAAGCCTTCCTGCTTCCTCGCATAACATTGAAATCTAGGAGGAACTCACCAGCTAGAAGAGCACAATCACTGATACTTCTCCCTATCACAAAGGCTCCTTGATTACCAGAAATCATATAAGGGAGGACCAACCTCAATCGGTCGACCATTATTTTAGAGATAATCTTGAACTGAACCGAGCAGCAAGCAATTGGACAGAAATCAGCAAGAGAGGAAGTAACTTTCTTTTTTGGAATAAGAACCAAAAAGGAATGATTGACCTGTCTCACCATATTTTCTCCTTCCATGAACCAGTTCACATAAGAAAACAAATAATCTTTGATAATATCCCATGTCTTCTTGAAGAAGAAAGCATTAAAACCATCTGGGCAAGCTGACTTGTTGCTGCCAATACTCCAGAGAGTGTCCTTCACCTCCTATTCATTAGTTCT